>CM068367.1:480472878-480835378 GCA_034769895.1 Magicicada septendecula | reverse complement strand
GTTTGTAGCATCCAACTGAACCAGTTTGAACCAACTGGCCATGAGCTACTCTGAAAACAAATGAATACGTTTTTTAATATATATACAAACTAAAGCTAATAAATGAATAACTGACTAAATTAATGAAACTATATGTGTATTGTCTGTGTATACATAAACTTACAAGAAACATCATTCATATATTTACATACTATTGAAACTTTACTAAATCTTGGTAAGATGAATTGCATTTTATTTAAAATTTGTTTGTCAGTTTCTTTATTGTTATTGTCTTTGTCACATATAGTGCTAATAACTTGTTATTTAATAATCTCCTTGCAATAAATTATTTTAAATGTTTTGTAAGCCAGTAATGTAGTTTATAAATTAAAAGAATTAGAATAGTGTGTGAATTTCAGTATTTTTTTCTTGTCCAGAAGTCAAAATATCAAAAGCCCTTCATACTCCTGACTGAAAAACTATTACCCAAAAAAGTGTTATGTGTATCTTATAGATCATTACAGTTAATTAGATTATTCAAAATTCAAAATACTATATTTCATTTGTATGACATTGCAATTGGCAAACTAAAGAATAAAAAATCTCCTGGACCAGATAAGATTCATCCAGAATTTATTAAAAATCTAGGGGCAAAGTCAGAATTGACTCTTCTTAACATCCTTAATAAGGTCCGGTCAAGACAATCCAATGTGCCAACAAGCTGCAGAAAGACAATACTGGTCCCCATAAAAAAACCAAAGAAACCTGAAAATGAAGTATCTAGCTTCTGTTATCACAAAAACCATGGAAAGAATGTTAGCTGCTAGGCTGCAATATTACCTGGACAGTCAAAGACTACTGATCAGTGAACAAGGAGGATTCAGACCGAACTTTACCACCATGCACCAAGTGATGAGGCTGACTCAAAGCATAAAAGACTCTTTAATCAAGGCGAATCAGTGGCAGCTCTTTTCATGGATTTCAGAGCAGCATTTGATACTGTGTGGAGGAAGAAATTGTTAAACAAGCTTAAAACCCTGCGTGTCACAGGAAATATGTTTAACTGGATCATGCACTTTCTAACTCAGCGCTGGGTATGCACAAAATGGAAATCATCTGTATCACAATACAAACAAACAAAGGTCGGTCTAACACAAGGGTCTGTGCTGAGTGAGCTGCTCTTTAACATCTTTATTAATGACCTATCTGCTGCTCTATCTTCTACTAAAGCTAACTGTGCGCTTTATGCGGATGACATGGTCATATGGACTGCAGCTAAGAACTCGAGCAAGGTGTTCAACACTGTCCAGAATAACATGAATGCCACACTACTGAACGCACTTGTGGGATGGAGTGGTGACAATAATATGAAAATTAATTACCATAAAACACACTATCAGCTGTTCTCCCTAAAAACTAAAACCAAAGAAATATGTCTCAAGATTGAAAATAATGAACTATAGAGAAATGATAGTACCATATATCTAGGAGTGGTGCTTGATAATAAACTCACCTTGAAACAGCATTCTGACAAAATCTGCACAAAGGTCTCCCCAAAAACAAATGTTTTGAAAAGACTAGCTGGAGTCAAATGGGGAGGAACTTTAGACTTGCTGAATGAAACATACAAAATCTACATAAAACCTAATATCATGTATGGTGGGAAAGCTCTTGGAACAGCACACTCCAGTGTGATTAATAGGTTTGAGAGAGTTCAGAATAACTGCCTGAGGCTAGTAACTGGAGCAGTAAAAACAACACCAATAGCTACAATGTATGCATTTACAAATACCAAACCTCTAGAGACAGAATACAGGTGTATGGCATAAATATTGTATGAAAAAGTTACACATAGAAAGGACGACAACAAATGGGTAATTGAAGCGCCAGCCGAACAAACACTGAAAACAAAGAAGAACTTCAATCATCTAGTAATGGAAGAAATGAATATAAGCAAAAAACTGGAACCACCAATAAAGCCAATGAATCCACTAGACTATGTTGAATTTGACAGAAATTGAGTTGATACAATCTATCAATAAAACTAAAGATCTCCCTCCTATAGTCAACCAGATAGCAATTGAAACCGTAAACACATTATATCCTAATGGACTAGAATTTACACAGTCAGATCAAAGCTAAATGAAGAGACAGAAGCACGCATATATAGTGAATTTTTCTCCCTCCATTTTGGACTAAATTCGATGCTACAGTTTTTGAAGCCAAGTTGTTTGCAATTGATGAAGTCTTGAGACAACTGTTGATGAGACCTTGGCTGAGAAAGGATTCAGTAATTCTGGTAGACTCAAAATCAGCTATACAGGCTATTGCAAATAATGACTCATCCAAGAGCATCAAAATACAGTCCATCAGAGATAAGTACAAGAGAGTTAAAAATAATGTTTGCAGAATGGTAATACAATGGGTGCCATCACACAGAGGACTGAAGGGGAATGAAGCAGTGGACAAGTTGAATAAAAAAAAGGGCACCTCCATAAAACAGAAACCTTCAATACTTAGTACAATAGATAGAAGGATTAAACAGCTTAAAAAGCATTGCCAGACTTCCTTCCATCACAGAACCAAAGAAGAACTGAAAGGCAAACTATATGAAAATATATCTGGCCTCTACACTGAGAACAAGAACTTCCAAGATCATCGGTTGCCAATTTCCGCATGGCCACAGGATATGACCTCAACAGGATCAAAATCTTCCCTTCAGGGATATGCACTCTTTGTGAATGCTCTGGAAACAAAATGGACAAGGACCACTCCTGGTCTGCAAAAAACTGGATAAAGAAAGACAGAATAGAAAAGACCTACCTGGTCTTTATTGGGAAGCTAGATCAAGAATGGTGCGAGCCAAATTGAACTATTGGAAACAACAACAAATATTTAAGTTGGATTCAAAATGAGTCACAAATTCAGTGCATATAGCCAATTCTCTGCGCACCAATGTTGCAATTGTTTCTGGAGTATATTTATATCTAAAATACACAATTACATAGGATTTAGAATCAATGTATCTTTAGTCACAACATTTCTTCAGGCAACTTCAGGCAATTGCTGATATTCCTATCAGGAATATTATAGAATCTAATCAATATACTACATCAACTTATATAGTAAAAAATATTAATAAGACTGTTCTGAATTAAATATTCTATACATAAGGTTTTTATATACAAATTAATGTAACAAATATGCACAACTTACACAGTGTTTCCCACCACATATGCAAAACTGTCTTCCCCATGACAGCAACAGTCAATAAAGACTGTTCCACATTTTTGATAACAACCAAAGACAAAAGCATCTGACTGATAATAAGAGTTCAAATACCATGCGTGTGTTCCAGCCTAAAGTATGCAGATAATTTTTAATTTTAAGTAGCTCTGCATTTTAAAAATATATACAATTTCCTAACAGAGTAAATTTGTAAACGTTATTTTAATGTTGGAAGGTTTAGTGAGGATTGGTCTATAAATATAACACAAATTTTACATTATTTGTGTCGACGTTTTGGCAATATTGTCATCTTCACGACCTGTGTATGGACATGAGAGAAAATATCAAACACAACAAGATCAATTAACTGAGTGAATGTTGTATGTGTGTGTGTGTGTGTGCACACGCACATGCGTGTGTGTGTGTGTGTGTGTGTACACACACATGAGTACATGTACATGTGTGGGCAAGTGTGTGATTGTGCCTGTTTGTATGTGTGTGTGAGGAAGTTTAGACAGTTTTTTTTACATACATAAAATAATTATATTCATTAAATACTGTTTTAGTAAAATACATAGAACCATAATATTCCAAAACGAAATTAATTCAGTATTACAATTTATAATATTCATAATATAATAATATCCCTTAATTATCTTTATAAATAATTATAGACGCAGTAATCATCAAATGCATGTTGTAATTGGTACAGATGACAATACATGTCTACATGTAGCATAGCAAAATATGTTATAGCTGAATACAGACTGTAAGAATGTTCAATCATGTATATTATTAAAAGTTATTATTATTATTTTTCACCCACTGCTGATGCTGAAAACACTATCTATACATTAGAGAATTAAGTACAAAATAACAGAGAGAATTACTAAATATTACAAACACAAAATTATGGTAAACCAATCTATCATGTGACAATGGTTATAACTTAATATTTATATTGTTGTAAAATAATATTTACTGAGTACTTAGTCTATACAGAGTACTACAGTCTATAGTAAAATTATGTAGATGTCGACAGTCACACTATTTCCCTCTCTCTCCCACTTTCACCTTATCTCTTTCTCTCACTCTCTCGCACTTGCACTTCAACACTCTCACTATCTCTCATTACACTCTCCCACTCCCTTTCTTTCTTACATCTAAAACATGTGTAAACCTCACTTCCCGCCCACACACACACAAATACATAGGTATGTACATACATATTCTCTTTTCAGATAAGCGTATAATATGGAAAAGTCGGATGACAACTGCACCAAGTTTTACATTAATCAAATATGTGTCATTATATATTACTCATATGTTTAAAAGTAACTGATACTAGATAGTATGGTGAGTGATGAACTTAACGATTGTTGTTGAGTTGTTATGATGCCAAACACGCAACTGTAAGGTACCCACTATATATGCCCTATTTATAAACACAACCTCCACTTAGTTTACACAGATTCTAATGATGACAATAAATATTGTTGAAACATCGATACAAATAATGTAAAATTTGTGTTATACTTCTTAACCAATCTTCGCAAAACCTTCCAGCGTTGTAATTTATAGATTGATGGTCACTACGAAATTAAGGATTTATAAATATTATATTAGTTAATATTACTATATATAATATAGTCATTAATATAATTGATATTGTGTACACTATATTTAAGAGAATAGTTTTTTTAAATATTTTGTTACTTGGCAAAATAAAATATCAAGTAAATTATGCAAAGTAACTGAACTTGAGCCAACACAAACAAGTTCTTTGAACAAACATTAACCATACAAGATATTTACTTTTCAATAATCAGATGATAGCAGACAACAAATTAATATTAAATATATGCTATGTTATACACTACAGTTTTCTACTAGTTAGGAAGCAAAACTGGAATTCATTTATGCTATTTTACTACTAGCTTGTATGGACCTTCTAGTAGTATTTTTAATTTAAGTATTATTAAAATTAAAATTAAACAAACTTTAACTGTGAATGTTTAAGTAGGAACATGCAACACCTCCAAGTAATAGAAGGTAAACATTCTAACCAGTTTTATTACAGTCACTTCTTTCTGATACTTACACTTGTTACATCAAAATGGTAATCTGCAACATAGGTTGGACACTTTTGTGGTGGATATGCCAAACATCCAACAAAAAACAATGCAAAGACTACACACAAGACTTTCATGTTGATTGTTGACTGGTAGTCAGAATCTGAAATAGAAATTTTTTAATTTATTTTTGTTTTTTATCGTTTTAACTTCAATACTTGTTGCAACTCTTTGCGATTTTCAAAAAGTTTTTATCTTCCAAAACACTGCTGTAGAATTCAGAACACGACTTCCTTTTCGTTGACTAAAATCTGCAAAATAGCTTCAACTGTAGATAATTCTAAGCGGTTGCGCTCCTTCGTCCATTGCAAAGACATCATTGAAAAAATCCGTTCCACATGTGCATTATGTGCAGGGATACTGAAATCAAACAGTATCTTTGGCGGGTGTTCAAGCAAAAGAAAATATGACTTCAAAGCTGGGAACAGTTTTAAAATTCTCTCAATGGCATTTGACAGCGACAGCCAGCGCGTCTTAGAATGCGATACAATGTTTGATACTTAACCCCTACAAATTCACAAAAATCCTTCAGACGTTCATTTCGCACAGTATCAGTATATGTACTAAAGTGCGAAAATAATTTCATTACAATAACTTCTACATCAACTGACAATGTATCTGCAGCTGTGCGCATTGTATTGTGCAGTAAATGTGTAGGGCAACCAATTCCTTCCATGTCACCATTCAGTTGTTTTCAATTTATAAAAAACATTATTAGTCCCAAGACGCTGACAGCCGCCAAAGTTCGTATTGCAATTATCGCCGCAAAAGGCTACACATTTTTTTACATCCAACTCGTACGATTCTAAAGTTGTAGTACACAGTTCTACAATAGCGTCAGATGTTTCATTTGGCAAAGAAGAAACTTTAACTTAATTTCCATACCATTTTTGGGGGTGAAGTATTGTACAGTAACAGGAAATATTTTTTCGTTATTATGATTAGAGGCATCGGTAGAAATCCCATAGAAATTGGCTTCATTCTTCACAACAGTTATGACATGTTTTACTGATTGAGGTGCAATCACATTTTTAATTAAGGCTGTACATTTAGTTCGGGCACTAGAACATTTTTCGGCAATTTTTGAGTCCGGGAATATGGTGCTGAAAAGTTTGTTATTGCAGTCACTGGAACTGAACGATTGGTGATGTTTAATAGTGTGATACGCCATTGTCATTTCAGCTGCAGTTACTTTGTCATCTTCATCTGAATGTCTTTTTAAAAAATAACTACTTACAGGTTTCGAGGATGATGGAACTGGAGTCTGATTTTTGTGTTTTTTTGTTTGAATATGTTGTACAATGTCTGCTTTCCCACCATGACCAATACTAAAAGTACAACTGCACAACCTATAGGTATAGCTTCATGTTCTTGTTCGCCTCTTCGAATAAAATCCCTCTCTTTAGTATAATCATCGTTAAAACAACACTTACGTTTTGGCATTATATTATAGTTACAAAATACCAATGAAATTAATGATTTACCGCAACTGGTAATAACCGGCTACCGGCAGCAACACACGACACTAAATATCGCACAATTGAACCATGCAAATATAGCGTAAGAAAGAGTTGAGACGTAACAACAGATGATAAACTAAACAATAAGAGATTCATATAACAAGTTAATGACAACTAACGTTGGTTGGCCTTGACTAGGTAGTGTTGCCAACTGTTATGCGGTCGTCTGAGCACCTCTACTTAAATATTAATTTATTTTACTGCAGTTTTGAATAAAATACGGGACATTGGGTGTCCCGAAAACAATTTTCGGGACACCGGGACAGTTCGTAAAAATACGGGACAATCCCGTATATACGGGACTCTGGCAACCCTAGCCTAGGCGCAACCTCAGCGGAGGCTTGGAATGCCGCCGAGTCCGTAGCCGAACTCAGGGAAGCCAGGGACGGAGACTTCCTCGGCTTGCCACTGTGCCCTACTACCACCCAGTCGGTGGAAGCCGAGGTCTCCATGTCGGGGGAGTCAGGCTCCGGTAGAGGGATTGGGCTGCCTGGCCTACTAGCGGCCGTGCAACCGGAAGGTCCGGCCTTTACGGGCTCTGGTGGCGCCAAAATTTTCTACTGGCGCGGGTTTTATGCACTAACCGGGATCGCTGATTGACTCGCTCCGAGCACGTTAGTTGGTCACGTCTTGGCTGCTGATCCCTGATTGGCTCGCTGTTTCCGCCGCTGGTAACGGAGAGCAGATGTTCGCATACCGCTGCCGTCACAAAGGTAGTATTGTGATAGTAGTATATCTTATTGTGGTAGTATGTTTTGGGCATTTGATAATATTATTATAGACGCTAAATTCAACGGAGTTTACAAGTATGGACCAAACTTAAAGCACGAAGCATAGTACAAGTAACAGCAGGATCAGTATTTTAAAACATTTACTTGAAAACCTTCAAGATCTTTTTACAAAATTGAAAACACGTAACACCAAACCATGTAGTGGAGTAACCCATACAATTTACTTATAAAATACTAAGTAAACTGTTACTGACATCCGAGCAATGGGAAAAGGCAAGTTACCTTTATAAGTTAATAGAATTCTACAATACAATAGAGTAAATATAATTACACACACACCACATACTATATGATTGTAAAATTTAATTATATTATATTTGTTGTGTTTGCACTAACAATCATTGTGTTGTTATTAATTGAATTAACTCCTTAAAATGCAAAATATTTTTGAATAGAGGGAGAAGAATTTTATGAATAATCCTGCAAATGAAAAGAACATAATTAAAGGTAAACCTAAAGATTTGTTATAACAAGATGAATAAAATGTAGTTTTGCTTGTTATTCTGGGAGGGAGAAAGTGGAACTGGTACAGAGATGGCACTGTATTAAGGTGAAAAGCTCTGCCCAGGGTATTACAGATCTGTTAATAGTTTTTTAAAGATGAGTGAATTAACCATTTCTTACCAAAACTAAACATAACAGTTAACAAGGTAGGCAACAAGAATATTATATTATGTTTCATCGCAAATGGTAATGCACTGTTGTATGCAAGAACTCTGTCATAAGAGACAAGAGTAACTTGCCTCTCTACAAGAAGATACAAGAATGTGACTGAATATTATTGAATATTATTTAGTATTGTTACTATGAACCCAATTATCCACATAACTGCATATTACTTTTGTAAAAAAAGCGTTGAAGCGAACTGGTCATATATGATTACAGTGGAGGATGAATGATGACCAAAGCAAATATTAAATGGACACTACCTGAAAGACAGAACTGAAGAAGTCTGTAAAGTTCTTTGAACAATGGTGTGAGAGAAAAATGACACCACAAGGATTGGAAATAGATGATACCCAGGATAGATGTAAGTGGTACTTGGGGATGATGGGTAGATACTGAAGTGCTGTACAGATCCTGTCAAAAAGAAGAAGGGACTGAGTGTACTGAAGTGGACAGAATCAACTGGAGAATAGACAAAAAAAACTGAAGGCATGAAGTACTAATAACTATGTAACATAAAAAGATTATATTTTATCCAGTACACTGGATGGTTAATAGTTTGATGTAATTTGTTAGGAAAAGGAAAATTTGTTATAATTTATTTTCTTATTTTATTTTACTGTATTTATTCATGTTAAAATATACCATACTGTCAGTAGAGGTAATACGCACTTCTTATAGAAACAATTTAGAATAACCAGTTTTCTCAGTTTCAAATAACTGAAACACTAAAATTATAAACATTAGTTGTAGTAAGAAACAAATGGTTGTATTCAGTCGATAGGAGATTTGTGTCTATTACCATTCTAGTAATAAATCTCAACAGTCATAACATGGCACTCACCTTTAACAGCAACTGATGTATCTGGTACTAGTACAGATTTGTCACTCCCTTTAAATGACAACTGGATTTTAAATTGTTTGAACAGCATGTAACCATAAAATATCAGTATCGTTAAGGCCATTAATAATTTTCAAACAGTAGAACACTTTTCTTGACAGTAATTCATCAGTGTTATGCGTTTTAATACAAGGACAAAACGCATATGTGTGTTGGTTATATTTGTTAATAAATGACATGTTTAGACAGTATGAAGAACATTTTGATTTTAACAGGTATTTCAGATTACAATAATTCACTTTCTCTTACATTTGGGGTACTAATTTTTTTTAAGTTTTTGAATTTATCTTTCCAAGTCACTCATAAATACTAATAAAATTCTATATAATTTGAACAAGTAATGAGCAAAGAGGTATCAAAGATTAAAACAATGCAGAATCAATAGACCAATTTTAAGCTATATTGGTCCAAACAAAAATAATTTGAAGTAACTGACTTACACGATTTTTCACAATATTAATACTTTAGAAAAAATAGTTCTGGCTCTTTAATCTAATTTTTAATGAACCTTGTTACAGTTCTCAATGTAAGATTGTTACTGTCTCAATGTTACATCTCCAATTGTTACATCACCAACTACGTGTTTCCTTGTAGAAAACACGTATCTCTCTCTTCATCTTTACTACTTCTGTTACCCAATTCAAAATAATAAGCCCTTTTACTTTTGACACTCTTCACATCATTTCAGTCAGTCTTATAAGCTTCCCACTCATTGGGAATTTTAATCTTTCACCTCGTAAATCACGATATCAGTCTTCAGCTAGTTCCTTACAGGCTGTACATAATATGTGTATGTGTAATTCTATGCCTTCTTTGCCTGGCTGCAAAGATACCACCTGCAGTTGATGGAGTTAACTGACTTGTTTATAAAGTCACATTGAGTTTTTCCCGATTCCGATACACATAATTACTGGGACACATCATGTTGAATATAGTACAGTGAACTGGATAAGACTTGCACACTTGACTAGTGTCATATAAGTTGAGCATGTTCCTATCTCTCAGTGTAAAAATACATACAACAAAAACTTATAAATTGCTAATCATCAGACATTATGGAGAAAAAGGCCTTCTAAGGCTTCTACCTGAAGAGAGATTCCATCACTGGCATTCATCTGTAATAAAAAAAACACAGGGTATCTGGGATGCCAAACATATAACATAAAGCTGCCCTTAACAGCATTATTTTATAAAATATAAACTAATTAAAATTAAGCTTATAGTATTCTATGCAGTGTGGAGAGAAAAAAGAGATTATTTACAATTTTAAAATCTGAATGCCTAAATAACTATAGCTGAGTCTTTAAAAACTCTACCACACAATTTAAATCTAATAGCCAATTATTGTTTTTATAATTTCAAAAAATATGATTTTATTATTTTGATGTTTAATGTTCATAGGAAATTTATTAGTATTCTTGGTACAAGAAAGTTGAAAGTTTTGCAAAAGTTGTATAAGTAATGATGTTCTAAAAGCACAAAAATATTTTAACTTTTTCTAATAAATATTTTCAATGGCATCAGTGTTTCCACATCTGACATTATGTTGAGAACTCTGTATTTATGTATAAGGATCTTAACAATAATGATTTTAAACACAGAGAACTTTTTTTTTTTTTTTGCAAAATCAAACTTACAAATAATTTTTAAATTATCACAACAGACTTTATAGCTGCTATAAATATCTCCTACCATAGCACACAATTCCATACTGGTGTCTATGAATGCATAATACAAAGACCATGGTGCTTGAAAAATTTTATTTATTAACATTATTATAAAGATAATAAAGTAAACACAATATAGATATAAATTTCTTTTTCAATTTTAACAGATTACTTCTCTATCTAGCATAACCGCTAGATATTTAATTTGAAGGCTCTATTATACTACTGATGGCAAAAAGTATTCTGTCACTTTAACTACACAATCCAAGCAAATACACATAAATCTAGAAACCTAGTACTATCCCCTAAGGATAAATTGAAAAGTTTGGTTTTTGCATATTTAAAATAAGATTACTTTTTGTAACCCACCTTATGAGATAGTATAAAGCCATAAAATATTATTTCCAAACTTTACCATATTCTCTCAGTATAACTAAATGCAATGACATCTGTGAATGCGGTAGTTTTTCTTTGCAATCGAGCATAATACAGATCAATAACAAATATTATGAACAAAATTGTACCCAGTAGTGTTCTTCTGGGCTTCCATGGGTAATTACCCTCTCTGATTGGTAAACATCATCAATCTTTTACACATGCAATAAACCCTGTAGGTAACTGCAAAACCAATCACATGCAACTCAGTGAATACCATAACAATGAAGCTTTTGCACCAAAATAGAGTAATCAACAGTGTCAAAAGCTTTTTTGACGTCAAGGAAAAGCCTACTCATACTCTTTTTACTATTCATGCCTTCCATACTTTTTCATAAATTTCATTGTGCAGTTTCCATATTCTGAAACAAAATTGATTAACACTATAAAAAACTAGTTCTAAAAAAGGAAATTTAATTTTTTTCATAAACTCTATTACTTTAGAAAATGTAGAAATCAATAATATGGATGTTGAATTCAAGAATTCAGAATAAAATCCATTTTTATTCAGTGGTACTACCACAGCACATTTTACTGACTGGGTTGTCCCCAGAACAATAAAACATCTAGAATTGTTTAACTATAACTGAAGTAATTCTACCAATCTTGGAGACATTCCATATACAAGTGAACTGATAGTCTTAACCTCATAACCACAGACCACAGATCCCATTAAAGTAGATGATCTATTTTAACACGGTAGAAAAACATTTTTTAATGACAAATTTTGAAATAAGTAGTTATGATTGTGTTCCCACAATCTCTCTTATTACTGGTAGAAAATAACATTAAACTCATCAGCACTTTCTTCAGGACATTTGGTAACACACTATAAATATTTAAACAGTCTCTATTACCAAATTTTTTCTAACCCATCAATTCTTTTACTATAAGTAAACCAGTGGTGGTTGGTCGATACAGTTCAATGGTCAGTAAACTCCCTAAATAATTATATCTCCTAAAGCTTTGTTGATAGAATAGTTTCATCTTCAATTAACCCTAGAACGCTACCTATCCATCAAAATGACGGGTACTTCAACTCTTACGCTTCCTCCCACTTATGCTTTTATACTAGAGGTGGGGGAGCAGCGTATGTGCTAATGGGTGTTAGTAGGCTATTCGGCACTAACGAGAGTAGACACTGCATTTCTTCTGACATCGCTACGAAGGTTACAAAACCAGGTATGTCTGTCAGTTTGTCAGTCAGTAGCTATATATATCAGTGGCGGCTTCAGGGGGGGGCCATGGGGGCCATGGCCCCCCCCCGAGAACCTGAGACACTTTTGCTAACTCATTATTTAGACGATCCAAATGGGTAAAAATATTAGTGGATATGACAAAAGTTATTATGGTTAAAACTATATGTCCGTAGTGGGCGTGGTATTGGTATGCGTAATATTTCTAATACGTAGGGTAGAGACCACAGTGAAGGCCACCTCTATAGTGAATGCCACCTGTGAGTATTTCGTTAATTAAAAAAATATCGAATAACGCTAGAGACTTGAAAATTTCAGAAGCTTATTCTGCTACCTATTTGCTCGCATTACGCGAACAATTTTTTTGAGATATTCTTATTTTAAAAGAAATAAAATTTTTTTAGTAACAAACAGCTCTTAACCTGCATTTTCTTATTTTGGATACTAAGGAAACCTGGTAAGTAAGTTGTGAAATTTATTGAAATAAGCAGTGCTATGATAGTAAAAAGATTTTCAGCGTGTTCAACATAAAATAAACTTTAAGTTAATAATAATTCTGCATGTACTATTCCTTTATATTTTTGTAAAAATTGGTGGCCATAACTGTGTTATCGATTAGACATTCACTGTGGTCTCTACCCTACCGACATTCGGATTTACGAAAGTGTACTGTAGTTAAGCCGCCTACACTGTGCGTTCACAGTTCCACACACTGTCAGTCTTATTTCCATTAATCAATCCGTCTTAATTTTTATTGCTATCATTTCATTTTTAAATTTTTTATTTGTTTTTTTTAATTAGGAAGGATACAATTAGGTATAAATAAGGGTTATGCTAGGTGGCATTTTTATATTTTCAGAATATATATACAGGAGTTAAGAAACGGAGATGCACAAGACCAATTGACTCCTTCTTTGGAAAGTTGTCAAAGCAATCAACTCAGACTGGTGTGGTTGGTGCTCCACCGATGCCTAGTACGTCTTCAGCTATGGACGTCTTCAGCAATAGTGAAAACTATTTGACTACCAAAAGTGTCTCGCCAGTTGGAACTGAAGCTGGTAGTAGCCATCCTGTTCTGAAAGGAGTAGCTCATACCAAAATCAAAGATATTACTTCTAACCTAGCAGGCGAATTAGTAACTCACGATTACGACATAGGACTCTACGTTGGAAAATCTGTGGATAAATTTACGAAATTTGGTCTTTTACAACACCATTGGGAGCCCCCCAAAGACTACAGTTTTCCTTTTTCAGTCCACATTAAAAATGGGAAATTTGTCAAGCGTTTTTTAGGGAGAAATCATTTAGAAAGCAAACATTGGCTTGTGTTTTCTGATATACAGAAGGGTCTCTACTGTAAATACTGCGTACTTTTTGCGCATGAGTATTGTGGCCATAATAAAGGAGTGCACTTGTAATCTCTTGTGACTAAGTCTGTGACCTCATTTGCGAAATTACTTGGTAAAGATGGCTGCCTGGAGACACACGAGAAAAATGCATACCACAGAGAGAGTGTGGAAGCTGGGAAAAACTTCATTAAAACTTATACATCTCCAGAAGAAGCTGTTGTTAATAAAGTGATTACTCAGCGCTTACAGCAAGTTCAAGAAAACCGTGAGCGGTTGCGTCCCATAATTGAAAGTATTATCTTTTTGGGACGACAAAATATCCCCCTTTGTGGACATCGAGACGATGGTAACCTCCACCTCCAAGAAGATCCAAGTCCCGTAAATGAGGGAAACTTCAGGGAGCTCTTAAGGTTTCGTATTTCATCAGGTGACCACATACTGAAAAAACACCTTGATAACTCATCTGCACGGGCAACATACATTGGGAAAAACACCCAAAATAGCCTGATTGAATGTTGTGGAAAGGAAATCACACGTGTCATATTAAATAGAGTGCGACAGTCTGGCTGTTTTAGCATATTATTTGATGAAACCACAGACATATCGCACACTGAACAACTGTCTCTTACTTTGAGGTATGTTTATAATGGTTGTATTCGTGAAGACTTCATCACATTTATTGATGCATATGATGCCATCCAAGATAAGGAGGGAAATGAAAATGGCGTACAACTTGAACGCAAACTAACAGGTGAGGTACTTGGAAAAATTGTTGTAAATATCGTCAAAGAGTTGCTCCTTGACGTCAACAACTGTGTAGGCATTGGGACAGATAGTTGCAGTGTAATGTCATCTGAGCTTGTTGGCGCTGTCTGTGAAATACGTCGTGAAGCAACGCATGCATGCTGGTGTCCTTGCTTAAATCACGCATTGAATAACTCGCTGTCTAAATCAAACAACGTAGCAAGTGTCCGAAACTCGATCGGCATAATGAAATAAGTAACATAATTTTTCAATATGTCTGCAAAGAGAAATGGCGTTTCACGTAAGTTTTTGGAAAAGAGAAACGATGATTTAGGTTTTGGGGAAACAGCTACCGGGGCTTTGTGAAACACGTTGGGTGTGAGAGGCATGATACTGTGCTCAAGTTTCGTGAAGCTCTTCCTTATCTGATTGAAGCTCTGGAATCAATTTCTGGCTGGACGGATTTGACTACTTCCTCCAACGCAACTGCATTGATCACCTCCTTGTGTGATGTATAGTTCATTTCGGCAATGATTTCTTTGATCGATGTATTGAAACATACACTTCCACTGAGCAGAAGGCTCCACACTCCGTCCCTTGATTTAAGAAAAGCTTCTGACGCTATTCAGGATACACTTTCTGTACTCAAAAAGAAAAGGCAAAAGTGTGACGAGACATTTTCTGAGGTGTTTTGTGAAGTCAAGGAATTGTGCTGTGAACTCGGAGTTGAAATAAAACTTCCTCGCGTAACAGCACGGCAACAACATAGACCAAATTACACATCAAACACGCCAGAAGAATATTACAAGAAATCTACATACATTCCCCTACTTGACAATGTGATTGCAGATCTCATTTCAAGATTTCCCAAAGACTCATTGGATTGTTTTGGACTTCGTGTATTGATTCCAACTGTTGTTGTTAAGGACAATCCCAAGGACGGTGCCAGTGATGTACACAAAGACCTGGACGAAGAAAATATGCAGCTCCAAAACTTGATCGACAAATTCGCACACATACTTGGGCTAAGGAAAAGCGATGGGTATCTGGTAAATAGTGAATTCGAACTTTGGCGGGAAAAATGGGAAAGGGAAAACAGATGTAAGGGTAAACTTCCTGCAACCGCTATTGAAGCGATGGACGCTTGTGATAAGGACATGTTTCCATCGATTTACTCCTTGTTAAAAATCCTGGCAACTCTTCCCGTTAGCGTGGCGTCTGCTGAGAGAACTTTCTCCACCTTGCGTCGTTTGAAGACGTGGCAGAGGGCAAGGATGGGTGAAGAAAGATTGTCCGGACTATGCTTGTTACACACTCACAGAGACATTGAAATTGACGTATACTCAGTGATTGAACGATTTGCAAACAGTGGAGATAGGAGGAGAATAGATTTTGTTGTTTAGCTTTTAACAAACTTTTATTAAGGTGTTACTATGTATTGTTATTCTCGTGTTTGAAATAAATAAATAGTATTATAAACATGTATTTCAAGTTTAATTCCTATATCCAAGCTTTGGGTTTTACCGTTTATTAGCTTATTTAATTTTGAGGGTTTTAGGGGTAAACTGCCCTTAAAATTAAAATATGTTTTAAATGAAAAAATGCCTGGACGAATTACAAAACTGGTCCAGATTTTTTTACTGATTATAGCACATTCTATGTATTTATAGGAGAAAGAATTAGGCGAAGTTGTATATAAAAAGTACCAAATTTGCTTATACATATGTTTCATTACATAACAAAATGACGATATATTTCACTGAATTAATAATTTAAAAACACCATCGAATCAGGAAATATTTTCAAAAAGTAACTCATTTAAATCATATTTGCAGGAGTTAAATGACCTTAAAATGCCACTTCTAAAGTCTAAATTTGCAAAAATTTTGAGGGAGGGCCCCCGCCCCTCCTCTGCTGGAGAATATTCCATACCCCCAGGCTTCCCCATATGGCCCCCCCCGAAAAGATGGTCTGAAGCCGCCACTGATATATATATGTAAATATATATCCGACTTTTTGACGGAGAGTAGTGATTATCGCTTACCCGTCAAATTGTCGGTGAGTAGATTTCACTTTTCCTATTGTTTTCTCTATTACATCAGCTGGGGTTATTATATTTCAGTTTTTCAATTATCTTTCATCTGTCCTATTTGTAAAGTTGCATTTTCTTTTCAGGCAAAATGAACAGAGAGATTGTTCATGAAAAAGATTATTTGAAAGTACTAGCAGAACTGAGAGAAGAGGAACAAGATGAAGATGACTTCACGGAGTCTGAAATTCATGATGACGATTCTGCCGAAAGTGACTGTGAATTACTCGCACCTTCCAACCTACTTGATGAAGACTTTACTGCAGCAGCGATTAGGGTTCTACATGGAATAGACCAAGGCACTCCCCATGAAATTCCTGAAATAGTTGTTCATGAACCTAGACCGCTGACTGTTATAGACCCTTCCTCTGATATGGAAGCTCCTTGCTTACCATCTACTTTTACCAGTGACAGCACACTTGAACACCAGAGAGACAGCAGTAAGGGAAAGAAAAGGAAGAAAAGAATTCAGAAAAATCCAGGTACATCTCAGTGTATGATGAAGAGAACTACCATGGAGTGTGAATTTATAATTTCTTCCGAAAAGCTAATCTTATTTGGAAAAAGTGGATATAAATAGAACTCCAAGCCGATCTATTTACAAAATAAAACTGCTTCTAGAAATGTAGTTCACGTGCGACCTGGTCCAACACCAGAAACCAAATACACTTATTGTCCTCTAGAATGTTTTTCTTTATTTTTGTCGGACAATGTAATAGATAAAATTGTGCTCCATAGAAATACTGCCATTGTAAAATCAAGAGAAAAATACTCAAGACAAAATTTGGAGAGCTTGAAAAATACTTCAAAAGAAGAAATAAAAGCACTTTTTGGTGTTCTTGTTTTATCTGCTGCTTTGAAAGACAATCATCTTCATTCTAGTGCTTTGTAAAATCTCAGGGAACTCTTACCGTGTAACAATGTCCCAGTTCCGGTTTGATTTTCTTTTAGCATGTCTTAGATTTGATGACAAGGAGACGAGAAAAGAGCGAGTAAAGATCACAAAGCTGGCAGAAATTTTAGACATTTGGAACTTCTTTGTAGACAGTTGTAAAAAATACTATAAACCTGACTCTTATGTAACAATAGACAAACAATTGGTAGCATTTAGGGGATGGTGTGGGTTCAAAATGTACATCCCTTCTAAACCTAACAAGTATGGCATTAAGATAATAATGCTGTGCGACAGTAGCACCTCTTATATGGTGGATGCAGAAGTATACACAGGAAAAGGCTCTGTTCCTGCTGATACCCCAGTTGCTGATTACTACATTGACAAATTGACTGCAAGCATCCGAGGCACACAGCGCAACGTGACAATGGACAATTGGTTCATGAATATTCCCTTGGTAAACAGGCTTTTTGAGGAAAGAAAACTTACTGTTGTGGGAACCATTAGAAAAAATAAAAGGGAGCTTCCAAACGAATTTATAGATCCAAAGTTTAGTGGTCGGAAAGAGAAAAGTTCTATGTTCCTTTATGATAAGAATTGTACCATTTTGTCTTACATGCCAAAGAAAAATAAAATTGTAACTCTGGCTTCTTCTATGGATTTGGAAGGAATGGTAAATGAAGAGACAAATTTACTAGAAATAATATCAACATATAATTCAACCAAAGGTGGAGCTGATACCACTGATCAGCTATGTAAAGCCATGAGCTGCAGCAGGAAAACCAAAAGATGGCCTCTTTGCTTCTTTTTTAATATGATAAATCTGGCCTTAGTCAATTCCTATGTGATATATGTTACCAACTATTACAGACAGTTTGCCACAACAAAAAAGCCGCTGTCACGTTACAGTTTTGCTCTCGAACTTCACACACAGTTGGTGAACAATTGGCAAAGAACTCGATTAGCGATACCGACACTGCCCTCAGAGTTGAGGGAAATCATAAAAAATGTCCTACAAGAACCCTCAACAAAACCGTCTCAGCAAAAATCGTCATCTGGCAAAGAAAAGACAGGACGCAGGACACGCCGCTTTTGCCACTACTCAAAGAAACGGATGACTGCAGTTTCCTGTGAAAAATGCAATGCTCCGATTTGTGGAGAACACCAAAAGAAGTTTTGTTTAGACTGCTAAAGAATATTACTATAGACAGCTGTTTTTATAATTGTTTTTGAAGTTTCAAATTCGACTGTTCTATTGCATTCGTTTTAGTTTCATACAAATAAATAATAGTTAGTAAGAACACTTTCAGTACATTTTCTTATTGATTTCAAAGCAGAAGTGCAAATGTAATAATCTCTTTAGTTCAATTTTCTTCAATTTAAATAGACAAGAGGTCTGTAATGTTAATAACACTCTGTTTTGTAAAAATCACAAAGTGTATGTTTTGAAAAAATTGATATTACATTTTTTAATGAAAATTGTACAGAAATGCATTTGTTTTTTAAAAATCCTTTTCCTACCCTCCTTTTTATTCTTTTATTATTATCCCATTGTAATGTCTATCAAAAGAGATAAAATACCTTTGTCCGTCAAAATGACGGTGGGTATCAACAAGTGCTGATTTGGGAAGGGTACTGTTCTAGGGTTAATAAGATTTGTGAGACTGAATGTGTTAATTGAACAATAATTGATTCTTATAGGACACAAAATGCTAACGACCACTGCTTGAAGTTCAACACAGCTTTTGAACCCATGATGTAGAGTCAGAGGTGTGAAAAGAGGAACTTCTCATATGTATAGTAAACTGAACGATTACTAACATCATAGTTTAGTGACACCAGAGATGAACAGTTCTAATTATGGCCGAAGCATTTTGATCAGCATCAAAGGATGAAAGCAGCAACATAATAACAGTTTGTAACTGTTATTAAAATTTGAATGGTCAAGTCCAGTGATTCAGGTTTGTGTTCCCCTGTGATGAAAACTGTGAAGTGAAATCTTGTTTATTTTAAGCCCTCAAATAAAATGTTTTTCATGCAGCAATTAAAGCACTATGCTGATCAAATCTTCAAAGTGTTTGCCAGTGATTAGATTGTGTCAATTTGTATATTTTATTATTTTTTTGACCTTGTTAATTGATATGGTAAAATTAATAGGGTTCAGTTTATTTTAAAAACAAATTATTCAAAATTACAAAAATAGAATGTAATTTTTTATCACTTAAACAAGTGATGTACTCATATCACAAGTGTAACATAAGATAATTAAAACTTAATAATTATTTCTTCACACAGTGGCCCACCTGAATGTTAGGAAGATACAATTATAATAACTCTTACATCAGTAGAAAATTCCAATCACTGAAATACCAAGTGTTATAATCACAATCTGCCACTAAAGTGGGCCTATTTTTTGAAATCTCCAAATATTTTTTAAAGTTATTTTATTAAACTCTAACTTAGTTCTCATGTATCTTATTTTGAACTATTACAAAATGTTATATATGTTTTTAATCTACCATTCTTAACTTACACGAAAAGTTACACTTTTGTATTCTTCTACAAAAGGTTTAAGCTTCTGTTTACCAAGGTTTTAAGTAATGTATGCAGTTAACATAATAAATCTCTTTGTTGGTTTTAATGTTCTGTCAGTGGAGAGATTAATTGAATGATATGATGAGATTTCACTTTTGTTCTTTCTTGGTTGTGGGACTAAAATGATTTAAGCAATTTTCAGTTGCTTGGGTCAGACATTTACTGTCTTTAAGATATACAGAAACAATAATATTCCTTTTCTAAGCAGCTCTTATATAATTTTTCGGTTACTCTGCCTGTACCTGTACTTTCCTGATGTTCAGAAGGCCAGTTGCTTTAATTGTGACATTTTTTATTGCGTTATCCAGTGGCATGTAGAGAGATATCTGTTTACCTTGTTGTTAGGTTCTTGGTCATTTGGTGTGAATACTTCAGGAAAATACTTGGCAAACAGACTCACCTTTTCTTTGTCACTTCCAGCTCAATTTGTTATAAAAAGTGCTTAGTCACATACAGAAGATATTTGTGATGTAGGCTTCTTTCTAGATTTAATTGACTTCCATACTGAATTGTTATCTCTATTAACATTGGTAACATAGTCATTGACGGTTCATGTAATCTCTTGTTTTTGCTTTTAGTCTGTTACTTAAATGGTTGACTGCAGTTTTCTCAAGTGATACTCGAGTTCAATCATATCTTGCTTTTGCTCATCCCTTTTCTGCAACAAGTTTTCTCAGGAGGTAAAAAACTAGGAGGCAGGGTGTCGCTAGTTAGCACTACCTCCAGAAATTCTGAGATATAAAAATATGTGTAAAATATTTTTGTTATATGATTGCAAATATACTCAATTTTTATTCCTATATTTGGGAAATTCCATACCAAGTGGTCCAGAAAAAAAATAATTGGTTGCTTGACCATCTCAGAAAAAATTTATATTTGGTAGGTGGATTCCCTTATGTTTTGGGGGCTCAAAAATATTTTTTTCAAATTTTTACTGTTTACCATTTGGAAATGGCGGCCATATTTGTTTTAGGCCGCACGCTATTTTTCGCGTTTGCAGGCATCTACGATTTCTTAAATTATACAGCAATAGGTTGCCCTAGCCCTTTCAAATAAACTGCATTGAGTTCAGTACACTCTGGCCTATAAAATAAAATCATAATTACCTAGCTAGATGTATTTCTTAATATATTTTTTACAGCTCAAAATTATTGGTCGCAAATTGGCAAAATTCAATTTTTGAAGGGTAATTTTTCAAAGAAGGAATAATTTTTCAGCCTTAATCTTTTTTGTGCAGTTACACTACACAGTATAGTTACTTTTTATAAAGTATTAATGGTGAGAAGCTTAGCCTTAAAAAAATATGCCCTTTTAAAAAACCAATTTTTGATTTTTTTTCAAAGTTTCACCTGCAATATCTTTGTTGGGGGACCAGTTAAAAATCTGAAAATTGCACACATAAAAGGTCTTTATGATATCAAACTTCAGTATAAATTTCAACTTTGAGATTCAACTGGAAGTTAGTAAAAAAATTTCAATTTGAGCCAAAAATACGTTATTTTCACATCCGCGATATGTGGGCTAATAACAGTAGGTGTAGTAATTTTATGATTAAAGCATATCCAATCAAAGATAACTAATTATAATAACATAGGATTTTGAATAAAATGCAGGTTATATTGTTCTAATATTGTGTAATGTTACATATAAAAGGCATAATGAAATTCAAAATTTTATAAAGTTACAAAATCAACTAGAAGTAAAATGTTTTTGATTGTCCCATTGAGCTTTGAGGGAATTTATCACGTAATTTAAAATCAATCAACTGACAACAAACAATGCCTTCTCACCTTCAATTAGTTTTTACTTAATTGTTCATTCATCTTTTGTGAAATTTCTTCGCATAGTTTGGGCGTTAGATTAAAAGTTCTCCCAGTTACAGTGGTAAATTCCAGAGGAGTCAGCTTCTTCAGTATATTTTTAATTGGCATCCAAACTTGGTCTTTTTCATTTTTTTTTAATGAGGTCCTTGGTCCTGGTGGGTGATAAAATGTAATATGCACATCTTGGTTTTGATTATTAATATTATCTACTTCCGCAATCCACCATTGTCCATCGTAAATACAAGCCACTACATCTTTATTTTGAAGTGTTAACGGTACAAATTTTCCAGTTGTATGAAGTTCACTATCAGGTGATGTTGATGTGAACTTACATTTAAGCAAATTGTCTGACTGCGGTATAAAACAATGAAAAGATCAAGTGCCTTTAATCTTCTTACAATTGTTGAATCTTTGTTCCAAGACATTGGCGTGAAGTTCTTGTATTTCCTCTGTTTTTACAAAAACAGGTAATTCCTTTAAGATGTTCTTTACAGAATTTGAACATTTCCTGAGGTGTCAAGATCTGGTTCTCATACGTCTGCTGCAGACTAGCTTTTGTGACGGCTCGCTTTGTAGTACCTCCGATGCCATCGCACGCATTCTTCCCATGACATGATGCGAAAAAATGCCACTCTACAACAAGTCCAAAATCTTCTTTGTGAAAGCACATGTTGATAAAATTCTTTTTGTTTTTGTATTGGCTTGCAGCCCCATCAGAGAAGTAGATCAATTTCTTTATGGATGGGTGGTGCTCTTTTATGTAGTTTATTAGTTGTTGTTGAAACGCGTGTACTGTTGTAGTATTATGTTTAAGATGGTCACTTATAACACAAAAACTATGACTCTTTAATTCATCTTGATCCTTATATCCTTATAATAAAATACAAATGGATGAACCGTAGCCTGTTTGTTTACCCAGTGGTGTCCCTGTACTTCATCTTGAACAATGAAGGAGTACTTCTTGGATTTCGTTGTCCATGACGTGTCCGTTACTTAACTAAATATCACTATTACATTAACGACTCGGAACACTAGGTTTTTTATAAGTAAAAGCAAAAAGTTTTGCCTTACAGCCTTAACCGGTTTTCACCTTTAAAAGGCCTCTTCAGAGGCTGCCGCAGGCAGCTCTGTCCGTCATGTTGTGGGTGACGAAATCGAATTTCGAAAGATCGATGCTGTGTGTGTGGGTGAGATGTGTTCGAATAATGCGTGCGATTTGAATTGTGTCTGTTCGTTTAGGATGTCGTTTTTATTTGTTTTTGTGTGGTTGTATATTTCCAATTGTTCTAGAGTGTCTAGTTTTCGGCCTTTTGTGTGTACATGTAGAATGTTCATGTTATTGTCGATGTTTTTATATGTGTGGTTTGCTTCAATGAGGTGGTTTGCAAAGGTGGATTCTGTAGTGGAGTGGAGTGCCTTTGTGTGTTCAATGTATCTCTGTTTGAAGCTACGTCCTGTCTGGCCTATGTAGAATTTACTGCAATTTGAGCAATTTAGCTTGTAAACACGGGTAGATCGAATTTGTTTTGTGCTTTGTGTGTGTGTTTTGATAGTGTGTGTTCTGTTTTGTTAGTAGTTTTGTAAGCGATTCTGTATCCTGCTTTTTTTGAATTTGTGGGCTATTTTTTCAGTTTGTTTGTTGATGTATGTTAGTGTTATGAATTTGTTGTTTTCTGTCTTTGTCTGTTGTTTGTTTTGTGTAGGAGTTTACTGACTATTGTTCTGTCATATCCATTAGATTCTGCTAGATATTTTATCGTGTTTAGTTCGTCTTTGTAGTCTTTTTCATCTAAGGGAATGTTGTTAAGTCTATGTATCATGGTTCTGAAGGCAGCTAGTTTGTGTTGTATTGGGTGATTGGAGGTGTTGTGTATTAGTGTGTCAGTTGTAGTTGGTTTTCTGTATATACTGAATTTGTGCCTGTGTTCTAGTTTTGTGATGGAGAGGTCTAAGAAGTTTATGGTATTGTTGTGTTCATATTCGGCAGTAAAGGTTATGTTTTTATGTATTTTGTTTATGTGCGTTAGTAACTGTTCACATTGTCTTTTGTTTCCCCTGTATAGTATTAGAATGTCATCAACGTATCTGTGCCAATATAGTATTTTATCTGAGTGTCTGTCATTGTTTGTGAGTATTTTTGTTTTTTCTAAGTGTTGGAGGAAGACTTCTGCTAGAATGCTGGATATGGGGGAGCCCATGGGTAAGCCATCGTTCTGTGTGTAGTATTTATTGTTATAAGTAAAGTAGTTTTGTTTTGTGATAATGTTCAGAGTTTCTGTTATTTCGTTGATAAGTTCGTCTGGTGTGTTGTTCTGTTTGGGTTTGTTTTGTAGGATGGTGATTGTTTCAGAGATGGGGATGTTTGTGTACAGGTTTTTAATGTCAAAGGAGGCTAATGTGGCATTATGGGGGATGTGTATGTCTTTTATTTTTGTTACTATGTCTGTGTTGTTTTTTACTGGAATGTTGTTGTCTAGTTGTGTGTGTTGTCTGATAATTTTGTCTAGATATTTTGTGAGTTTGTGTGCAGGGGCATTACCGTAGTTGATAATGGGGTTTAATTCTCTGAAAAGTCAGCAAGAACTATGCATTCATTAACTGCTAAGATTTGCTTTTTGTCTTTCATAAACTTCCCTTGAGATTTCGAAATAAAATGATGCATTTTCAGATTTTCAAGTTTGGCAATTAGCATTTCAATAAACTCTTCTCGTGGTTTTATGATTGTCACCATTTCAGTTCTGTCTTGGATCACCCATGTTTGTATTCTATATTGTCTGGCATTGAGTCGTCTTCTTCAGATTCTTCAAACATGTCAAGTAAAGCCTGCTTGCCTGGACAAACTTCACATTTTCCCATCATACAATTGTAACTGTAAGTTTTGCATACCAGAACATCCAAAAGGTCTTTGTAATCAACCTTAAGATTGGCCCCAGCTATCATCAACTTTACGTTCTGGTGATACAAACAAATGCATACATTATGGGTGCCAGATGCTCCTGCAATAATACACCATTTTGGTCTCAACTCGCAGAATTTCGACCTTCCGATTTTAATGCCAGGATTTTCGTTTTTGAATTCAGTAAATAGTTCATTTAAATTACACAGTATTAACCTTTTTTGTCTTTGAACCTTAGTACCATTTTCTTTCATTGAAATACAATCTTTTTTGCCAGGCATCAAACGGCTATTATTGTCTTCATAAAAATTTCTAACTTTTTTGATTGTGTTTTCATCTATCAAATTTGATGCGTTCTTGTTTTGTAATTCAGGTAAAATACCCTGTACTTTGACTAAGTGCCTTGTTAATTTAACTAAACATTCTGACACTTGAAATTCATCGCTAATTTTTGCCCGGCTCCAAGAGTTTAGTAGTAAACTGATAATCTTGATCTTATCCTCTTTGTATGAAATGGAACATTTAGTTTGTAGCTTTTTTATCAAATCATCATATTTAGTTATTAAATTTTCAGGATTTTCAACTGGTTAATTAGAAGGAATTTGCTTTTGAAAAGAAATTTTGAAATTCTTTCTAACTGTACTAGAAACTTTCTCAATTTTTGCTTTTAAGGCTACAGATCTTTTTTTTTCGCTTAGTTTTCTAATTTTACAAGCAGGTGATAAACCTAGGATTTCACAAGCTGAATCTACTTTTTTTAAAGTTTCTGATAAGACACTAAATTCTTTATCTGAACTATCACTATCCTTCTCTTTGTTAATTACAAATATTTTGGAATAACATGTTGGGCACAATGATTTTCCTGGTACAAGCCTAACAAAAGGGCTTTGATTCTTTGAATAATGATCAAAAGTTATTTCTCATAGACCTTTTATTATAGGCTTTTTATGTTTCTTGAAAGGGTCTGAGCAAGACTTGCCAAAAAGATGATGACATTTTTTCAAGTATTTTATTTCATGGTACTTACAAGTTGATTTAACCTCTGAGTCAATTCTCAAAGAAAAGAACACTTTTTCTTCTTCACTATAATCTTCAATTAATTTAATGTCGTTAGAAAATACTCCATACACACTTTTATGACAAGCTTCATTAATAAGAACACCTATAGAACACTGAGACTCCATTTTAAAAGGTCATACAACTGTACACTTTACAGTTGTGTCACTCATACAAGATGCACCTCAAAAATAAATTTTGTATCACTACACTACCGTGTGACAAATATACGAACGAATGAAGTATGAACCGAGATGTGACGCGACTCGCGACTTGAAGCGAGCAGACAATGTTTGTTTCACTCACAAAGTGTACGAGCGACTGCGATGCGTGATAAGTGGGAATGAATAGGACACATTACGAAGTTCGTGACATTGTTGTGATTATTCGGTAACTTTCGGTTGTTTGTTTTGCACTGCTCAACTCAATGTATTTCATTGTATTAAACGTCTCAGAAACATGACATTGTCCCACCTCATTTGAAGTGGGACAATGTCCCACCTCACCATGCAGAATGAGTTACTCATACAAACTCATCGAATTTACATGTCATGCCCAACTCTAGTACACTTGAAGAGCTCATAGTAAATTAAGTGCACGGAAAACCCGAAGCATTGTAAATACCAGTTAGCCTCTCGCTAGACAGGGACAGATAATGGTAGAGAGGGTAGACAATACACAGACTTGTCCAGACTTACAGAATTCAAAATCCTGTGTTATTATAATTAGTTATCTTTGATTGGATATGCTTTAATCATAAAATTACTACACCTACTGTTATTAGCCCACATATCGCGGATGTGAAAATAACGTATTTTTGGCTCAAATTGAAAATTTGTTTTACTAACTTCCAGCTGAATCTCAAAGTTGAAATTTATACTGAAGTTTGATATCATAAAGACCTTTTATGTGTGCAATTTTCAGATTTTTAACTGGTCCCCCAACAAAGATATTGCAGGTGAAACTTTGAAAAAAAATCAAAAATTGGTTTTTTAAAAGGGCATATTTTTTTAAGGCTAAGCTTCTCACCATTAATACTTTATAAAAAGTAACTATACTGTGTAGTGTAACTGCACAAAAAAGATTAAGGCTGAGAAATTATTCCTTCTTTGAAAAATTACCCTTCAAAAATTGAATTTTGCCAATTTGCGACCAATAATTTTGAGCTGTAAAAAATATATTAAGAAATACATCTAGCTAGGTAATTA
Source organism: Magicicada septendecula (assembly GCA_034769895.1). Lineage (NCBI taxonomy): Eukaryota > Metazoa > Arthropoda > Insecta > Hemiptera > Cicadidae > Magicicada > Magicicada septendecula. The sequence continues at coordinate 480,808,212 of CM068367.1, read as the reverse complement.
TGGTTTTATATTGTAGGCCAGAGTGTACTGAACTCAATGCAGTTTATTTGAAAGGGCTAGGGCAACCCATTGCTGTATAATTTAAGAAATCGTAGATGCCTGCAAACGCGAAAACTAGCATGCGGCCTAAAACAAATATGGCCGCAATTTCCAAATGGTAAACAGTAAAAATTTGAAAAAAATATTTTTGAGCCCCCAAAACATAAGGGAATCCACCTACCAAATGTAAATTTTTTCTGAGATGGTCAAGCAACCAGTGCTGGACCACTTGATATGGATTGACCCATTTAATTAAATCCTTAAATTCGTAGTGACCGTCAATTAATGAATTTTTCCGGTGAAGGGTTTGTGAGGATTGGTCAAAAATATAACACAAATTTTAGATTATCTTTTTATTATTTTCGCACCATCTTTCGTACACACGTACGTCTTTATATTATACACACTGTGGCGTATTTGGTTTTGTGATATTTCATCTACACTTATCACGATTTAAATAATTCATATAATTAATAGTGTTTATTTAGGGGTGATGCTTGTCAGGAATCAACTGGCCTCACACACACACACACACACACACACACACGCGCGCGCGCGCGCGCGCGTAAGATACGTGTGTACACACAGACACAGCTGAGTGGCGTGACCCACCTGTGCAAGCATGCAAATTTGTTGTTCACTTTACAGTTCAGTTTGAAAGCTGAATTATTATTACTAACAATATGGATTATTTATTTACATTATGTTAATTATCTTAATTAAGTGTGCAATGCACAGTACCCTATATATTTGTACTGTTGCAATACATATTGCAACAGTACAAATATATAAGGTACTGTGCATTGCACAAAGTAATTTAAATAAGTAATTCGATTAAATAAATAATGCATTTTGTTAATAATAATAGTTCAGCTTGCAATCTGAACTGTAAAAGGAACGCCTAACTTTCATGTTGGTACAGGTGAATAATGCCAGCTGCTCTCAGTATGTGTGTACACACGTAAAATGCATGTGTGTGTGCGACCTGTCCATTCCTGAAAGCGCCACCCTTTCAGTAATGATATAAATTATTTGCATTTATTTAATTTATAATACTTGTGTGCATAATAGCACAAAACTAAATACACCAAAATGTGTATTTAAATAACATGAATAAGTGTATAAAAAATAGCGCAAAACGAATAAAAAGTGTAGTTATAGGATATTAAAATTCAATAGTAATTATGTTAATTAAGGTAAAGAAAAACGGTTTGTGCACGATGAGCACCTATAAATTACCGACCGAGTGAATATCGGGTAATGTGCAAAAGACTTTGCAATTCGCGAAGATGAGCAAATTAAGTGTGACAAGAAAGGGTGGGTTAGAAGTGACGCTATCAACAATATCAAACCTGCAGAATATTGTCGAGAGATGATTTTGGCGCCCTGGCTATAAATACCGGGGACACGCTAACATCATTCTCTTCATTGTTCAACAACCGAAGCGGCCGACGGCTCTGCCGGACAACAACTCTTCATTGTTCGACCACTGATGCAGCCGGAGGCTTTACTCGACAACTAGAACTTCGTTATCTTGATCGACTATTATGGCAGCCAGAGACTCTGCATAGCGACAACAACAGTACATCAACCACAAGCAGCAGTCAGGAACTTCAAGACTACTCATCAGTTTGAGTGAGCGTTGCAACCTGAGGCCATGACGAGGGACAAAGGAGCAACCAAACACAGGCAGTAATCCAGAGTATGAGAATCCGATGGACGAAGGACTACAAGACTCCAAGACTACAAGACTCCAGGACTACAGGAATCCAGGACAACAAAGGAGCATCCCATATCAAGGACCGAAGACGACACGCTGCAGATGTACACAAATAATAAGGTGACAAATAACCATGTACTTTAAAAACCGAGACTTAATCAAAAGACAATAAGCAATAAGAAAAAAATAGACAATTCAATTCAAATATGAATCATGAAATTGTATAACTGTTAATATGTTTTTGTACAATAATTAACGTAATATGTAAGACTGTATAACGATAATTGTTATCAGTAATTATAATTTGAAATCTATAAATTTTAGTATTTAAATTGACAAAGACATTACAGAATTTTATTAGAAAGCAATGCATATGCAGTACTTAAAAAAGAGCTTAGATAATTAAAAGATTAGACAATCTAATCAATATAATATAAATGAGCTAGCTGAGAGCAATATAAAAATTTATAACAATGTATTAGAATATAAGATATTATAATATGTTTAGTGACGGCAGCGGTATGCGAACATCTGCTCTCCGGTACCAGCGGCGGACACAGCGAGCCAATCAGGGATTAGCAGCCGAGACGTGACAACTAACGTGCTCGGGGCGAGCCAATCAGCGATCCGTTAGTGCATAAAACCAGCCCCGGGTAGAAATTTTTGAAGCACGACATACAGGCCGATCCGCAGGTCATCCTTGACGAACTGTGCGACGCGGGTTACAAGGTTGTGGCAGCCTCTCGGTTGTATACAACCTACGGCTAGCGTCGACCCCTGCCTCTAATCAGACTCAAGGTGGAGAAGGGCGAACCCACCCAGGCCTTTTAGAGTTGAAACGGCTTTTCGGGCTCTGCGTTAGCTTAGAGTCCTGCCGTCAGACCGGGAAGATTTCCCAATGCCATAGGTGTCAGAGGTACGGGCACAGCAGCTTTGGTTGTCGGAACGCGCCGACCTGCGTCCGATGCGGACTCGATCACCTAACGCAGGCCTGCGCTGTTCCTGACAACCACAGGTACTGCATTAACTGTGGAGGCGCCCATGCTGCAAATAATAGGCACTGTCCTATTTATAAAGAGCAGCTGGACAAACTTGTAAAGCCGGTCCAGCCTAAGCCTAGACATGCTGTGCAGCCAGTAAAATCGGCCAAAGCCTCTGAGCCTGTGGTACGGAAACCAACCCCAAGGTCTGCTCCGGTTCCGGAACCACCTAGTGCAGTGAGCCCGAGCAAAGCTAAACAGGCCACACCAGAAGCCGCGCCGTCGGAACCGGAATGCGAGATACCCGCGTACGCAAAAGTCCCGTTGCCGCAGGATGATGAGGAACTTGATCCTCCACTGCCGCCGCCACCCAAGCCTCGCTACCCCAGATCAGGCAAGAAGAAAAGTAGACCTCAGGCCAGCCAATACCTGCCACTGGACCCAAGCCTGTCCGCCAAAAGCCAGAGCGACCACCCGCTCCAGAACCTCCCCCAAGACTTCCACCGCCTCGCCCCGCCGCAGCTATGCAGCTGCCGCCAAGCGTTCTCCCCAATCATCTACCGATGATTTTGCCGTCGTCTCCGACGATGTTGACAAGGCAGTTGCCTTATTAGACACAGCCATAGTCTCGGGGGTAGACGTGTCCTCCCGGATGAAGCCGGGGCTCACGCCCGACTATCAGCGGATCCTCGAAGAGGTGTCTCAGCTCGCTTGCGAGAGGAATCGCCTCCGGAGACGCTGGCAGAGGACTCGTGACCCGGCTGACAAGGCTGCGTTCAACAGAGCGTCCGGCAAGTTGCGTCGTGACATGCTGGCGTTCCGTAGACGTAACTGGGAGCTAGCTGTAACACAGATGGATGGCCCTGCCGAGAACCGTAATGTCTGGCGGATTCCCAGTACCCTAACGGGAAAGCGTAAACGCGCGCCTCTCCCCGCACTGGTCGGACCCGGCGGTCAACCCCTTGGACGCCCCCTAGAGAAGGCAGAGTTCTTGGCTGACAGTTCACTCCCAACCCATCCAAGGACCCGGCCTTCACTGAGCAAATCTGCCGCAAGGTAGAGCGCTTTCTATCGGCCGGTATCACAGTCCAGCCGGAGCCCATCTCCCTGGAAGAGGTCTCTGAGAGGATTGTTCAGTTCAAGCCCCGGAAGGCGCCTGGCCCAGACGGAGTCATGAATTTCGCACTCCATCGCCTTCCGGAGCGAGGAATACAGTTCCTCTCTGATCTGTTCAATATATATCTCAGAATGGCCTACTTTCCGGTGAAATGGAAAACGGCTACAGTTATAGTGATTCCCAAGCCGGGAAAGAATTCTTCTCGCGCGGAAAACCTCAGACCCATCAGCCTCTTGTCCGCGACGTCCAAGGTTTTCGAGCGAGTGATCCAGCGTAGGATCCGCGACCACCTAGAAAGACTGGACGTGCTGATCCCCGAACAGTTCGGCTTTCGTGAGCTGCACTCCTCGACTCATCAGCTGATGAGACTCGTGGAATGCATTACTGAGGCTGCCTGCCAGGGCAAACAGACGACTGCGATCTTCCTAGACGTAGAGAAAGCCTTTGACCGCGTGTGGCACGAGGGTGTCCTTTACAAACTAACGGAAGTCCTTCTCCCAGATTGCTACGTTCACTTGATCGGCAGCTTTCTGCGGGACCGTAGCTTCCGAGTGAGAATAGACCACACTCTCTCTTCGGAGAGGCGTATTACCGCTGGTGTCCCTCAGGGAAGTGTACTTGGGCCTCTCCTGTTCTCGCTGTTTGTCAACGACACGCCCCGAGTTCCTGGAGTTAAATTGTCGCTGTTCGCGGACGACAGAGCTGCTTTTGCCTCAGAGCCGAACGTAAGTTATGCGGCAATCAAGCTCCAGCGCCAAATCGACGCGTATGTCGGGTGGACCGATGACTGGAGAGTTGCCGTTAACGCTTCCAAGAGTGCCGCTGTAATGTTCTCGCGTAAACGCAAGCGACCTCGGCCGCTTAAAGTAGGCCCCGTCGAGGTACCCTGGACCAATAGCGTCAAGTACCTCGGGCTCCACGTGGACTCACCTGGCGAACCCATAGCCGACAACGCGCTTCGGCGCAACTCAGTAGACTCTGGCCCGTGCTATCTAATCCGGCAATGACCCCCCCGGCTAGGTAAGCTCATAGTCAACTCGTACGTGTTGCCCGTGATTACCTATGCCTGTCCTGTTTGGGGATACGTGGCTCGTGGTCATAGAACAGCGCTCCAGCGCGTACTCGACCGGGGACTGAAGCTTGCGTGTAAAGTCCCCCGGAGATACTCTTCTCGTCTTTTGAGGAGAGGACTCGGTGTCTGCTCTTTTGATGACACCTTGAGACGCCTGGCGCGTAGATTCTATGTTCGTTCCGACAGAGTGACCCACAATTCCCTCATTGCCGGACTTGGTAAATACACCCCGGGTCCAGGTGAGTCCTGGAAGCGACCTCGTTTATTAGCCCCGGTGGTATAATCCACCAATTGCAGGTCGCTTCAGACCCTCCCCTAAGTAGGTAAAACATATATAACTAACTCAAACAGACCCAGTGGCAGGAGTACTTTCTGAGACTCGGGACACTGCACTACTCGCAACCTGCGCAACCCCCAGTCGTGTGCGTGTATTTTCGAAGAACTCTTCATCGCCACGACATCGGACGCACTTCATCTCCTCTCCTCTCTCGGACGACATCGGCGCGGAGTCAGCCGGAAGGAACGGCCGAAGAACAGAACCGGCGTTCTTGCGTCTTCGCCCTCCAGTTCCGCGCCAGCGATGGATTTCGCTGGGGCGGCAGCCGACTCTACAACCGATGCCGAAAGAAGAGGACTGCAGTACGCCACGAACAGCGGGCGCAGCCGCCGAACATCTCAGCGCGGCACGACCAACATCAGCCTTCTCACCACACGGTCCTTTTTAGGGCCACCAAAATCACTAGAGTGTACGAGTGGCGCCATTTGTCATGTGGCAAGCCTTTTGTCCGGTGACAAGTGGCGCCCAACGTGGGGCGACGATCATCTTGCGGATGCAAGATCCAGCCACGCCAGCGAGCTACCTGCCGGCACACCAATCAACATGGCGCCCAACAGACACCTCTACAACATCCGGAGAAGAGCAGTAGGCTGGGTACCGGAGAGCATTCAAGGCCCGGGGGAGTTGTGACGGCAGCGGTATGCTAACATCTGCTCTCCGGTACCAGCGGCGGACACAGCGAGCCAATTAGGGCTTAGCAGCCGAGACGTGACAACTAACGTGCTCGGAGCGTACCAATCAGCGATCCCAGTTAGTGCATAAAACCAGCCCCGGTAGAAATTTTCCGCGCCAGCGATGGATTTCGCTGGGCCGGCAGCCGACTCTACAACCGATGCCGAAAGAAGAGGAGGACTGCAGTACGCCACGATCAGCGGGCGCCCCGCCGAACATCTCAGTGCGGCACGACCAACATCAGCCTTCTCGCTACAGGTCCTTTTTAGGGCCATCAAAAACATTAGAGTGTACGATTGGCGCCATTTGTCATACGGCAAGACTTTTGTCTGGTGACAGTTTGTGTGTAATATAAGACTACTAAATATGCGTAGTAATTACGTGAAAATAAAATTGAATTTGAAGCGCAAAACAAATAAGAAATGCTATCAATATATATTGAAATGATTTTTAACCAGACTAAATAGCATTATTATTATTATGATTACAGCCATATTCATCAACCACATGAATTTAATGTGTTGTATGTAGTGTTACATAAAGATTTGTCTCACATTAAATTAAATAAACTCTGTTGTAGTCTTGTAATATATATATACATATTGTAGCCTGACAGATTATCCACATGGTTCTAATTTAAAAAATGATCATGAATAAAGTAAAAATAAAATGACATCAAGGAAAACTACTATAAAATTTAATCAAGTACCACAGTAAAGTGAAATCATAGTTCGAAGAGATAAAATAAATTAAAACCAACCAGCAAAATATAATAAATTATAGGAAAATAATGATAGTCCAAAATGTAAGGAAATACCCAGGTAGGATAGGAGTATGTAAGGAGATACCTAGAATAAACCGACCTCAATAATAAAAGGACAACTTTTGGAAAAGAACATATTGAACTAAATGTAACAAGAACACTTTTGAACACTGATTGTCGAGCTGAATAACTGACCACTAATCCAGAATAAATATACTGATACGAAGAGAAATTAATCACTACTGCTTGGATGAGGAACACCTAGAGAAGAAACATTTATTTAAAGAAATTCCGTTGTGAAGACGCCTACTACATAAGCAGCACGGGAGCCGCCATTTTGGGAATGTTTCGAGTCGAGCACAGCTGAATTGACATCACCTTCATTCAACGCCGTTGGTTCGAGAAATTTAACTTATTAACATTTTCTATTTAATAATATTTTGTATTTTTAGATAATTAAGAATTTTTTATTGTAAGTGTTATACTTTCAGCTTTGCCCTTTCTCTGACTATTTAAATAACAGCTAAAAGAACCTGTAATTTAACTTTAATAATTTATATAACCAAACCAATTCGCCCTGAGATATGAGTTTGTGAGCTGTCAATTAGCCGATCGATTCAGAATCGATTAATTTCTATAATATTAATAAAATCACTGAAAATTATAATTTTGCGTCATACTTATTTGTAAACTTATAGATAGAAGAATTTCAGATAATATTTGACACCTGGAATCCAAGAGAAGAAGAAAATAACATCATTAAAGGAGTATACTCATCGAATAACGGAAGAGCGCTAATCGATTATTACCTGAGATAATCTAGTTAACGCGGAAAACCGTTCCTGTTATAAAGTCAGGAAAAGTAATAAAAATGCCGAAACAAGCAATATCAAAGAAAAGGGCGGCAGAAGCTGAAAAAGAGATCGAAGAGATCGATATGGACGACAAAGAGGCAACTCCGATTGAAGATATAGAAGGAAGGTTACCTCCTGAGGAACCGAATCAACCCGCACAACAGGAGGAACAATCTGAAAACCCCACACCAATGGAGAGCATGAGCTTACAAGACCTGTTAAAACTTATAAGAGAGGACAACAAATCATTGAAGGAAGAATTGAGTAAGGAAAGGAAAGAAGAAAACCAATCCTTAAAGGATGAATTGGGAGAATTGAATAAGAAAATGGATGAGAACAACCAATCCACAAAAGAAGAATTAAGTAATCAAATTGAAAATACAAATAAGAAAATTGATGAAACTAGTAAGAAGATGGAAGGTGACAACCAACAGTTAAGGGAAGAGTTAAGGGAGAATAGTAAGAGGATGGAAAGTGACAACCAACAGTTGAAGGAAGAGTTAAGGGAGAATAGTAAGAAGATGGAAGAGAAGATGGAGGAAAATAGTAAGAAGATGGAGGACAAGATGGAGGAAAATAATAAGAAGATGGAAGAAAAGATGGGGGAGAAGTTGGAAGAATTGTAAGAGAATAACCAACTATTAAGAGAAGAATTAAGGGAGGTTAACCAGGAAAATATGGACAAGTTAGACGAAAGGATAGAGTTGTTCAAGGAAGAGTTGAGCCAGAAGATGGTAGAGAATAATGAAGAAACCAGCAAGAAGGTAGGAGAGGCAATAACCGTGATAGAACAAAAAATTATGGAAGCTGACGAAAGATGTAGTCAGACTGAGCGGGAAGTACAAAATGTTAAGGAAGAAGTAAACACCAAAATAACTGATATCGAAGAACACAATAGAAACAAATTGGGAGAAAACCGAAGAGAAACACAGGAAGAGTTAGGGAAGGTATGGAAACAAGTCACAGAAAGGTGTGACGTTATTGAGGTTGCCTTGACAAATATAACCGGTCAAGTACGGCAGAGCCAAGAAGAGATCGAATTAATTTGAAATCGGCCCACTAACATTACTGGTATCCCTGCTAATGAAAATCGAGAATGGCTGAATTTTCGCCAGTATAAAAGAAAACCCATGGAGTTCTTGGCCAAGATTGAGGAATATTTTGCTAAACATCGGGGAAATAGATGGAGCACGAACCGTGAACTATTGGATGAGTCCTTCAGAGAAATGACAGACAATTGGTGGATGGCAAATAGGAGTGAAATAACGGACTACCAACAATTTAAGAACCTGTTCTAGGCAAAGTATTGGTTGGAGACGACACAAAACTTGATACGTGATAACATCTGTCATGGAAGATACAATGTCCATGTAGGTAATACAATGACTGCATATTTCCTAGGGAAGGTGTGTTTAGCAAAACATTTGGAACCAACCATACCAGAGGAGTGACAGGTAAATAAATTGTCGTACAACTATAATGAAGATATCATAAGAGCGAGGAGGGGTAGCCAAATAAAAACGGTGCAAGCTATGGCAGAATTACTAGAAAATTACGAACATGAAGACTACTATCGTCAAAGTAGAAGGAGGAATGATAGGCCTGACTTAAGAAATAATCAGTACCTTAATAATAATAATAATCATAATAATAATAACTACAACGGGAACCGCAACAACTCTAATTATTATAGTAATAATAATCATAATAATAACTTTAATAAGAATCATAAAAGAAATAATAATAACTACACAAATAATAGAAATAATTATTATCATAACAATAATAATCATAATAGTCAGAGAAACCCCAACCAAGGTAATACAGAACATTATTATAATAATAGTAGGAATTACCAATCGAATAACAACAATTATAACAATAGGGTTTCTAGACCGAGGGTAAATTTTATAAGGGCAGAAGATAATGGTCAAAGGAGGTATACACACCAGCGATGGAACAGTTTTCACGATTATGATAATCGGCAGAGAAATGGAGGACGTGATAATCTGATATACAATCAACCCTGACGAAGTACCAGTTTAGATGATCAAGACCGGTGACCAAACCACGAACCACCATTTGACCATCGTACTGAGTGGCAGGAACAGACTCAAAGTTTCCAGACCGACATCCTGGTCGGCCCTATTAATAACAACGACAATGATAATTTAAATCAATGAAATTAATATCTCCTGGGTATGAACAAGAATTACAAGGTGCCAATAACTTTAAGAATATTACCATTATTAGTAGTAATTATTTGAAAAATATAAGAAATGAACTATTAGAAGAGAACAACACAAGCCTCAATAATCAAAATAATGAAATAATATATATAAATGCAGAAGTTGAAGGGATTTTCGCTCAAATAATGATTGATACAGGTGCTAATGTATCCATAATTAATAGCATTGAATTAGAGAGAATCCAAAAAGAATGTGGTCAAACATTGCCAATATTACCAGTAAATAATATTATATTAATAGGGGCCACTGGTCGCCAGAACAAAACTATAAGAAAACAAGTGTCCGTAAATGTTATTAGCAAGGGTATAGCTATGAATATGGTGTTTTTAATTGCAAAAGGATTGCCATTTAATATATTGGTAGGGTGTGATATATTGAGGAGAAACTCAGCTATTATTAATTTGAGCAAGGAAAAGGTATCGCTGTTTTCAGAAGGGATAACGTGGATGGCGGATTTAGTAGGTAGCGAGACAATACTTCCCAGTAGTATCCACCAACAACTTCGTGAACTCAATTATATAGAAAACGAATCATTATGTAACCAAATAGCATACGATAATACAGAAGATGATTTATGGGCACAGAAGATACAGGAAATAAGGAACTTCCGATGCGGAAATACCAAGGAAAAATTATCAATACACCAAGCAAACAATTTTATACAATTCTATGAGAAGTATCGAACAGTGGTCTCAGATGAACCTGGTAAGATAAAAAACTATCAATGCAAAATTCAATTCAGGGAACCAGTGGAGTTTAACAGAAAGTCCTATCCCATAGCGCATTCACTGAAGGAGGCAGTACTAGCAGAAATTAATAAAATGATCAGTAGTGACATTCCGGACCATTTATAATCACGAGAACAAATAACAATAACACCTATGAACTAAAGGAGATTGTTTCAGGAAAAATCAAAGGCGTGTATAACCAGGCCTCAATAAAAAAATATTATGTGGATTAGAGACATAAAAATTCAAAAAAAAAGTAAGGTTAGCTTACACCAAATATTTATGGGACTTAATTTTGAATTGAAGAATAAAAGTTAAATAAATAAATTCAAAAAGAACGTAAGATCAACTTACACCAATTATTTACAGGATTTAATTTTGAATGATTATTATATTACTAAATTCTAAAACTAAATAAGATCAACTTATATCAATAATTTACAGGAATTAATGTTGAAATAAAAAAGATATCAACAAAATTCTAAAGGAAAGATAAGAGCAACTTATACAAATAATATGAATAAACTATTTTTGGAAAGGAAATATTAAAACAGTTAAGAAATGAAATAAAAGTGAAGACCACTTAAATAATATAATATTAATGAAATAATTTGGATGAAACCCAGAGCGAAATAATAATTTTTGAGAAAAAAAAATATATATATAACTATCATCACTACTTGAATTTTAATTATAATAAGAACAATTGGAAGAAGGCCTGTCATAATATAAAACCATTAGAACAATTATTAATTAGAACCAAATGAAAAAAAAATGCTATTAATATTGATAACCAGAAGAAGATTGTGCGAACAATAGAAGAATTAAAGAGAATTCACATGAAAAAATTTACACACAATAACTAGTGATAAATATATCAACAGAACTTCCAACCATGAGAAAAATAAAAATATCAACGGAGCTTCCAACCATGATAAGGATAAATATATCAGCAGAGCTAAAAAGGAGCTTCCAACCATGGTAAGGATAAATATATCAGCAGAGCTAAAAAGATAGAAGAATAAATAATAAGGAGAATAAATAATAAGAAGAATAACTGAGATAGAAAATATTAGCAAATCTGAGCAACTATGAAGTGAGGTATCCAAGGATCTTTTTTATTAGTCAAAAAATAGACTATTCTTGTATAATTTTTATTTAATGACTGTCTGTAGATAATTCCAGCAGTATTATATTTTGAGCAGAGATGATGTTCCTCTGATCTCAATTAGAAGTGTAGTATGGCCAGCAGAGTATATGTAGCCACAAGTGCCTCTCTGGACTGCCCCAGCTCACGTGCTAGGGAATGAATATCCCGTGGGTAAAGCACTAAGTTAAGGAAAAAATAAATATAATAATGATAATAAACCTCAGATAACAATAACTATCAAAGAAGAATCAATTTAAGAAAAAAAAAAAACTGAGCTCAAGTAAGAAGAAGCAGATATAGAAATGGGTAGGAAGACAAAGAAAGTAATAACTAATAAATATCATAAGCAATTATTTCATACATACTCAAGGTATGATCTGAACTAATCACTTCTGGAGGAGAGCAATTTGTAGCATGACAGATTATCCACATGGTTCTAATTTAAAAAATGATCATGAATAAAGTAAAAATAAAATGACATCAAGGAAAACTACTATAAAATTTAATCAAGTACCACAGTAAAGTGAAATCATAGTTCGAAGAGATAAAATAAATTAAAACCAACCATGCAATATATAATAAATTACAGGAAAATAATGATAGTCCAAAATGTAAGGAAATACCCAGGTAGGATAGGAGTATGTAAGGAGATACCAAGAATAAACCGACCTCAATAATAAAAGGACAACTTTTGGAAAGAAACATATTATAAAAATAGAAAACCCAAAAGAGATTAAATGTCCCTAAGAAAAGTATAACACAATAAAATAAGAATCAATGTAAAGTATGTGTAAGTAAAGGTTCTAGATGTATAATTAAAAGCGTACCAGTGCAAGTTATTTTTATAATGAAAAACAAATCTTAATGATCCCCTGTAAGTGAGATTCTTGATATTATAAGACTAGTTAAAATGAATAGAGATAAGATCAGAGAATAACAGTGGACCAGTGCAATTTATTTTGTTATGAAAATCCACTAATGATGATCCCATGGAAGTGCTACACTTTATCACACAACATTAAATAAAATAAGAGTATGCAATAAATAGTGAAGTGATCAAGGGTACATCCCTTAAATAAAACAAAAACAGCAAAAGACTGAATAAAAATTAATTTAAAAAAAAATAATTTAAATGAAAATGAAAAAACAGATGTGTTTTGTTTATATTAACAGTTCATTGAACTCAAGGCTTGAATGTTTGAGACTGAGTATAATTTTTTTGCTATAGAATATTTATTATATTTTAATGATATCAATTAATAATAAACGTTACTGTAATTAAGTAAGGGAATTTTAATTAAGCTTTTATAAGAATTATATGTCAGAAAGGGTATTAGCAAGCTGAAATAATAATAAACATTGTATGAGAACACATGTAAAATATAGGCCAAATGGTAAATCTCACAAACCTTATAATTAGTAAATAAGTTCAGGAAATGAATTAAATTGATGAAAATTATATAATATAAATCAATCACTGTGTATTATAACTGTAACAATACTTTGTAAAGGTATTGAAGGAATGTATAAAATATTATTAGAAAAAATGCAAGTGTAATAACACTGGAATCCAAGGGGAAAGCCTAAATTAAAGATAATATTTAAATTAATCAACCAAATCATAAAATTACAAAGAATTAAAGAAAAATAACCATTTTAATTCAAACAATGATCTTGTTCAATGTTAATTAGAATCTAACAGACATTGTAAACCATTTAATGTGACAGGAAGTAAAGTTTAAGGCCTACATTCAAATATACTGTAAATATGACTTTTTGAGTTGAAAAATACTATAAAGTATATCATGTGTGGTATTAAATAATGCAGAATTAACTAAGGAAAGTGACTGAGTAATTAGTATTTAATAAAATTAAATAATAGTAAAAATGTAATTAATCATATCATGTAAAAGTCAATTATTTAGGCGGAAATGCCATCTGGTTAAAACGATGTTGAATTAATATTAAATCAGCCTGGACCTTTTGTATGGAGAAGAAAGAGAGTTAGTTGATTGTTACACGTTGAGACGTACACTTCAGAACGAGCTCACACAATTTAATTCATTAAAAAAGAGAAGAAACAATTTTTGACATGAACTAAACCTACTAAAATTACACCTGAGAAAAATAAAAAATATGAGTCAACACTGAGTTCCAATGCAATAAACCAGATTAAACTATTTATGAAGATTGAAAAGTGCAATCCCGATAATAGAAATATAAACGTTAATTATGAATTTTATCAAGACGAAATTCGCCATAGTCAACCTTATGAACTAAATGGAACAAGAACACTTTTGAACACTGATTGTCGAGCCGAATAACTGACCACTAATCCAGAATAAATACACTGATGTGAAGAGAAATTAATCACTACTGCTTGGATGAGGAACACCTAGAGAAAAACATTTATTTGAAGAAATTCCGTTGTGAAGACGCCTACTACATAAGCAGCACGGGAGCCGCCATTTCGGGAATGTTTCGAGTCGAGCACAGCTGAGATGACATCACCTTCACTCAACGCCATTGGTTCGAGAAATTTAACTTATTAACATTTTCTATTCAATAATATTTTGTATTTTTAGATAATTAAGAATTTTTTATTGTAAGTGTTATACTTTCAGCTTTGCCCTTTCTCTGACTATTTAAATAACAGCTAAAAGAACCTGTAATTTAACTTTAATAATTTATATAACCAAACCAATTCGCCCTGAGATATGAGTTTGTGAGCTGTCGATTAGCCGATCGATTCAGAATCGATTAATTTCTATAATATTAATAAAATCATTGAAAATTATAATTATGAGTCATACTTATTTGTAAACTTATAGATAGAAGAATTTCAGATAATATTTGACACCTGGAATCCAAGAGAAGAAGAAAATAACATCATTAAAGGAGTATACTCATCGAATAACGGAAGACCGCTAATCGATTATTACCTGATATAATCTAGTTAACGTGGAAAAACAAATCTTGTTATTGTAAGCTATTAAATTAATTCAATTAATATTTAAATAATTAAAGAAATTAAAAATAAATAAATACATAAGAAATAATTAATAAATTAATAAATAAAAACAAACATTTTTTTTTATTATATTATAATTTTTTGTAACTCCAAAAAATCCAATTTTTATATTTTGTTACAAAATTGGCGAGCCCAACAGTGGGGCTGAAGATTAATACTGAGGAGGAAAATTTTGACTTAATTAAATAAATAATCTACATTAATTGTAATAAGGCAATTTTATATTTTGTTACAAAATTGGCGTCCAACTGAAGGGGCTGAGATTAGTGATTGATAGGCCATAAGAGATAAAAATAATCTGCCCAATTTCTAATTTCAGCTGGCAGCTGTTATAAAGTCAGGAAAAGTAATAAAAATGACGAAACGAGCAATATCAAAGAAAAGGGTGGCAGAAGCTGAAAAAGAGATCGAAGAGATCGATATGGACGACAAAGAGGCAACTCCGATTGAATATATAGAAGGAAGGTTACCTCCTGAGGAACCGAATCAACCCACACAACAGGAGAAACAATCTGAAAACCCCACACCAACGGAGAGCATGAGCTTACAAGACCTGTTAAAACTTATAAGAGAGGACAACAAATCATTGAAGGAAGAATTGAGTAAGGAAAGGAAAGAAGACAACCAATCCTTAAAGGAAGAATTGGGAGAATTGAATAAGAAAATGGATGAGAACAACCAATCCATAAAAGAAGAATTAAGTAATCAAATTGAAAATACAAATAAGAAAATTGATGAAACTAGTAAGAAGATGGAAGGTGACAACCAACAGTTAAGGGAAGAGTTAAGGGAGAATAGTAAGAGGATGGAAAGTGACAACCAACAGTTGAAGGAAGAGTTAAGGGAGAATAGTAAGAAGATGGAGGAGAAGATGGAGGAGAAGATGGAGGAAAACAATAAGAAGATAGAAGAAAAGATGGGGGAGAAGTTGGAAGAATTGTAAGAGAATAACCAACTATTAAGAGAAGAATTAAGGGAGGTTAACCAGGAAAATATGGACAAGTTAGACGAAAGGATAGAGCTGTTAAAGGAAGAGTTGAGCCAGAAGATGGTAGAGAATAATGAAGAAACCAGCAAGAAGGTAGGAGAGGCAATAACCGTGATAGAACAAAAAATTATGGAAGCTGACGAAAGATGTAGTCAGACTGAGCGGGAAGTACAAAATGTTAAGGAAGAAGTAAACACCAAAATAACTGATATCGAAGAACACAATAGAAACAAATTGGGAGAAAACCGAAGAGAAACACAGGAAGAGTTAGGGAAGGTATGGAAACAAGTCACAGAAAGGTGTGACGTTATTGAGGTTGCCTTGACAAATATAACCGGTCAAGTACGGCAGAGCCAAGAAGAGATCGAATTAATTCGAAATCGGCCCACTAACATTACTGGTATCCCTGCTAATGAAAATCGAGAATGGCTGAATTTTCGCCAGTATAAAAGAAAACCCATGGAGTTCTTGGCCAAGATTGAGGAATATTTTGCTAAACATCGGGGAAATAGATGGAGCACGAACCGTGAACTATTGGATGAGTCCTTCAGAGAAATGACAGACAATTGGTGGATGGCAAATAGGAGTGAAATAACGGACTACCAACAATTTAAGAACCTGTTCTAGGCAAAGTATTGGTCGGAGACGACACAAAACTTGATACGTGATAACATCTGTCATGGAAGATACAATGTCCATGTAGGTAATACAATGACTGCATATTTCCTAGGGAAGGTGTGTTTAGCAAAACATTTGGAACCAACCATACCAGAGGAGTGACTGGTAAATAAATTGTCATACAACTATGATGAAGATATCATAAGAGCGAGGAGGGGTAGCCAAATAAAAACGGTGCAAGCTATGGCAGAATTACTAGAAAATTACGAACATGAAGACTACTATCGTCAAAGTAGAAGGAGGAATGATAGGCCTGACTTAAGAAATAATCAGTACCCTAATAATAATAATAATAATAACTACAACGGGAACCGCAACAACTCTAATTAATATAGTAATAATAATCATAATAATAATAATAACTTTAATAAGAATCATAAAAGAAATAATAATAACTACACAAATAATAGAAATAATTATTATCATAACAATAATAATCATAATAGTCAGAGAAACCCCAACCAAGGTAATACAGAACATTATTATAATAATAGTAGGAATTACCAATCGAATAACAACAATTATAACAATAGGGTTTCTAGACCGAGGGTAAATTTTATAAGGGCAGAAGATAATGGTCAAAGGAGGTATACACACCAGCGATGGAACAGTTTTCACGATTATGATAATCGGCAGAGAAATGGAGGACGTGATAATCTGATATACAATCAACCCTGACGAAGTACCAGTTTAGATGATCAAGACCAGCGACCAAACCATGAACCACCATTTGACCATCGTACTGAGCGGCAGGAACCGATTCAAAGTTTCCAGACCGGCATCCCGGTCGGCCCTATTAATAATAACGACAATGATAATTTAAACGGGAGGAGGCAGTGATAAATTTTCACGACCCTTCACTGCTCCTATCTCCTGGGTATGAACAAGAATTACAAGGTGCCAATAACTTTAAGAATATTACCATTATTAGTAGTAATTATTTGAAAAATATAAGAAATGAACTATTAGAAGAGAACAACACAAGCCTCAATAATCAAAATAATGAAATAATATATATAAATGCAGAAGTTGAAGGGATTTTCGCTCAAATAATGATTGATACAGGTGCTAATGTATCCATAATTAATAGCATTGAATTAGAGAGAATCCAAAAAGAATGTGGTCAAACATTGCCAATATTACCAGTAAATAATATTATATTAATAGGGGCCACTGGTCGCCAGAACAAAACTATAAGAAAACAAGTGTCCGTAAATGTTATTAGCAAGGGTATAGCTATGAATATGGTGTTTTTAATTGCAAAAGGATTGCCATTTAATATATTGGTAGGGTGTGATATACTGTGGAGAAACTCAGCTATTATTGATTTGAGCAAGGAAAAGGTATCGCTGTTTTCAGAAGGGATAACGTGGACGGCGGATTTAGTAGGTAGCGAGACAATACTTCCCAGTAGTATCCACCAACAACTTCGTGAAATCAATTATATAGAAAACGAATCATTATGTAACCAAATAGTATACGATAATACAGAAGATGATTTATGGGCACAGAAGATACAGGAAATAAGGAATTTCCGATGCGGAAATACCAAGGAAAAATTATCACTACACCAAGCAAACAATTTAATACAAATATATGAGAAGTATCGAACAGTGGTCTCAGATGAACCTGGTAAGATAAAAAACTATCAATACAAAATTCAATTCAGGGAACCAGTGGAGTTTAACAGAAAGTCCTATCCCATAGCGCATTCACTGAAGGAGGCAGTACGAGCAGAAATTAATAAAATGATCAGTAGTGACATTCCGGACCATTTATAATCACGAGAACAAATAACAATAACACCTATGAACTAAAGGAGATTGTTTCAGGAAAAATCAAAGGCGTGTATAACCAGGCCTCAATAAAAAAATATTATGTGGATTAGAGACATAAAAATTCAAAAAAAAAGTAAGGTCAGCTTACACCAAATATTTATGGGACTTAATTTTGAATGATTATTATATTACTAAATTCTAAAACTAAATAAGATCAACTTATATCAATAATTTACAGGAATTAATGTTGAAATAAAAAAGATATCAACAAAATTCTAAAGGAAAGATAACAGCAACTTATAGCAAATAATATGAATAAACTATTTTTGGAAAGGAAATATTAAAACAGTTAAGAAATCAAAAAAAAGTAAAGACCACTTAAATAATATAATATTAATGAAATAATTTGGATGAAACCCAGAGCGAAATAATAATTTTTGAGAAAAAAAATATATATATAATATAACTATCATCACTACTTGAATTTTAATTATAATAAGAACAATTGGAAGAAGGCCTGTTATAATATAAAACCATTAGAACAATTGTTAATTAGAACCAAGATGAAAAAAAAATGCTATTAATATTGATAACCAGAAGAAGATTGTGCGAACAATAGAAGAATTAAAGAGAATTCAAAAGAAAAAATTTACACACAATAACTAGTGATAAATATATCAACGGAGCTTCCAACCATGATAAGGACAAATATATCAGCAGAGCTAAAAAGATAAAGAATAAATAATAAGGAGAATAAATAATAAGAAGAATAACTGAGATAGAAAATATTAGCAAATCTGAGCAACTACGAAGTGAGGTATCCAATGATCTTTTTTATTAGTCAAAAAATAGACTATTCTTGTATAATTTTTATTTAATGACTGTCTGTAGATAATTCCAGCAGTATTATATTTTGAGCAGAGATGATGTTCCTCTGATCTCAATTAGAAGTGTAGTATGGCCAGCAGAGTATATGTAGCCACAAGTGCCTCTCTGGACTGCCCCAGCTCACGTGCTAGGGAATGAATATCCCGTGGGTAAAGCACTAAGTTAAGGAAAAAATAAATATAATAATGATAATAAACCTCAGATAACAATAACTATCAAAGAAGAATCAATTTAAGAAAAAAAAAACTAAGCTCAAGTAAGAAGAAGCAGATATAGAAATGGGTAGGAAGACAAAGAAAGTAATAACTAATAAATATCATAAGCAATTATTTCATACATACTCAAGGTATGATCTGAACTAATCACTTCTGGAGGAGAGCAATTTGTAGCATGACAGATTATCCACATGGTTCTAATTTAAAAAATGATCATGAATAAAGTAAAAATAAAATGACATCAAGGAAAACTACTATGAAATTTAATCAAGTACCACAGTAAAGTGAAATCATAGTTCGAAGAGATAAAATAAATTAAAACCAACCACGCAATATATAATAAATTACAGGAAAATAATGATAGTCCAAAATGTAAGGAAATACCTAGGTAGGATAGGAGTATGTAAGGAGATACCAAGAATAAACCGACCTCAATAATAAAAGGACAACTTTTGGAAAGGAACATATTATAAAAATAGAAACCCCGAAAGAGATTAAATGTCCCTAAGAAAAGTATAACACAATAAAATAAGAATCAATGTAAAGTATGTGTAAGTAAAGGTTCTAGATGTATAATTAAAAGCGTACCAGTGCAAGTTATTTTTATAATGAAAAACAAATCTTAATGATCCCCTGTAAGTGAGATTCTTGATATTATAAGACTAGTTAAAATGAATAGAGATAAGATCAGAGAATAACAGTGGACCAGTGCAATTTATTTTGTTATGAAAATCCCCTAATGATGATCCCATGGAAGTGCTACTCTTTATCACACAACATTAAATAAAATGACTAAAAATAAAATAAGAGTATGCAATAAATAGTGAAGTGATCAAGGGTACATCCCTAAAATAAAACAAAAACAGCAAAACACTGAATAAAAATTAATTAAAAAAAATAATAATTTAAATGAAAATGAAAAAACAGATGTGTTTTGTTTATATTAACAGTTCATTGAACTCAAGGCTTGAATGTTTGAGATTGAGTATAATTTTTTTTGTTATACAATATTTATTATATTTTAATGATATCAATTAATAATAAACGTTACTGTAATTAAGTAAGGGAATTTTAATTAAGCTTTTATAAGAATTATATGTCAGAAAGGGTATTAGCAAGCTGAAATAATAATAAACATTGTATGAGAACACATGTAAAATATAGGCCAAATGGTAAATCTCACAAACCTTATAATTAGTAAATAAGTTCAGGAAATGAATTAAATTGATGAAAATTATATAATGTAAATCAATCACTGTGTATTATAACTGTAACAATACTTTGTAAAGGTATTGAAGGGATGTATAACATATTATTAGAAAAAATGCAAGTGTAATAACACTGGAATCCAAGGGGAAAGCCTAAATTAAAGATAATATTTAAATTAGTCAACCAAATCATAAAATTACAAAGAATTAAAGAAAAATAACCATTTTAATTCAAACAATGATCTTGTTCAATGTTAATTAGAATCTAACAGATATTGTAAACCATTTAATGTGACAGGAAGTAAAGTTTAAGGCCTACATTCAAATATACTGTAAATGTGACTTTTTAGTTGAAAAATACTATAAAGTATATCATGTGTGGTATTAAATAATGCAGAATTAACTAAGGAAAGTGATTGTATAATTAGTATTTAATAAAATTAAATAATAGAAAAAATATAATTAATCATATCATGTAAAAGTTAATTATTTAGGCGGAAATGCCATCTGGTTAAAACGATGTCGAATTAATATTAAATCAGCCAGGACCTTTTGTATGGAGAAGAAAGAGAGTTAGTTGATTGTTACACGTTGAGACATACACTTCAGAACGAGCTCATGCAATTTAATTCATTAAAAAAGAGAAGAAACAATTTTTGACATGAACTAAACCTAGTAAAATTAAACCTGAGAAAAATAAAAAATATGAGTCAACACTGAGTTCCAATGCAATAAACCAGATTAAACTATTTATGAAGATTGAAAAGTGCAATCCCGATAATAGAAATATAAACGTTAATTATGAATTTTATCAAGACGAAATTCGCCATAGTCAACCTTATGAACTAAATGGAACAAGAACACTTTTGAACACTGATTGTCGAGCCGAATAACTGACCACTAATCCAGAATAAATACACTGATGTGAAGAGAAATTAATCACTACTGCTTGGATGAGGAACACCTAGAGAAGAAACATTTATTTGAAGAAATTCCGTTGTGAAGACGCCTACTACATAAGCAGCACGGGAGCCGCCATTTCGGGAATGTTTCGAGTCGAGCACAGCTGAGATGACATCACCTTCACTCAACGCCATTGGTTCGAGAAATTTAACTTATTAACATTTTCTATTCAATAATATTTTGTATTTTTAGATAATTAAGAATTTTTTATTGTAAGTGTTATACTTTCAGCTTTGCCCTTTCTCTGACTATTTAAATAACAGCTAAAAGAACCTGTAATTTAACTTTAATAATTTATATAACCAAACCAATTCGCCCTGAGATATGAGTTTGTGAGCTGTCGATTAGCCGATCGATTCAGAATCGATTAATTTCTATAATATTAATAAAATCATTGAAAATTATAATTATGAGTCATACTTATTTGTAAACTTATAGATAGAAGAATTTCAGATAATATTTGACACCTGGAATCCAAGAGAAGAAGAAAATAACATCATTAAAGGAGTATACTCATCGAATAACGGAAGACCGCTAATCGATTATTACCTGATATAATCTAGTTAACGTGGAAAAACAAATCTTGTTATTGTAAGCTATTAAATTAATTCAATTAATATTTAAATAATTAAAGAAATTAAAAATAAATAAATACATAAGAAATAATTAATAAATTAATAAATAAAAACAAACATTTTTTTTTATTATATTATAATTTTTTGTAACTCCAAAAAATCCAATTTTTATATTTTGTTACAAAATTGGCGAGCCCAACAGTGGGGCTGAAGATTAATACTGAGGAGGAAAATTTTGACTTAATTAAATAAATAATCTACATTAATTGTAATAAGGCAATTTTATATTTTGTTACAAAATTGGCGTCCAACTGAAGGGGCTGAGATTAGTGATTGATAGGCCATAAGAGATAAAAATAATCTGCCCAATTTCTAATTTCAGCTGGCAGCTGTTATAAAGTCAGGAAAAGTAATAAAAATGACGAAACGAGCAATATCAAAGAAAAGGGTGGCAGAAGCTGAAAAAGAGATCGAAGAGATCGATATGGACGACAAAGAGGCAACTCCGATTGAATATATAGAAGGAAGGTTACCTCCTGAGGAACCGAATCAACCCACACAACAGGAGAAACAATCTGAAAACCCCACACCAACGGAGAGCATGAGCTTACAAGACCTGTTAAAACTTATAAGAGAGGACAACAAATCATTGAAGGAAGAATTGAGTAAGGAAAGGAAAGAAGACAACCAATCCTTAAAGGAAGAATTGGGAGAATTGAATAAGAAAATGGATGAGAACAACCAATCCATAAAAGAAGAATTAAGTAATCAAATTGAAAATACAAATAAGAAAATTGATGAAACTAGTAAGAAGATGGAAGGTGACAACCAACAGTTAAGGGAAGAGTTAAGGGAGAATAGTAAGAGGATGGAAAGTGACAACCAACAGTTGAAGGAAGAGTTAAGGGAGAATAGTAAGAAGATGGAGGAGAAGATGGAGGAGAAGATGGAGGAAAACAATAAGAAGATAGAAGAAAAGATGGGGGAGAAGTTGGAAGAATTGTAAGAGAATAACCAACTATTAAGAGAAGAATTAAGGGAGGTTAACCAGGAAAATATGGACAAGTTAGACGAAAGGATAGAGCTGTTAAAGGAAGAGTTGAGCCAGAAGATGGTAGAGAATAATGAAGAAACCAGCAAGAAGGTAGGAGAGGCAATAACCGTGATAGAACAAAAAATTATGGAAGCTGACGAAAGATGTAGTCAGACTGAGCGGGAAGTACAAAATGTTAAGGAAGAAGTAAACACCAAAATAACTGATATCGAAGAACACAATAGAAACAAATTGGGAGAAAACCGAAGAGAAACACAGGAAGAGTTAGGGAAGGTATGGAAACAAGTCACAGAAAGGTGTGACGTTATTGAGGTTGCCTTGACAAATATAACCGGTCAAGTACGGCAGAGCCAAGAAGAGATCGAATTAATTCGAAATCGGCCCACTAACATTACTGGTATCCCTGCTAATGAAAATCGAGAATGGCTGAATTTTCGCCAGTATAAAAGAAAACCCATGGAGTTCTTGGCCAAGATTGAGGAATATTTTGCTAAACATCGGGGAAATAGATGGAGCACGAACCGTGAACTATTGGATGAGTCCTTCAGAGAAATGACAGACAATTGGTGGATGGCAAATAGGAGTGAAATAACGGACTACCAACAATTTAAGAACCTGTTCTAGGCAAAGTATTGGTCGGAGACGACACAAAACTTGATACGTGATAACATCTGTCATGGAAGATACAATGTCCATGTAGGTAATACAATGACTGCATATTTCCTAGGGAAGGTGTGTTTAGCAAAACATTTGGAACCAACCATACCAGAGGAGTGACTGGTAAATAAATTGTCATACAACTATGATGAAGATATCATAAGAGCGAGGAGGGGTAGCCAAATAAAAACGGTGCAAGCTATGGCAGAATTACTAGAAAATTACGAACATGAAGACTACTATCGTCAAAGTAGAAGGAGGAATGATAGGCCTGACTTAAGAAATAATCAGTACCCTAATAATAATAATAATAATAACTACAACGGGAACCGCAACAACTCTAATTAATATAGTAATAATAATCATAATAATAATAATAACTTTAATAAGAATCATAAAAGAAATAATAATAACTACACAAATAATAGAAATAATTATTATCATAACAATAATAATCATAATAGTCAGAGAAACCCCAACCAAGGTAATACAGAACATTATTATAATAATAGTAGGAATTACCAATCGAATAACAACAATTATAACAATAGGGTTTCTAGACCGAGGGTAAATTTTATAAGGGCAGAAGATAATGGTCAAAGGAGGTATACACACCAGCGATGGAACAGTTTTCACGATTATGATAATCGGCAGAGAAATGGAGGACGTGATAATCTGATATACAATCAACCCTGACGAAGTACCAGTTTAGATGATCAAGACCAGCGACCAAACCATGAACCACCATTTGACCATCGTACTGAGCGGCAGGAACCGATTCAAAGTTTCCAGACCGGCATCCCGGTCGGCCCTATTAATAATAACGACAATGATAATTTAAACGGGAGGAGGCAGTGATAAATTTTCACGACCCTTCACTGCTCCTATCTCCTGGGTATGAACAAGAATTACAAGGTGCCAATAACTTTAAGAATATTACCATTATTAGTAGTAATTATTTGAAAAATATAAGAAATGAACTATTAGAAGAGAACAACACAAGCCTCAATAATCAAAATAATGAAATAATATATATAAATGCAGAAGTTGAAGGGATTTTCGCTCAAATAATGATTGATACAGGTGCTAATGTATCCATAATTAATAGCATT
Organism: Magicicada septendecula; assembly: GCA_034769895.1. Taxonomy (NCBI): domain Eukaryota; kingdom Metazoa; phylum Arthropoda; class Insecta; order Hemiptera; family Cicadidae; genus Magicicada; species Magicicada septendecula. Next base: position 480,783,384 of record CM068367.1, on the reverse strand, counting down.
GAATTAGAGAGAATCCAAAAAGAATGTGGTCAAACATTGCCAATATTACCAGTAAATAATATTATATTAATAGGGGCCACTGGTCGCCAGAACAAAACTATAAGAAAACAAGTGTCCGTAAATGTTATTAGCAAGGGTATAGCTATGAATATGGTGTTTTTAATTGCAAAAGGATTGCCATTTAATATATTGGTAGGGTGTGATATACTGTGGAGAAACTCAGCTATTATTGATTTGAGCAAGGAAAAGGTATCGCTGTTTTCAGAAGGGATAACGTGGACGGCGGATTTAGTAGGTAGCGAGACAATACTTCCCAGTAGTATCCACCAACAACTTCGTGAAATCAATTATATAGAAAACGAATCATTATGTAACCAAATAGTATACGATAATACAGAAGATGATTTATGGGCACAGAAGATACAGGAAATAAGGAATTTCCGATGCGGAAATACCAAGGAAAAATTATCACTACACCAAGCAAACAATTTAATACAAATATATGAGAAGTATCGAACAGTGGTCTCAGATGAACCTGGTAAGATAAAAAACTATCAATACAAAATTCAATTCAGGGAACCAGTGGAGTTTAACAGAAAGTCCTATCCCATAGCGCATTCACTGAAGGAGGCAGTACGAGCAGAAATTAATAAAATGATCAGTAGTGACATTCCGGACCATTTATAATCACGAGAACAAATAACAATAACACCTATGAACTAAAGGAGATTGTTTCAGGAAAAATCAAAGGCGTGTATAACCAGGCCTCAATAAAAAAATATTATGTGGATTAGAGACATAAAAATTCAAAAAAAAAGTAAGGTCAGCTTACACCAAATATTTATGGGACTTAATTTTGAATGATTATTATATTACTAAATTCTAAAACTAAATAAGATCAACTTATATCAATAATTTACAGGAATTAATGTTGAAATAAAAAAGATATCAACAAAATTCTAAAGGAAAGATAACAGCAACTTATAGCAAATAATATGAATAAACTATTTTTGGAAAGGAAATATTAAAACAGTTAAGAAATCAAAAAAAAGTAAAGACCACTTAAATAATATAATATTAATGAAATAATTTGGATGAAACCCAGAGCGAAATAATAATTTTTGAGAAAAAAAATATATATATAATATAACTATCATCACTACTTGAATTTTAATTATAATAAGAACAATTGGAAGAAGGCCTGTTATAATATAAAACCATTAGAACAATTGTTAATTAGAACCAAGATGAAAAAAAAATGCTATTAATATTGATAACCAGAAGAAGATTGTGCGAACAATAGAAGAATTAAAGAGAATTCAAAAGAAAAAATTTACACACAATAACTAGTGATAAATATATCAACGGAGCTTCCAACCATGATAAGGACAAATATATCAGCAGAGCTAAAAAGATAAAGAATAAATAATAAGGAGAATAAATAATAAGAAGAATAACTGAGATAGAAAATATTAGCAAATCTGAGCAACTACGAAGTGAGGTATCCAATGATCTTTTTTATTAGTCAAAAAATAGACTATTCTTGTATAATTTTTATTTAATGACTGTCTGTAGATAATTCCAGCAGTATTATATTTTGAGCAGAGATGATGTTCCTCTGATCTCAATTAGAAGTGTAGTATGGCCAGCAGAGTATATGTAGCCACAAGTGCCTCTCTGGACTGCCCCAGCTCACGTGCTAGGGAATGAATATCCCGTGGGTAAAGCACTAAGTTAAGGAAAAAATAAATATAATAATGATAATAAACCTCAGATAACAATAACTATCAAAGAAGAATCAATTTAAGAAAAAAAAAACTAAGCTCAAGTAAGAAGAAGCAGATATAGAAATGGGTAGGAAGACAAAGAAAGTAATAACTAATAAATATCATAAGCAATTATTTCATACATACTCAAGGTATGATCTGAACTAATCACTTCTGGAGGAGAGCAATTTGTAGCATGACAGATTATCCACATGGTTCTAATTTAAAAAATGATCATGAATAAAGTAAAAATAAAATGACATCAAGGAAAACTACTATGAAATTTAATCAAGTACCACAGTAAAGTGAAATCATAGTTCGAAGAGATAAAATAAATTAAAACCAACCACGCAATATATAATAAATTACAGGAAAATAATGATAGTCCAAAATGTAAGGAAATACCTAGGTAGGATAGGTGTATGTAAGGAGATACCAAGAATAAACCGACCTCAATAATAAAAGGACAACTTTTGGAAAGGAACATATTATAAAAATAGAAACCCCGAAAGAGATTAAATGTCCCTAAGAAAAGTATAACACAATAAAATAAGAATCAATGTAAAGTATGTGTAAGTAAAGGTTCTAGATGTATAATTAAAAGCGTACCAGTGCAAGTTATTTTTATAATGAAAAACAAATCTTAATGATCCCCTGTAAGTGAGATTCTTGATATTATAAGACTAGTTAAAATGAATAGAGATAAGATCAGAGAATAACAGTGGACCAGTGCAATTTATTTTGTTATGAAAATCCCCTAATGATGATCCCATGGAAGTGCTACTCTTTATCACACAACATTAAATAAAATGACTAAAAATAAAATAAGAGTATGCAATAAATAGTGAAGTGATCAAGGGTACATCCCTAAAATAAAACAAAAACAGCAAAACACTGAATAAAAATTAATTAAAAAAAATAATAATTTAAATGAAAATGAAAAAACAGATGTGTTTTGTTTATATTAACAGTTCATTGAACTCAAGGCTTGAATGTTTGAGATTGAGTATAATTTTTTTTGTTATACAATATTTATTATATTTTAATGATATCAATTAATAATAAACGTTACTGTAATTAAGTAAGGGAATTTTAATTAAGCTTTTATAAGAATTATATGTCAGAAAGGGTATTAGCAAGCTGAAATAATAATAAACATTGTATGAGAACACATGTAAAATATAGGCCAAATGGTAAATCTCACAAACCTTATAATTAGTAAATAAGTTCAGGAAATGAATTAAATTGATGAAAATTATATAATGTAAATCAATCACTGTGTATTATAACTGTAACAATACTTTGTAAAGGTATTGAAGGGATGTATAACATATTATTAGAAAAAATGCAAGTGTAATAACACTGGAATCCAAGGGGAAAGCCTAAATTAAAGATAATATTTAAATTAGTCAACCAAATCATAAAATTACAAAGAATTAAAGAAAAATAACCATTTTAATTCAAACAATGATCTTGTTCAATGTTAATTAGAATCTAACAGATATTGTAAACCATTTAATGTGACAGGAAGTAAAGTTTAAGGCCTACATTCAAATATACTGTAAATGTGACTTTTTAGTTGAAAAATACTATAAAGTATATCATGTGTGGTATTAAATAATGCAGAATTAACTAAGGAAAGTGATTGTATAATTAGTATTTAATAAAATTAAATAATAGAAAAAATGTAATTAATCATATCATGTAAAAGTTAATTATTTAGGCGGAAATGCCATCTGGTTAAAACGATGTCGAATTAATATTAAATCAGCCAGGACCTTTTGTATGGAGAAGAAAGAGAGTTAGTTGATTGTTACACGTTGAGACATACACTTCAGAACGAGCTCACGCAATTTAATTCATTAAAAAAGAGAAGAAACAATTTTTGACATGAACTAAACCTAGTAAAATTAAACCTGAGAAAAATAAAAAATATGAGTCAACACTGAGTTCCAATGCAATAAACCAGATTAAACTATTTATGAAGATTGAAAAGTGCAATCCCGATAATAGAAATATAAACGTTAATTATGAATTTTATCAAGACGAAATTCGCCATAGTCAACCTTATGAACTAAATGGAACAAGAACACTTTTGAACACTGATTGTCGAGCCGAATAACTGACCACTAATCCAGAATAAATACAATGATGCGAAGAGAAATTAATCACTACTGCTTGGATGAGGAACACCTAGAGAAGAAACATTTATTTGAAGAAATTCCGTTGTGAAGACGCCTACTACATAAGCAGCACGGGAGCCACCATTTTGGGAATGTTTCGAGTCGAGCACAGCTGAGATGACGTCACCTTCACTCAACGCCGTTGGTTCGAGAAATTTAACTTATTAACATTTTCTATTCAATAATATTTTGTATTTTTAGATAATTAAGAATTTTTTATTGTAAGTGTTATACTTTCAGCTTTGCCCTTTCTCTGACTATTTAAATAACAGCTAAAAGAACCTGTAATTTAACTTTAATAATTTATATAACCAAACCAATTCGCCCTGAGATATGAGTTTGTGAGCTGTCGATTAGCCGATCGATTCAGAATCGATTAATTTCTATAATATTAATAAAATCATTGAAAATTATAATTTTGAGTCATACTTATTTGTAAACTTATAGATAGAAGAATTTCAGATAATATTTGACACCTGGAATCCAAGAGAAGAAGAAAATAACATCATTAAAGGAGTATACTCATCGAATAACGGAAGACCGCTAATCGATTATTACCTGATATAATCTAGTTAACGTGGAAAAACAAATCTTGTTATTCTAAGCTATGAAATTAATTCAATTAATATTTAAATAATTAAAGATATTAAAAATAAATAAATACATAAGAAATAATTAATAAATAAAAATAAATTGTTTTTTTATTATATTATAATTTTTTGTAACTCCGAAAAATCCAATTTTTATATTTTGTTACAAAATTGGCGAGCCCAACAGTGGGGCTGAAGATTAATACTGAGGAGGAAAATTTTGACTTAATTAAATAAATAATCTACATTAATTGTAATAAGGCAATTTTATATTTTGTTACAAAATTGGCGTCCAACTGAAGGGGCTGAAATTAGTGATTGATAGGCCATAAGAGATAAAAATAATCTGCCCAATTTCTAATTTTAGCTGGCAGCTGTTATAAAGTCAGGAAAAGTAATAAAAATGACGAAACGAGCAATATCAAAGAAAAGGGCGGCAGAAGCTGAAAAAGAGATCGATATGGACGACAAAGAGGCAACTCCAATTGAATATATAGAAGGAAGGTTACCTCCTGAGGAACCGAATCAACCCGCACAACAGGAGAAACAATCTGAAAACCCCACACCAACGGAGAGCATGAGCTTACAAGAACTGTTAAAACTTATAAGAGAGGACAACAAATCATTGAAGGAAGAATTGAGTAAGGAAAGGAAAGAAGAAAACCAATCCTTAAAGGATGAATTGGGAGAATTGAATAAGAAAATGGATGAGAACAACCAATCCACAAAAGAAGAATTAAGTAATCAAATTGAAAATACAAATAAGAAAATTGATGAAACTAGTAAGAAGATGGAAGGTGACAACCAACAGTTAAGGGAAGAGTTAAGGGAGAATAGTAAGAGGATGGAAAGTGACAACCAACAGTTGAAGGAAGAGTTAAGGGAGAATAGTAAGAAGATGGAAGAGAAGATGGAGGAAAATAGTAAGAAGATGGAGGAAAATAATAAGAAGATGGAAGAAAAGATGGGGGAGAAGTTGGAAGAATTGAAAGAGAATAACCAACTATTAAGAGAAGAATTAAGGGAGGTTAACCAGGAAAATATGGACAAGTTAGATGAAAGGATAGAGTTGTTAAAGGAAGAGTTGAGCCAGAAGATGGTAGAGAATAATGAAGCAACCAGCAAGAAGGTAGGAGAGGCAATAACCGTGATGGAACAAAAAATTACGGAAGCTGATGAAAGATGTAGTCAGACTGAGCGGGAAGTACAAAATGTTAAGGAAGAAGTAAACACCAAAATAACAAATATCGAAGAACACAATAGAAACAAGTTGGAAGAAAACCGAAGAGAAACACAGGAAGAGTTAGGGAAGGTACGGAACCAAGTCACAGAAAGGTGTGACGTTATTGAGGTTGCCTTGACAAATATAACCAGTCAAGTACGGCAGAGCCAAGAAGAGATCGAATTAATTCGAAATCGGCCCACTAACATTACTGGTATCCCTGCTAATGAAAATCGAGAATGGCTGAATTTTCGCCAGTATAAAAGAAAACCCATGGAGTTCTTGGCCAAGATTGAGGAATATTTTGCTAAACATCGGGGAAATAGATGGAGCACGAACCGTGAACTATTGGATGAGTCCTTCAGAGAAATGACAGACAATTGGTGGATGGCAAATAGGAGTGAAATAACGGACTACCAACAATTTAAGAACCTGTTCAAGGCAAAGTATTGGTCGGAGACGACACAAAACTTGATATGTGATAACATCTGTCATGGCAGATACAATGTCCATGTAGGTAATACAATGACTGCATATTTCCTAGGGAAGGTGTGTTTAGCAAAACATTTGGAACCAACCATACCAGAGGAGTGACTGGTAAATAAATTGTCGTACAACTATGATGAAGATATCATAAGAGTGACGAGGGGTAGCCAAATAAAAACGGTGCAAGCTATGGCAGAATTACTAGAAAATTACGAACATGAAGACTACTATCGTCAAAGTAGAAGGAGGAATGATAGGCCTGACTTAAGAAATAATCAGTACCCTAATAATAATAATAATAATAATAACTACAACGGGAACCGCAACAACTCTAATTATTATAGTAATAATAATCATAATAATAATAATAATAATAACTTTAATAAGAATCATAAAAGAAATAATAATAACTACACAAATAATAGAAATAATTATTATCATAACAATAATAATCATAATAGTCAGAGAAACCCCAACCAAGGTAATACAGAACATTATTATAATAATAGTAGGAATTACCAATCGAATAACAACAATTATAACAATAGGGTTTCTAGACCGAGGGTAAATTTTATAAGGGCAGAAGATAATGGTCAAAGGAGGTATACACACCAGCGATGGAACAGTTTTCACGATTATGATAATCGGCAGAGAAATGGAGGACGTGATAATCTGATATACAATCAACCCTGACGAAGTACCAGTTTAGATGATCAAGACCGGCGACCAAACCACAAACCACCATTTGACCATCGTACTGAGTGGCAGGAACAGACTCAAAGTTTCCAGACCAACATCCTGGTCGGCCCTATTAATAACAACGACAATGATAATTTAAATCAATGAAATTAATATCTCCTGGGTATGAACAAGAATTACAAGGTGCCAATAACTTTAAGAATATTACCATTATTAGTAGTAATTATTTGAAAAATATAAGAAATGAACTATTAGAAGAGAACAACACAAGCCTCAATAATCAAAATAATGAAATAATATATATAAATGCAGAAGTTGAAGGGATTTTCGCTCAAATAATGATTGATACAGGTGCTAATGTATCCATAATTAATAGCATTGAATTAGAGAGAATCCAAAAAGAATGTGGTCAAACATTGCCAATATTACCAGTAAATAATATTATATTAATAGGGGCCACTGGTCGCCAGAACAAAACTATAAGAAAACAAGTGTCCGTAAATGTTATTAGCAAGGGTATAGCTATGAATATGGTGTTTTTAATTGCAAAAGGATTGCCATTTAATATATTGGTAGGGTGTGATATACTGAGGAGAAACTCAGCTATTATTGATTTGAGCAAGGAAAAGGTATCGCTGTTTTCAGAAGGGATAACGTGGACAGCGGATTTAGTAGGTAGCGAGACAAAACTTCCCAGTAGTATCCACCAACAACTTCGTGAACTCAATTATATAGAAAACGAATCATTATGTAACCAAATAGTATACGATAATACAGAAGATGATTTATGGGCACAGAAGATACAGGAAATAAGGAACTTCCGATGCGGAAATACCAAGGAAAAATTATCAATACACCAAGCAAACAATTTAATGCAAATATATGAGAAGATCGAACAGTGGTCTCAGATGAACCTGGTAAGATAAAAAACTATCAATACAAAATTCAATTCAGGGAACCAGTGGAGTTTAACAGAAAGTCCTATCCCATAGCGCATTCACTGAAGGAGGCAGTACGAGCAGAAATTAATAAAATGATCAGTAGTGACATTCCGGACCATTTATAATCACGAGAACAAATAACAATAACACCTATGAACTAAAGGAGATTGTTTCAGGAAAAATCAAAGGCGTGTATAACCAGGCCTCAATAAAAAAATATTATGTGGATTAGAGACATAAAAATTCAAAAAAAAAAGTAAGGTCAGCTTACACCAAATATTTATGGGACTTAATTTTGAATTGAAGAATAAAAGTAAAATAAATAAATTAAAAAAAAACGTAAGATCAACTTACACCAATTATTTACAGGATTTAATTTTGAATGATTATTATATTACTAAATTCTAAAACTAAATAAGATCAACTTATATCAATAATTTACAGGAATTAATGTTGAAATAAAAAAGATATCAACAAAATTCTAAAGGAAAGATAAGAGCAACTTATAGCAAATAATATGAATAAACTATTTTTGGAAAGGAAATATTAAAACAGTTAAGAAATGAAAAAAGAAGTAAAGACCACTTAAATAATATAATATTAATGAAATAATTTGGATGAAACCCAGAGCGAAATAATAATTTTTGAGAAAAAAAATATATATATAATATAACTATCATCACTACTTGAATTTTAATTATAATAAGAACAATTGGAAGAAGGACTGTCATAATATAAAACCATTAGAACAATTATTAATTAGAACCAAGATGAAAAAAAAATGCTATTAATATTGATAACCAGAAGAAGATTATGCGAACAATAGAAGAATTAAAGAGAATTCAGATGAAAAAATTTACACACAATAACTAGTGATAAATATATCAACAGAACTTCCAACCATGAGAAAAATAAATATATCAACGGAGCTTCCAACCATGATAAGGATAAATATATCAGCAGAGCTAAAAAGATAGAAGAATAAATAATAAGGAGAATAAATAATAAGAAGAATAACTGAGATAGAAAATATTAGCAAATCTGAGCAACTATGAAGTGAGGTATCCAAGGATCTTTTTTATTAGTCAAAAAATAGACTATTCTTGTATAATTTTTATTTAATGACTGTCTGTAGATAATTCCAGCAGTATTATATTTTGAGTAGAGATGATGTTCCTCTGATCTCAATTAGAAGTGTAGTATGGCCAGCAGAGTATATGTAGCCACAAGTGCCTCTCTGGACTGCCCCAGCTCACGTGCTAGGGAATGAATATCCCGTGGGTAAAGCACTAAGTTAAGGAAAAAATAAATATAATAATGATAATAAACCTCAGATAACAATAACTCTCAAAGGAGAATCAATTTAAGAAAAAAAAAAAAAAAAAACTAAGCTCAAGTAAGAAGAAGCAGATATAGAAATGGGTAGGAAGACAAAGAAAGTAATAACTAATAAATATCATAAGCAATTATTTCATACATACTCAAGGTATGATCTGAACTAATCACTTCTGGAGGAGAGCAATTTGTAGCATGACAGATTATCCACATGGTTCTAATTTAAAAAATGATCATGAATAAAGTAAAAATAAAATGACATCAAGGAAAACTAATATAAAATTTAATCAAGTACCACAGTAAAGTGAAATCATAGTTCGAAGAGATAAAATAAATTAAAACCAACCACGCAATATATAATAAATTACAGGAAAATAATGATAGTCCAAAATGTAAGGAAATACCCAGGTAGGATAGGAGTATGTAAGGAGATACCCAGAATAAACAGACCTCAATAGTAAAAGGACAACTTTTGGAAAGGAACATATTATAAAAATAGAAACCCCAAAAGAGATTAAATGTCCCTAAGAAAAGTATAACACAATAAAATAAGAATCAATGTAAAGTATGTGTAAGTAAAGGTTCTAGATGTATAATTAAAAGCGTACCAGTGCAAGTTATTTTTATAATGAAAAACAAATCTTAATGATCCCCTGTAAGTGAGATTCTTGATATTATAAGACTAGTTAAAATGAATAGAGATACGATCAGAGAATAACAGTGGACCAGTGCAATTTATTTTGTTATGAAAATCCACTAATGATGATCCCATGGAAGTGTACTCTTTATCACACAACATTAAATAAAATGACTAAAAATAAAATAAGAGTATGCAATAAATAGTGAAGTGATCAAGGTTACATCCCTAAAATAACACAAAAACAGCAAAACACTGAATAAAAATTAATTAAAAAAAAAATAATTTAAATGAAAATGAAAAAACAGATGTGTTTTGTTTATATTAACAGTTCATTGAACTCAAGGCTTGAATGTTTGAGATTGAGTATAATTTTTTTTGTTATAGAATATTTATTATATTTTAATGATATCAATTAATAATAAACGTTACTGTAATTAAGTAAGGGAATTTTAATTAAGCTTTTATAAGAATTATATGTCAGAAAGGGTATTAGCAAGCTGAAATAATAATAAACATTGTATGAGAACACATGTAAAATATAGGCCAAATGGTAAATCTCACAAAACTTATAATTAGTAAATAAGTTCAGGAAATGAATTAAATTGATGAAAATTATATAATGTAAATCAATCACTGTGTATCATAACTGTAACAATACTTTGTAAAGGTATTGAAGGAATGTATAAAATATTATTAGTAAAAATGCAAGTGTAATAACACTGGAATCCAAGGGGAAAGCCTAAATTAAAGATAATATTTAAATTAGTCAACCAAATCATAAAATTACATAGAATTAAAGAAAAATAACCATTTTAATTCAAACAATGATCTTGTTCAATGTTAATTAGAATCCCTTGTAAACCATTTAATGTGACAGGAAGTAAAGTTTAAGGCCTACATTCAAATATACTGTAAATATGACTTTTTAGTTGAAAAATACTCTAAGTATATCATGTGTGGTATTAAATAATGCAGAATTAACTAAGGAAAGTGATTGTATAATTAGTATTTAATAAAATTAAATAATAGCAAAAATGTAATTAATCATATCATGTAATAGTTAATTATTTAGGCGGAAATGCCATCTGGTTAAAACGATGTCGAGTTAATATTAAATCAGCCAGGACCTTTTGTATGGAGAAGAAAGAGAGTTAGTTGATTGTTACACATTGAGACGTACACTTCAGAACGAGCTCACGCAATTTCATTCATTAAAAAAGAGAAGAAACAATTTTTGACATGAACTAAACCTAGTAAAATTAAACCTGAGAAAAATAAAGAATATGAGTCAACACTGAGTTCCAATGGAATAAACCAGATATAACTATTTATGAAGATTGAAAAGTGCAATCCCGATAATAGAAATATAAACGTTAATTATGAATTTTATCAAGACGAAATTCGCCATAGTCAACCTTACGAACTAAATGGAACAAGATCACTTTTGAACACTGATTGTCGAGCCGAATAACTGACCACTAATCCAGAATAAATACACTGATGTGAAGAGAAATTAATCACTACTGCTTGGATGAGGAACACCTAGAGAAGAAACATTTATTTGAAGAAATTCTGTTGTGAAGACGCCTACTACATAAGCAGCACGGGAGCCGCCATTTTGGGAATGTTTCGAGTCGAGCACAGCTGAGATGACGTCACCTTCACTCAACGCCGTTGGTTCGAGAAATTTAACTTATTAACATTTTCTATTCAATAATATTTTGTATTTTTAGATAATTAAGAATTTTTTATTGTAAGTGTTATACTTTCAGCTTTGCCCTTTCTCTGACTATTTAAATAACAGCTAAAAGAACCTGTAATTTAACTTTAATAATTTATATAACCAAACCAATTCGCCCTGAGATATGAGTTTGTGAGCTGTCGATTAGCCGATCGATTCAGAATCGATTAATTTCTATAATATTAATAAAATCATTGAAAATTATAATTTTGAGTCATACTTATTTGTAAACTTATAGATAGAAGAATTTCAGATAATATTTGACACCTGGAATCCAAGAGAAGAAGAAAATAACATCATTAAAGGAGTATACTCATCGAATAACGGAAGACCGCTAATCGATTATTACCTGATATAATCTAGTTAACGTGGAAAAACAAATCTTGTTATTCTAAGCTATTAAATTAATTCAATTAATATTTAAATAATTAAAGATATTAAAAATAAATAAATACATAAGAAATAATTAATAAATAAAAATAAAATTGTTTTTTTATTATATTATAATTTTTTGTAACTCCGAAAAATCCAATTTTTATATTTTGTTACAAAATTGGCGAGCCCAACAGTGGGGCTGAAGATTAATACTGAGGAGGAAAATTTTGACTTAATTAAATAAATAATCTACATTAATTGTAATAAGGCAATTTTATATTTTGTTACAAAATTGGCGTCCAACTGAAGGGGCTGAAATTAGTGATTGATAGGCCATAAGAGATAAAAATAATCTGCCCAATTTCTAATTTTAGCTGGCAGCTGTTATAAAGTCAGGAAAAGTAATAAAAATGACGAAACGAGCAATATCAAAGAAAAGGGCGGCAGAAGCTGAAAAAGAGATCGATATGGACGACAAAGAGGCAACTCCAATTGAATATATAGAAGGAAGGTTACCTCCTGAGGAACCGAATCAACCCGCACAACAGGAGAAACAATCTGAAAACCCCACACCAACGGAGAGCATGAGCTTACAAGAACTGTTAAAACTTATAAGAGAGGACAACAAATCATTGAAGGAAGAATTGAGTAAGGAAAGGAAAGAAGAAAACCAATCCTTAAAGGATGAATTGGGAGAATTGAATAAGAAAATGGATGAGAACAACCAATCCACAAAAGAAGAATTAAGTAATCAAATTGAAAATACAAATAAGAAAATTGATGAAACTAGTAAGAAGATGGAAGGTGACAACCAACAGTTAAGGGAAGAGTTAAGGGAGAATAGTAAGAGGATGGAAAGTGACAACCAACAGTTGAAGGAAGAGTTAAGGGAGAATAGTAAGAAGATGGAAGAGAAGATGGAGGAAAATAGTAAGAAGATGGAGGAAAATAATAAGAAGATGGAAGAAAAGATGGGGGAGAAGTTGGAAGAATTGAAAGAGAATAACCAACTATTAAGAGAAGAATTAAGGGAGGTTAACCAGGAAAATATGGACAAGTTAGATGAAAGGATAGAGTTGTTAAAGGAAGAGTTGAGCCAGAAGGTGGTAGAGAATAATGAAGCAACCAGCAAGAAGGTAGGAGAGGCAATAACCGTGATGGAACAAAAAATTACGGAAGCTGATGAAAGATGTAGTCAGACTGAGCGGGAAGTACAAAATGTTAAGGAAGAAGTAAACACCAAAATAACAAATATCGAAGAACACAATAGAAACAAGTTGGAAGAAAACCGAAGAGAAACACAGGAAGAGTTAGGGAAGGTACGGAACCAAGTCACAGAAAGGTGTGACGTTATTGAGGTTGCCTTGACAAATATAACCAGTCAAGTACGGCAGAGCCAAGAAGAGATCGAATTAATTCGAAATCGGCCCACTAACATTACTGGTATCCCTGCTAATGAAAATCGAGAATGGCTGAATTTTCGCCAGTATAAAAGAAAACCCATGGAGTTCTTGGCCAAGATTGAGGAATATTTTGCTAAACATCGGGGAAATAGATGGAGCACGAACCGTGAACTATTGGATGAGTCCTTCAGAGAAATGACAGACAATTGGTGGATGGCAAATAGGAGTGAAATAACGGACTACCAACAATTTAAGAACCTGTTCAAGGCAAAGTATTGGTCGGAGACGACACAAAACTTGATATGTGATAACATCTGTCATGGCAGATACAATGTCCATGTAGGTAATACAATGACTGCATATTTCCTAGGGAAGGTGTGTTTAGCAAAACATTTGGAACCAACCATACCAGAGGAGTGACTGGTAAATAAATTGTCGTACAACTATGATGAAGATATCATAAGAGTGACGAGGGGTAGCCAAATAAAAACGGTGCAAGCTATGGCAGAATTACTAGAAAATTACGAACATGAAGACTACTATCGTCAAAGTAGAAGGAGGAATGATAGGCCTGACTTAAGAAATAATCAGTACCCTAATAATAATAATAATAATAACTACAACGGGAACCGCAACAACTCTAATTATTATAGTAATAATAATCATAATAATAATAATAATAATAACTTTAATAAGAATCATAAAAGAAATAATAATAACTACACAAATAATAGAAATAATTATTATCATAACAATAATAATCATAATAGTCAGAGAAACCCCAACCAAGGTAATACAGAACATTATTATAATAATAGTAGGAATTACCAATCGAATAACAACAATTATAACAATAGGGTTTCTAGACCGAGGGTAAATTTTATAAGGGCAGAAGATAATGGTCAAAGGAGGTATACACACCAGCGATGGAACAGTTTTCACGATTATGATAATCGGCAGAGAAATGGAGGACGTGATAATCTGATATACAATCAACCCTGACGAAGTACCAGTTTAGATGATCAAGACCGGCGACCAAACCACAAACCACCATTTGACCATCGTACTGAGTGGCAGGAACAGACTCAAAGTTTCCAGACCAACATCCTGGTCGGCCCTATTAATAACAACGACAATGATAATTTAAATCAATGAAATTAATATCTCCTGGGTATGAACAAGAATTACAAGGTGCCAATAACTTTAAGAATATTACCATTATTAGTAGTAATTATTTGAAAAATATAAGAAATGAACTATTAGAAGAGAACAACACAAGCCTCAATAATCAAAATAATGAAATAATATATATAAATGCAGAAGTTGAAGGGATTTTCGCTCAAATAATGATTGATACAGGTGCTGATGTATCCATAATTAATAGCATTGAATTAGAGAGAATCCAAAAAGAATGTGGTCGAACATTGCCAATATTACCAGTAAATAATATTATATTAATAGGGGCCACTGGTCGCCAGAACAAAACTATAAGAAAACAAGTGTCCGTAAATGTTATTAGCAAGGGTATAGCTATGAATATGGTGTTTTTAATTGCAAAAGGATTGCCATTTAATATATTGGTAGGGTGTGATATACTGAGGAGAAACTCAGCTATTATTGATTTGAGCAAGGAAAAGGTATCGCTGTTTTCAGAAGGGATAACGTGGACAGCGGATTTAGTAGGTAGCGAGACAAAACTTCCCAGTAGTATCCACCAACAACTTCGTGAACTCAATTATATAGAAAACGAATCATTATGTAACCAAATAGTATACGATAATACAGAAGATGATTTATGGGCACAGAAGATACAGGAAATAAGGAACTTCCGATGCGGAAATACCAAGGAAAAATTATCAATACACCAAGCAAACAATTTAATGCAAATATATGAGAAGATCGAACAGTGGTCTCAGATGAACCTGGTAAGATAAAAAACTATCAATACAAAATTCAATTCAGGGAACCAGTGGAGTTTAACAGAAAGTCCTATCCCATAGCGCATTCACTGAAGGAGGCAGTACGAGCAGAAATTAATAAAATGATCAGTAGTGACATTCCGGACCATTTATAATCACGAGAACAAATAACAATAACACCTATGAACTAAAGGAGATTGTTTCAGGAAAAATCAAAGGCGTGTATAACCAGGCCTCAATAAAAAAATATTATGTGGATTAGAGACATAAAAATTCAAAAAAAAAGTAAGGTCAGCTTACACCAAATATTTATGGGACTTAATTTTGAATTGAAGAATAAAAGTTAAATAAATAAATTAAAAAAAAAACGTAAGATCAACTTACACCAATTATTTACAGGATTTAATTTTGAATGATTATTATATTACTAAATTCTAAAACTAAATAAGATCAACTTATATCAATAATTTACAGGAATTAATGTTGAAATAAAAAAGATCTCAACAAAATTCTAAAGGAAAGATAAGAGCAACTTATAGCAAATAATATGAATAAACTATTTTTGGAAAGGAAATATTAAAACAGTTAAGAAATGAAAAAAGAAGTAAAGACCACTTAAATAATATAATATTAATGAAATAATTTGGATGAAACCCAGAGCGAAATAATAATTTTTGAGAAAAAAAATATATATATAATATAACTATCATCACTACTTGAATTTTAATTATAATAAGAACAATTGGAAGAAGGACTGTCATAATATAAAACCATTAGAACAATTATTAATTAGAACCAAGATGAAAAAAAAATGCTATTAATATTGATAACCAGAAGAAGATTATGCGAACAATAGAAGAATTAAAGAGAATTCAGATGAAAAAATTTACACACAATAACTAGTGATAAATATATCAACAGAACTTCCAACCATGAGAAAAATAAATATATCAACGGAGCTTCCAACCATGATAAGGATAAATATATCAGCAGAGCTAAAAAGATAGAAGAATAAATAATAAGGAGAATAAATAATAAGAAGAATAACTGAGATAGAAAATATTAGCAAATCTGAGCAACTATGAAGTGAGGTATCCAAGGATCTTTTTTATTAGTCAAAAAATAGACTATTCTTGTATAATTTTTATTTAATGACTGTCTGTAGATAATTCCAGCAGTATTATATTTTGAGTAGAGATGATGTTCCTCTGGTCTCAATTAGAAGTGTAGTATGGCCAGCAGAGTATATGTAGCCACAAGTGCCTCTCTGGACTGCCCCAGCTCACGTGCTAGGGAATGAATATCCCGTGGGTAAAGCACTAAGTTAAGGAAAAAATAAATATAACAATGATAATAAACCTCAGATAACAATAACTCTCAAAGGAGAATCAATTTAAGAAAAAAAAAAAAAAAAAAAACTAAGCTCAAGTAAGAAGAAGCAGATATAGAAATGGGTAGGAAGACAAAGAAAGTAATAACTAATAAATATCATAAGCAATTATTTCATACATACTCAAGGTATGATCTGAACTAATCACTTCTGGAGGAGAGCAATTTGTAGCATGACAGATTATCCACATGGTTCTAATTTAAAAAATGATCATGAATAAAGTAAAAATAAAATGACATCAAGGAAAACTAATATAAAATTTAATCAAGTACCACAGTAAAGTGAAATCATAGTTCGAAGAGATAAAATAAATTAAAACCAACCACGCAATATATAATAAATTACAGGAAAATAATGATAGTCCAAAATGTAAGGAAATACCCAGGTAGGATAGGAGTATGTAAGGAGATACCCAGAATAAACAGACCTCAATAGTAAAAGGACAACTTTTCGAAAGGAACATATTATAAAAATAGAAACCCCAAAAGAGATTAAATGTCCCTAAGAAAAGTATAACACAATAAAATAAGAATCAATGTAAAGTATGTGTAAGTAAAGGTTCTAGATGTATAATTAAAAGCGTACCAGTGCAAGTTATTTTTATAATGAATAACAAATCTTAATGATCCCCTGTAAGTGAGATTCTTGATATTATAAGACTAGTTAAAATGAATAGAGATACGATCAGAGAATAACAGTGGACCAGTGCAATTTATTTTGTTATGAAAATCCACTAATGATGATCCCATGGAAGTGTACTCTTTATCACACAACATTAAATAAAATGACTAAAAATAAAATAAGAGTATGCAATAAATAGTGAAGTGATCAAGGTTACATCCCTAAAATAACACAAAAACAGCAAAACACTGAATAAAAATTAATTAAAAAAAAAATAATTTAAATGAAAATGAAAAAACAGATGTGTTTTGTTTATATTAACAGTTCATTGAACTCAAGGCTTGAATGTTTGAGATTGAGTATAATTTTTTTTGTTATAGAATATTTATTATATTTTAATGATATCAATTAATAATAAACGTTACTGTAATTAAGTAAGGGAATTTTAATTAAGCTTTTATAAGAATTATATGTCAGAAAGGGTATTAGCAAGCTGAAATAATAATAAACATTGTATGAGAACACATGTAAAATATAGGCCAAATGGTAAATCTCACAAACCTTATAATTAGTAAATAAGTTCAGGAAATGAATTAAATTGATGAAAATTATGTAATGTAAATCAATCACTGTGTATCATAACTGTAACAATACTTTGTAAAGGTATTGAAGGAATGTATAAAATATTATTAGTAAAAATGCAAGTGTAATAACACTGGAATCCAAGGGGAAAGCCTAAATTAAAGATAATATTTAAATTAGTCAACCAAATCATAAAATTACATAGAATTAAAGAAAAATAACCATTTTAATTCAAACAATGATCTTGTTCAATGTTAATTAGAATCCCTTGTAAACCATTTAATGTGACAGGAAGTAAAGTTTAAGGCCTACATTCAAATATACTGTAAATATGACTTTTTAGTTGAAAAATACTCTAAGTATATCATGTGTGGTATTAAATAATGCAGAATTAACTAAGGAAAGTGATTGTATAATTAGTATTTAATAAAATTAAATAATAGCAAAAATGTAATTAATCATATCATGTAATAGTTAATTATTTAGGCGGAAATGCCATCTGGTTAAAACGATGTCGAGTTAATATTAAATCAGCCAGGACCTTTTGTATGGAGAAGAAAGAGAGTTAGTTGATTGTTACACATTGAGACGTACACTTCAGAACGAGCTCACGCAATTTCATTCATTAAAAAAGAGAAGAAACAATTTTTGACATGAACTAAACCTAGTAAAATTAAACCTGAGAAAAATAAAGAATATGAGTCAACACTGAGTTCCAATGGAATAAACCAGATATAACTATTTATGAAGATTGAAAAGTGCAATCCCGATAATAGAAATATAAACGTTAATTATGAATTTTATCAAGACGAAATTCGCCATAGTCAACCTTACGAACTAAATGGAACAAGAACACTTTTGAACACTGATTGTCGAGCCGAATAACTGACCACTAATCCAGAATAAATACACTGATGTGAAGAGAAATTAATCACTACTGCTTGGATGAGGAACACCTAGAGAAGAAACATTTATTTGAAGAAATTCTGTTGTGAAGACGCCTACTACATAAGCAGCACGGGAGCCGCCATTTTGGGAATGTTTCGAGTCGAGCACAGCTGAGATGACGTCACCTTCACTCAACGCCATTGGTTCGAGAAATTTAACTTATTAACATTTTCTATTCAATAATATTTTGTATTTTTAGATAATTAAGAATTTTTTATTGTAAGTGTTATACTTTCAGCTTTGCCCTTTCTCTGACTATTTAAATAACAGCTAAAAGAACCTGTAATTTAACTTTAATAATTTATATAACCAAACCAATTCGCCCTGAGATATGAGTTTGTGAGCTGTCGATTAGCCGATCGATTCAGAATCGATTAATTTCTATAATATTAATAAAATCATTGAAAATTATAATTTTGAGTCATACTTATTTGTAAACTTATAGATAGAAGAATTTCAGATAATATTTGACACCTGGAATCCAAGAGAAGAAGAAAATAACATCATTAAAGGAGTATACTCATCGAATAACGGAAGACCGCTAATCGATTATTACCTGATATAATCTAGTTAACGTGGAAAAACAAATCTTGTTATTCTAAGCTATTAAATTAATTCAATTAATATTTAAATAATTAAAGATATTAAAAATAAATAAATACATAAGAAATAATTAATAAATAAAAATAAAATTGTTTTTTTATTATATTATAATTTTTTGTAACTCCGAAAAATCCAATTTTTATATTTTGTTACAAAATTGGCGAGCCCAACAGTGGGGCTGAAGATTAATACTGAGGAGGAAAATTTTGACTTAATTAAATAAATAATCTACATTAATTGTAATAAGGCAATTTTATATTTTGTTACAAAATTGGCGTCCAACTGAAGGGGCTGAAATTAGTGATTGATAGGCCATAAGAGATAAAAATAATCTGCCCAATTTCTAATTTTAGCTGGCAGCTGTTATAAAGTCAGGAAAAGTAATAAAAATGACGAAACGAGCAATATCAAAGAAAAGGGCGGCAGAAGCTGAAAAAGAGATCGATATGGACGACAAAGAGGCAACTCCAATTGAATATATAGAAGGAAGGTTACCTCCTGAGGAACCGAATCAACCCGCACAACAGGAGAAACAATCTGAAAACCCCACACCAACGGAGAGCATGAGCTTACAAGAACTGTTAAAACTTATAAGAGAGGACAACAAATCATTGAAGGAAGAATTGAGTAAGGAAAGGAAAGAAGAAAACCAATCCTTAAAGGATGAATTGGGAGAATTGAATAAGAAAATGGATGAGAACAACCAATCCACAAAAGAAGAATTAAGTAATCAAATTGAAAATACAAATAAGAAAATTGATGAAACTAGTAAGAAGATGGAAGGTGACAACCAACAGTTAAGGGAAGAGTTAAGGGAGAATAGTAAGAGGATGGAAAGTGACAACCAACAGTTGAAGGAAGAGTTAAGGGAGAATAGTAAGAAGATGGAAGAGAAGATGGAGGAAAATAGTAAGAAGATGGAGGAAAATAATAAGAAGATGGAAGAAAAGATGGGGGAGAAGTTGGAAGAATTGAAAGAGAATAACCAACTATTAAGAGAAGAATTAAGGGAGGTTAACCAGGAAAATATGGACAAGTTAGATGAAAGGATAGAGTTGTTAAAGGAAGAGTTGAGCCAGAAGATGGTAGAGAATAATGAAGCAACCAGCAAGAAGGTAGGAGAGGCAATAACCGTGATGGAACAAAAAATTACGGAAGCTGATGAAAGATGTAGTCAGACTGAGCGGGAAGTACAAAATGTTAAGGAAGAAGTAAACACCAAAATAACAAATATCGAAGAACACAATAGAAACAAGTTGGAAGAAAACCGAAGAGAAACACAGGAAGAGTTAGGGAAGGTACGGAACCAAGTCACAGAAAGGTGTGACGTTATTGAGGTTGCCTTGACAAATATAACCAGTCAAGTACGGCAGAGCCAAGAAGAGATCGAATTAATTCGAAATCGGCCCACTAACATTACTGGTATCCCTGCTAATGAAAATCGAGAATGGCTGAATTTTCGCCAGTATAAAAGAAAACCCATGGAGTTCTTGGCCAAGATTGAGGAATATTTTGCTAAACATCGGGGAAATAGATGGAGCACGAAGCGTGAACTATTGGATGAGTCCTTCAGAGAAATGACAGACAATTGGTGGATGGCAAATAGGAGTGAAATAACGGACTACCAACAATTTAAGAACCTGTTCAAGGCAAAGTATTGGTCGGAGACGACACAAAACTTGATATGTGATAACATCTGTCATGGCAGATACAATGTCCATGTAGGTAATACAATGACTGCATATTTCCTAGGGAAGGTGTGTTTAGCAAAACATTTGGAACCAACCATACCAGAGGAGTGACTGGTAAATAAATTGTCGTACAACTATGATGAAGATATCATAAGAGTGACGAGGGGTAGCCAAATAAAAACGGTGCAAGCTATGGCAGAATTACTAGAAAATTACGAACATGAAGACTACTATCGTCAAAGTAGAAGGAGGAATGATAGGCCTGACTTAAGAAATAATCAGTACCCTAATAATAATAATAATAATAACTACAACGGGAACCGCAACAACTCTAATTATTATAGTAATAATAATCATAATAATAATAATAATAATAACTTTAATAAGAATCATAAAAGAAATAATAATAACTACACAAATAATAGAAATAATTATTATCATAACAATAATAATCATAATAGTCAGAGAAACCCCAACCAAGGTAATACAGAACATTATTATAATAATAGTAGGAATTACCAATCGAATAACAACAATTATAACAATAGGGTTTCTAGACCGAGGGTAAATTTTATAAGGGCAGAAGATAATGGTCAAAGGAGGTATACACACCAGCGATGGAACAGTTTTCACGATTATGATAATCGGCAGAGAAATGGAGGACGTGATAATCTGATATACAATCAACCCTGACGAAGTACCAGTTTAGATGATCAAGACCGGCGACCAAACCACAAACCACCATTTGACCATCGTACTGAGTGGCAGGAACAGACTCAAAGTTTCCAGACCAACATCCTGGTCGGCCCTATTAATAACAACGACAATGATAATTTAAATCAATGAAATTAATATCTCCTGGGTATGAACAAGAATTACAAGGTGCCAATAACTTTAAGAATATTACCATTATTAGTAGTAATTATTTGAAAAATATAAGAAATGAACTATTAGAAGAGAACAACACAAGCCTCAATATTCAAAATAATGAAATAATATATATAAATGCAGAAGTTGAAGGGATTTTCGCTCAAATAATGATTGATACAGGTGCTGATGTATCCATAATTAATAGCATTGAATTAGAGAGAATCCAAAAAGAATGTGGTCGAACATTGCCAATATTACCAGTAAATAATATTATATTAATAGGGGCCACTGGTCGCCAGAACAAAACTATAAGAAAACAAGTGTCCGTAAATGTTATTAGCAAGGGTATAGCTATGAATATGGTGTTTTTAATTGCAAAAGGATTGCCATTTAATATATTGGTAGGGTGTGATATACTGAGGAGAAACTCAGCTATTATTGATTTGAGCAAGGAAAAGGTATCGCTGTTTTCAGAAGGGATAACGTGGACAGCGGATTTAGTAGGTAGCGAGACAAAACTTCCCAGTAGTATCCACCAACAACTTCGTGAACTCAATTATATAGAAAACGAATCATTATGTAACCAAATAGTATACGATAATACAGAAGATGATTTATGGGCACAGAAGATACAGGAAATAAGGAACTTCCGATGCGGAAATACCAAGGAAAAATTATCAATACACCAAGCAAACAATTTAATGCAAATATATGAGAAGATCGAACAGTGGTCTCAGATGAACCTGGTAAGATAAAAAACTATCAATACAAAATTCAATTCAGGGAACCAGTGGAGTTTAACAGAAAGTCCTATCCCATAGCGCATTCACTGAAGGAGGCAGTACGAGCAGAAATTAATAAAATGATCAGTAGTGACATTCCGGACCATTTATAATCACGAGAACAAATAACAATAACACCTATGAACTAAAGGAGATTGTTTCAGGAAAAATCAAAGGCGTGTATAACCAGGCCTCAATAAAAAAATATTATGTGGATTAGAGACATAAAAATTCAAAAAAAAAGTAAGGTCAGCTTACACCAAATATTTATGGGACTTAATTTTGAATTGAAGAATAAAAGTTAAATAAATAAATTAAAAAAAAACGTAAGATCAACTTACACCAATTATTTACAGGATTTAATTTTGAATGATTATTATATTACTAAATTCTAAAACTAAATAAGATCAACTTATATCAATAATTTACAGGAATTAATGTTGAAATAAAAAAGATATCAACAAAATTCTAAAGGAAAGATAAGAGCAACTTATAGCAAATAATATGAATAAACTATTTTTGGAAAGGAAATATTAAAACAGTTAAGAAATGAAAAAAAAAGTAAAGACCACTTAAATAATATAATATTAATGAAATAATTTGGATGAAACCCAGAGCGAAATAATAATTTTTGAGAAAAAAAATATATATATAATATAACTATCATCACTACTTGAATTTTAATTATAATAAGAACAATTGGAAGAAGGACTGTCATAATATAAAACCATTAGAACAATTATTAATTAGAACCAAGATGAAAAAAAAATGCTATTAATATTGATAACCAGAAGAAGATTATGCGAACAATAGAAGAATTAAAGAGAATTCAGATGAAAAAATTTACACACAATAACTAGTGATAAATATATCAACAGAACTTCCAACCATGAGAAAAATAAATATATCAACGGAGCTTCCAACCATGATAAGGATAAATATATCAGCAGAGCTAAAAAGATAGAAGAATAAATAATAAGGAGAATAAATAATAAGAAGAATAACTGAGATAGAAAATATTAGCAAATCTGAGCAACTATGAAGTGAGGTATCCAAGGATCTTTTTTATTAGTCAAAAAATAGACTATTCTTGTATAATTTTTATTTAATGACTGTCTGTAGATAATTCCAGCAGTATTATATTTTGAGTAGAGATGATGTTCCTCTGATCTCAATTAGAAGTGTAGTATGGCCAGCAGAGTATATGTAGCCACAAGTGCCTCTCTGGACTGCCCCAGCTCACGTGCTAGGGAATGAATATCCCGTGGGTAAAGCACTAAGTTAAGGAAAAAATAAATATAATAATGATAATAAACCTCAGATAACAATAACTCTCAAAGGAGAATCAATTTAAGAAAAAAAAAAAAAAAAACTAAGCTCAAGTAAGAAGAAGCAGATATAGAAATGGGTAGGAAGACAAAGAAAGTAATAACTAATAAATATCATAAGCAATTATTTCATACATACTCAAGGTATGATCTGAACTAATCACTTCTGGAGGAGAGCAATTTGTAGCATGACAGATTATCCACATGGTTCTAATTTAAAAAATGATCATGAATAAAGTAAAAATAAAATGACATCAAGGAAAACTAATATAAAATTTAATCAAGTACCACAGTAAAGTGAAATCATAGTTCGAAGAGATAAAATAAATTAAAACCAACCACGCAATATATAATAAATTACAGGAAAATAATGATAGTCCAAAATGTAAGGAAATACCCAGGTAGGATAGGAGTATGTAAGGAGATACCCAGAATAAACAGACCTCAATAATAAAAGGACAACTTTTGGAAAGGAACATATTATAAAAATAGAAACCCCAAAAGAGATTAAATGTCCCTAAGAAAAGTATAACACAATAAAATAAGAATCAATGTAAAGTATGTGTAAGTAAAGGTTCTAGATGTATAATTAAAAGCGTACCAGTGCAAGTTATTTTTATAATGAAAAACAAATCTTAATGATCCCCTGTAAGTGAGATTCTTGATATTATAAGACTAGTTAAAATGAATAGAGATACGATCAGAGAATAACAGTGGACCAGTGCAATTTATTTTGTTATGAAAATCCACTAATGATGATCCCATGGAAGTGTACTCTTTATCACACAACATTAAATAAAATGACTAAAAATAAAATAAGAGTATGCAATAAATAGTGAAGTGATCAAGGTTACATCCCTAAAATAACACAAAAACAGCAAAACACTGAATAAAAATTAATTAAAAAAAAAATAATTTAAATGAAAATGAAAAAACAGATGTGTTTTGTTTATATTAACAGTTCATTGAACTCAAGGCTTGAATGTTTGAGATTGAGTATAATTTTTTTTGTTATAGAATATTTATTATATTTTAATGATATCAATTAATAATAAACGTTACTGTAATTAAGTAAGGGAATTTTAATTAAGCTTTTATAAGAATTATATGTCAGAAAGGGTATTAGCAAGCTGAAATAATAATAAACATTGTATGAGAACACATGTAAAATATAGGCCAAATGGTAAATCTCACAAACCTTATAATTAGTAAATAAGTTCAGGAAATTAATTAAATTGATGAAAATTATATAATGTAAATCAATCACTGTGTATCATAACTGTAACAATACTTTGTAAAGGTATTGAAGGAATGTATAAAATATTATTAGTAAAAATGCAAGTGTAATAACACTGGAATCCAA
Organism: Magicicada septendecula; assembly: GCA_034769895.1. Lineage (NCBI taxonomy): Eukaryota > Metazoa > Arthropoda > Insecta > Hemiptera > Cicadidae > Magicicada > Magicicada septendecula. Next base: position 480,757,906 of record CM068367.1, on the reverse strand, counting down.
GGGGAAAGCCTAAATTAAAGATAATATTTAAATTAGTCAACCAAATCATAAAATTACATAGAATTAAAGAAAAATAACCATTTTAATTCAAACAATGATCTTGTTCAATGTTAATTAGAATCCCTTGTAAACCATTTAATGTGACAGGAAGTAAAGTTTAAGGCCTACATTCAAATATACTGTAAATATGGCTTTTTAGTTGAAAAATACTCTAAGTATATCATGTGTGGTATTAAATAATGCAGAATTAACTAAGGAAAGTGATTGTATAATTAGTATTTAATAAAATTAAATAATAGCAAAAATGTAATTAATCATATCATGTAATAGTTAATTATTTAGGCGGAAATGCCATCTGGTTAAAACGATGTCGAGTTAATATTAAATCAGCCAGGACCTTTTGTATGGAGAAGAAAGAGAGTTAGTTGATTGTTACACATTGAGACGTACACTTCAGAACGAGCTCACGCAATTTCATTCATTAAAAAAGAGAAGAAACAATTTTTGACATGAACTAAACCTAGTAAAATTAAACCTGAGAAAAATAAAAAATATGAGTCAACACTGAGTTCCAATGGAATAAACCAGATATAACTATTTATGAAGATTGAAAAGTGCAATCCCGATAATAGAAATATAAACGTTAATTATGAATTTTATCAAGACGAAATTCGCCATAGTCAACCTTACGAACTAAATGGAACAAGAACACTTTTGAACACTGATTGTCGAGCCGAATAACTGACCACTAATCCAGAATAAATACACTGATGTGAAGAGAAATTAATCACTACTGCTTGGATGAGGAACACCTAGAGAAGAAACATTTATTTGAAGAAATTCTGTTGTGAAGACGCCTACTACATAAGCAGCACGGGAGCCGCCATTTTGGGAATGTTTCGAGTCGAGCACAGCTGAGATGACGTCACCTTCACTCAACGCCGTTGGTTCGAGAAATTTAACTTATTAACATTTTCTATTCAATAATATTTTGTATTTTTAGATAATTAAGAATTTTTTATTGTAAGTGTTATACTTTCAGCTTTGCCCTTTCTCTGACTATTTAAATAACAGCTAAAAGAACCTGTAATTTAACTTTAATAATTTATATAACCAAACCAATTCGCCCTGAGATATGAGTCTGTGAGCTGTTGATTAGCCAATCGATTCAGAATCGATTAATTTCTATAATATTAATAAAATCATTGAAAATTATAATTTTGAGTCATACATATTTGTAACCTTATAGATAGAAGAATTTCAGATAATATTTGACACCTGGAATCCAAGAGAAGAAGAAAATAACATCATTAAAGGAGTATACTCATCGAATAACGGAAGACCGCTAATCGATTATTACCTGATATAATCTAGTTAATGCGGAAAAACAATTCTTGTTATTCTAAGCTATTAAATTAATTAAATTAATATTTAAATAATTAAAGGAATTAAAAATAAATAAATACATAAGAAATAATTAATAAATTAATAAATAAAAATAAATTTTTTTTTATTTTCAACCAAAATTTTTTTTTATTATATTATAATTTTTTGTAACTCCGAAAAAACCAATTTTTACTTCCATGTTCCTTAAGGAAATGGAAGTATGGTGATGGCAAAAAAAATCGTGTTCGAGATTATTGCAGAATATGATTGTACTACACTCAAAACATGAAAAGTCATTTTTCGAAAAGTGTGTGTGTGTGTAGATTTTTTTCTATGGCAAACGATAACAGCCGCAAATTCAAACAGAATCAAATAATTTTTTGCATACTGCCCTGATTTGTAGAGTACTCGCGACCTATTGTTTTTGGTGAAGATCGGTTGATGGAAAGGGGTAGTTTACCTGCAACGGTTTTTTTTTTCAAGGGAAATTTTTTTTTTTTGGCAAACGATAACAGCCGCAAATTCAAACAGAATAAAATAATGTTTCGCATACAGCCCTGAATTGTAGGGTTCTCAAGATCTGTTGATTTTGGTAAAGATCGGTTAAGGGAAAGGGGTAGTTTACCTGCAACGTTTTATGTTTTAACAAGGGTATTTTCTATGGCAAACGATAACAGCCGCAAATTCAAACATAATCAAATACGTTTTTGCATACAGCCCTGATTTCTTGAGTACTAAAGACCTATTGTTTTTGGTGAAGATCGTTTAAGGGAAAGGGGTAGTTTACCTGCCACGTTTTTTGTTTTATCAAGGGTATTTTGTATGGCAAACGATAACAGCCGCAAATTCAAACAAAATCATATAATATTTTGCATACAGCCCTGAATTGCTGAGTTCTCAAGACCTATCGTTTTTGGTGAAGATCGGTTAAGGGAAAGGGGTAGTTTACCTGCAACGGTTTTTTATCAAGGGTAATTTTATTTCCATATTTCCTTAAGGAATGGAAGTATGGTGATGGCAAAAAAAATCGTGTTCGAGATTATTGCAGATTCTGATTCTACTACACTGAAAACATGAAAAAAAGTCGTTTTCCGAAAAGTGTCTGTGTGTGTGTGTGTGTGTCTGTAGATTTTTTTTTCTATGGCAAACGATAACTGCCGCAAATTCAAACAGAATCAAATAATTTTTTGCATACAGCCCTGATTTGTAGAGGACTCGCGACCTATTGTTTTTGGTGAAGATCGGTTGATGGAAAGGGGTAGTTTACCTGCAACGGTTTTTTTTTCAAGGGAAATTTTTTTTTTTTGGCAAACGATAACAGCCGCAAATTCAAACAGAATCAAATAATGTTTCGTATACACCCTGAATTGTAGAGTTCTCAAGACCTTTTGTTTTTGGTGAAGATCGGTTAAGGGAAAGGGGTAGTTTACTTGTAACGTTTTATGTTTTAACAAGGGTATTTCCTATGGCAAACGATAACAGCCGCAAATTCAAACAGAATCAAAAGATTATTTGCATACAGCCGTGAATTGTAGAGTTCTCAAGACCTATTGTTTTTGGTGAAGATCGGTTAAGGGAAAGGGGTAGTTTACCTACAACGTTTTTTTAACAAGGGTATTTTCTATGGCAAACGATAACAGCCGCAAATTCAAACAGAATCAAATAATTTTCTGCATACAGCCCTGATTTGTAGACTACTCAAGACCTATTGTTTTTGGTGAAGATCGGTTGAGGGGAAGGGGTAGTTTACCTGCAACGGTTTTTTTTATCAAGGGAAATTTTTTTTTTGGCAAACGATAACAGCCGCAAATTCAAACAGACTTAAATAATGTTTCGTATACAGCCCTGAATTGTAGAGTTTTCACGACCTATTGGTTTTGGTGAAGATCGGTTAAGGGAAAGGGGTAGTTTACCTGTAACGTTTTATGTTTTAACAAGGGTATTTCCTATGGCAAACGATAACAGCCGCAAATTCAAACAGAATCAAACGATTATTTGCATACAGCCCTAAATTGTAGAGTTCTCAAGACCTGTTGTTTTTGGTGAAGATCGGTTGAGGGAAAGGGGTAGTTTACTTGCAACGTTTTTTTAACAAGGGTATTTTCTATGGCAAACGATAACAGCCGCAAATTCAAACAGAATCAAATAATGTTTTGCATACAGCCCTGATTTGTAGAGTACTCAAGACCTATTGTTTTTGGTGAAGATTGGTTAAGGGGAAGGGGTAGTTTACCTGCACCGTTTTTTTATCAAGCGTGTTTTCTATGGCAAACGATAACAGCCGCAAATTCAAACAGAATCAAATAATTTTTTGCATACTTCCCTGAATTGTAGAGGTCTCAAGGACTTTCGATTTTGGTGAAGATCGGTTAAGGGGAAGGGGTAGTTTACCTGCAACCTTTTACGTTTTAACAAGAGTAAAGTACTTGCAAATTTATTTAAACTTTTTGAAACAATGGTAATTGTTAAAAATAAAATAATTTTGTGGCCAGGCAATAAAATTAAAATTTTTTAATTTTAATGTAATATAATATTTTTCATTTAATACGGCAATAAAAAGGCAGGTAAGACACAAACAATTCACGTTATTTCTGGCCTCACTCATGTTTATTTTCTTACGTTTGCACGCTTTTTAAATGGAAAGTGCCGAAACCCACACCAACATAACGCGTGCAAGCCGAAAAAATGAACATCAATTTGCTTACTCGCGAAGCTAGTAGTTAATGAATGGGTACGCAAAAATCTTATCTTAAATTTTTTTTAAGGAATCACTAAAAGGACGGTGGGTCAAATCGGACGCTGAGGTAGAGTTGCTGTAACCGAATGGTTTCACAAACAGCCGTAAGAATTTTACTAGCAGGGAATCTACAGGTTAGCGCAACAGTGGAACTCATGTCTTAATGTTATTGGAGACTTCTTTTAAAATCGTTGAATAAAAAATGCTTTACAGCTCTATACGTGTGTCTATTGAACAATCCTTGTATTAGTCATACACAATAATACAACTGATTGAACTTCAAATTTTTAAACTTGGTTAGTTTCTATATATATGTTTAATGTTACAAATAATTCAAATAACAATCTTGATCATCTGTTAGTTCAGCGGAATAACAGTGACACTTTTAATAACCGCATAAAATAAACACTTAGAAACAACACAGGCGCTTTAACTTAACTGTTTGGACCACAGAAGTGAGGCATGCCTCAATGCTCTATGTGTACAGCGCGGGACAATCCCCCCTCCCTACACTTCCCTATCACACCACTACATTGCTTACATACGATGTATACAAAAAACGCTGAGGCAAGTTCAGGTTGCCTCATTCGCTTTAAACGAACTATGCCGAATCTCACCTGTCACCATCTAGCGGTCGCTCAATAAAGCACGTTTCGGTTTAATAAATTTGACAGTCACAGTAACAATGTATAATCTTTACGTTATGTAGTTCATACGTATTTATAATTTTTATTCTACAGAATTTGTTAGGGTAGGCATTGCCTCAATTGCCTCCATGTAACTTCGCCACTGATATATATGTGTACAACGTTATCGGCAACAAAGAAGTAGTTTTTGTTAAAATTCCTTCCCGGGATATTTGGCCGTAGTCCAATGTTTTCTACAAAACCAGACATTTCGGCAATGCCATCGACTTCCATCATCAGTGAAAATCGAGTGCGATAACGTGAGGTGGTATACGTTAGTGACCACAGTACTGTGGTTAAGGCTGAAGCAGTAAGTAGAAAGAAGTAGTTTCTATGGTAATATTTCATTTCGAAAATGATTTTAAATATAAATCTTAGAATATGGAAGTCATGTATGGTTCTCCATACCGATATTTTACTTCCATATTCCTTAAGGAATGGAAGTATTTTACTTTTTCTATGGTAAACGATAACAGCCGCAAATTCAAACAGAATCAAATAAGTTTTTGCATACAGCACTGATTTGTAGAGTACTCAAGACCTATTGTTTTTAGTGAAGATCGGTTAAGGGAAAGGGGTAGTTTACCTGCAACGTTTTATGTTTTAAGAAGGGTATTTTCTATGGCAAACGATAACAGCCGCAAATTCTAACAGAATCAAATGATTATTTGCATACAGCCCTAAATTGTAGAGTTCTCAAGACCTATTGTTTTTGGTGAAGATCGGTTAACGGAAAGGGGTAGTTTACCTGCAACGTTTTATGTTTTAACAAGGGTATTTTATATGGCAAACGATAACAGCCGCAAATTCTAACATAATCAAATGATTATTTGCATACAGCCCTAAATTGTAGAGATCTCAAGACCTATTGTTTTTGGTGAAGATCGGTTAATGGAAAGGGGTAGTTTACCTGCAACGTTTTGTTTTAACAAGGGTATTTTTTCTGTGACGAACGATAACTGCCGTAAATTCAAAGAGAATCAACTAATGTTTTGCATACAGCCCTGAATTGTAGAGTTCTCAAGACCTGTTGTTATTGGTGAAGATCGGTTAATGGAATAGGGTAGTTTACCAGCAACGTTTTGTTTTGTCAAGGGTGTTTTCTATGGCAAACGATAACAGCCGCAAATTCAAACAGAATCAAATAATTGTTTGCATACAAGCCTGAATTGTAGCGTACCCAAGACCTGTCGTTTTTGGTGAAGATCGGTTAAGGGAAAGGGGTAGTTTACTAGCAACGGTTTTTTTCAAGGGTAATTTTTTCCATAGTAGACGATAACAGCCGCAAATTCAAACAGAATCAAATGATGTTTTGCATACAGCTTTGTATTGTAGAGTTCTCAATACCTATTGGTGTTGGTGAAGATCGGTTAAGGGAAAGGGGTAGTTTACCAGCAACATTTTATGTTTTAACAAGGGTAATTTTTTATATGACGAACGATAACTGCCGTAAATTCAAACAGAATCAACTAGGTTTTTGCATACCTTTTTGAACTAAAGAGATCTCAAGGTCTGTTGATTTTGTTGAAGATCGGTTAAGGGAAGGGGTAGTTTATCAGCAACGTTTTATGTTTTAAAAAGGGTAATTTTTTTTATGACGAACGATAACTGCCAAAAATTAAATGAGAATAAAATAATTTTTTGCACTCTTTCCTGAGTTGCAGAGAGCTCAAGGTCTATTGATTTTGGTGAAGATCAGTTAAGGGAAAGGGGTAGTTTACCTGCAACATTTTATGTTGTAACAAGAGAAATGTTTCCATGACGAACGATAACTGCCGCACATTCAAACTCAATCAAATATTTTTTTGCATGCTTCCCTGAATTGTAGAGGACGGAAGGTCTGTTGATTTTGGAGAAGATCGGTTAAGAGAAAGGGGTAGTTTACCTGAAACATTTTATGATTTAACAAGAGTAAAGTACTTAATTTTTATAAATAAAGTATCCTGATAAGAAGCTCATAGTAATCCACTGTAGGAAACGTAGATGAAATATCTATAAATGAAGAGGTTATGTGAACGGGGTGGGTGTAATTTTTTATATGTGTACTACGTTATCGGCACCAAAGAAGTAGTTTTTTGTTAAAATTGCTTCCCGGGCCCTTGAGCCGTAGTTCAATGTTTTCTGCAAAACCAAACTTTTCGGCAGTGCCATCGACTGCCATCATCGGTAAAAATCGAGTGCGAAAACGTGAGGTGGTATACGTTAGTGACCACAGTACTGTGGTTAATGCTGAAGCAATAAGTAGAAAGACGTAGTTTCTATGGAAATATTTCATTTCGAATATGATTTTAAATATAAATCTTAGAACATGGAAGTCATGTATGGTTCTCCATACCGATATTTATATTTTGTTACAAAATTGGCGAGCCCAACAGTGGGGCTGAAGATTAATACTAAGGAGGAAAATTTTGACTTAATTAAATAAATAATCTACATTAATTGTAATAAGGCAATTTTATATTTTGTTACAATATATATATGTGTGTGTATGTGTGATATGATGACTTACAAGATGTACTCCAATTGCACTGATTGAGCCAGAAGTATAACATGAAAATTATATAAGGAAATGGAAGTATGGTGATGGCAAAAAAAAATCGTGTTCGAGATTATTGCAGATTCTGATTGTACTACACTCAAAACATGAAAAAAAGTCGTTTTTCAAAAAGTGTCTGTGTGTGTGTGTCTGTCTGTCTGTAGATTGTTTTTCTATGGCAAACGATAACAGCCGCAAATTCAAACAGAATCAAATAATTTTTTTCATACAGTCCTGATTTGTAGAGTACTCATGACCTTTTGTTTTTGGTGTAGATCGGTTGAGGGAAAGGGGTAGTTTACCTGCAACGGTTTTTTTATCAAGGGTAATTTTTTTTTTGGCAAACGATAACTGCCGCAAATTCAAACAGAATTAAATAATGTTTCGCACACAGTCCTGAATTGTAGAGTTCTCAAGACCTATTGATTTTGGTGAAGATCGGTTAAGGGAAAGGGGTAGTTTACCAGCAACGTTTTATGTTTTAACAAGGGTATTTTCTATGGCAAACAATAACAGCCGCAAATTCAAACAGAATCAAAAGATTATTTGCATACAGTCCTAAATTGTAGAGTTCTCAAGACCTATTGTTTTTGGTGAATATCGGCTAAGGGAAAGGGGTAGTTTACTGGCAACATTTTTTTAGCAAGGGTATTTTCTATGGCAAACGATAACAGCCGCAAATTCAAACAGAATCAAATAATTTTTTGCATACAGTCCTGATTTGTAGAGTACTCAAGACCTATTGATTTTGGTGAAGATCGGTTAAGGGGAAGGGGTAGTTTACCTGCAACATTTTTTTATCAAGGGTAATTTTCTATGGCAAACGATAACAGCCGCAAATTCAAACAGAATCAAATAATTTTTTGCATACTTCCCTGAATTGTAGAGATGTCAAGGACTTTCGATTTTGGTGAAGATCGGTTAAGGGGAAGGGGTAGTTTACCTGCAACCTTTTACGTTTTAACAACAGTAAAGTACTTGAAAATTCATTTAAACTTTTTGAAACAATGGTAATTGTTAAAAATAAAATAATTTTGTTACCAGGCAATAAAATTATAATTTTTTCATTTTAATGTAAATTATGTATGAGTTAATATACATGTATAAAATAATATATCGTTCGTGGCAGGCAAGCACATCTCAGTTATGTAATGTTTACGTTTCCATTTTATTATTATGACTACCGCAATAAAAAGGCAGGGAAGACACACACACAAAATTCGCATTATTTCTGGCCGCACTCATGTATATTTTCTTACATTTGCACGCTTTTTAAATGGTAAGTGCCGAAACCCATACCAACATAACGCGTACAAGCTGAAAAAGTGTCCAGCGTGGATAGCGATTTGGTTCCTGTGGATCGCTGGGCAGTGTAACTGCACGTGTTTACAGAGGAACGATTCATAGACAGACTTTTCGTCTTTAGGGAATGAACCCTCTGCAAGATGCTGAGGGTCCACGAGTGACTTCGGAGCGCTCCTTCTTTTTCACGTGTTTGTTCTGTGAAACATACACTGTAGATTCGCAGCTTTACTCTAAGCAACGCTCAATAGGAAATGTTGAAAATTTTTGTCCACGGTGTACCCTCATACACACTAAACCTGCTCTGATGTTTTAATTACGGACATCATAATATTAAAACTTTGGAAACTTGAGCACTACTTAATGGAGATCAAACATTAACTTATACAAGCCATTAATTTTATGCAATTTTTTATATATATTGTACAACGTTATGGGCAACAAATAAGTAGTTTTTGTTAAAATTCCTTCCTGGGATGTTTGGCCGTAGTCGAATGTTTTCTACAAAACCAGATGTTTCGGCAATGCCATCGACTTCCATCATCAGTGAAAATCGAGTGCGATAACGTGAGGTGGTATACGTTAGTGACCTTACTGTGGTTAAGGCTGAAGCAGTAAGTAGAAAGAAGTAATTTCTATAGTAATATTTCATTTCGAAAATGATTTTAAATATAAATCTTAGAACATGGAAGTCATGTATGGTTCTCCATACCGATATTTTAATGAACATTCATTCCTTCTACCCGATAAAATTTCTTTCATTACTCTGCCTCTCCACTGATATTTGTATTTGCTATTTTGCTGATACTTGCCTTCATAGATACCCAAGTATGGGAGCCATACACAAGAACCAAAAGAATGCATCAGTCATATGGTTTAATTTTTATTTACTGTGTTTCATATATCTTTTATATTTCAAGATGTACCTTTCATTGCCAAATGCTGTACACAATACGCTAATTCATCATTTCATTTCTATGCTTTATTTTCTCTTCTACTTTTACAATTTCTACTCAATATTTTTACTATGCACACACACACACACACACACACACACACACACACACACACACACACACACACACACACATGTTCAAACACTTTTTGCTACAGCCTATTTCTTGATGCATATAATACATTTAATATTTATAATAACTTTACCTCAAGATGTTTTTTCCCTCATTTGGAACATGTATCGGGACACTTATTAATCCCATCCTCAGCCTTCTTAATTTTGAATCTTGTGGAGTACTTGTGTGTTGGTTGGTTGTTGTTATGGTTTTCTGTTGGTTTTTGGTATTTTAAATGGGTATTATTGTATGTGATTGTGGTGTATAAATTAGTATTTTGTGTATTTTTGATGTTGAGTGCTTTGAAAATTGTGCCATGTTTTGTATTGATTTGTATTTGTTCAGGTATTAGTTTTTGTGTTTGTAAATTTTCCCAAATGTTTAATATGGTGCCTTTGTGTGGTATGTGTTTTATTAGTGTCATGTTGGTTATGTCTGGGAATTCATGTCCAGTGTTTATTGCGTTGGCCAAATTAGATTTATATATTTCTGCTTTTTTGTATGCATGTAGGTGTTCAAAATAACATTTTTTCAGTTTTTTATTTGTTTGTTTGTCCTATGTAACATTTATTGCAACCTTGGCATTCAATTTTGTATATACCATTGGTTGTTGTATTATCTTTGTTATGTGGGTTATTTAGTTTTTGTAAATTATTTTTATTAGTTTTGTATGCTGTTTTAATGACTGTGTTTTTAAACAGTTTTGTTAGCTTTATCATTCTATTATTTATGTATGTGAATGTGGCCCATTTTTTATTGTTGTTATTATTTTGTGTTGTTCATTTTGAGTATTTCTTAATTGTTCAGTTTTTATTTTATATTTGATTTTATTTTCTATATTGTTTATTGCATTTTTATTGTATCCATTTTCATGACCAATTTGGTATATTATATTTCTTTCTTTGTCTGTTTCCTGTTGTGTTATAAAGAAATATAATATACCAAATTGCTCATGAAAATGGATTCACATATTTATACATAACATACTTTAAAACATAACATATTTAATTTATATGTACATAAAATATGAGGGCCATTCAATAATTTGTGAGACAGCAACTGAGGAGAAACTCCAATTTATTTAATTAATGTTATCTCTTTCCTTATGTTTGAAAATAATACTCAGGTTTCTTTATACACTTGTCTCAACTCTTTACAAACTCTCATGCCTGCAATGAAAAATTCTGTACTTTGGTATTAAATCTGGTTTAGGACACTCTTCTTAAAAAACTTGTAAGAATTTGTACAATTTACAAATTGTAAATTGGACTAAGCACTTTACCCAAACTGCTTAGTCCTACATGAGTAGATCTGTGGCAATTTCACATTCTTACAAACAATATAATCATGGCTCTGTGTGCTTTAGTTCACAGGTCCTATTCTTGAGAGGACACACCCATTGTAAATAACATAATAACTGATATGTTTACCTAAATTTATATTGAAGAGCTGTTGACAATGGATCAAAGAAATGCTACCTTATGGACCTGAATGTGTCTTGTAATTCTGTTACCTGTTTTTCAGTAACAGCTGTCTGTTTCTTTACTGACTGAATCACCCTCATGTACAACTACAGGCAAACATTTATGTGCATATATGTGTACGTGTATGCATGCACTCATGTGCGTGGGTGATTAAGTCCAGGCAGTGATGGGAATGGGTCCTATGTCACCATCCAAGTGACTCCCGACTTCTGTCATCTTCACCTGATATATACTGCCTCATCATGGCGCAGGAGTGAAGTGGTATTTTGGTTGGATTGGGGCTCATGCAAATTGGGCTGAGATGTTACCACTCCTGTTCTGATGGGCCTTTTGACATCAGGTGCAGTGAAGACTAGTAGCAGAGCCTGTCCCCACAGCTTAAGCCTGTAAGTCACTGCATGGCTCGCTGAATACTGCCATAGCTATATCTTTGGGAAATGGGACTCGCGTACTTAAAAATTCATTTAAACTTTTTCTAACAATGGTAACTTTTAAAAATAAAATAATTTGTTGCCAGGCAATAAAATTATAAGTTTTTGAATGAGGAAGCGAGTTCTTAGGTTTAACTCGACTGTTCGCATTTATCTATCTGTCTAACTAATTGGGGTATGTTTCACGATAACTTTTGAATGTATCTACTGATTTTTGTAAAACTTGGCACACATATCCACACTTTATCCTACAGAACTTTGTTGTTTTTGAGATTGATCACCCCAAAAATAGGACGTAAAAATTGTGACAAAAACCCAAAATCCTATGTGAGGTATGTGAGATTTAAAGGGAATTTAAACCACAATCTGAATATAGTCTTCATTTTTGAAATTTTTAAAGTTTTCGGATGTCAGAGCCTAAAACGTTAGCACAATTTTTGATAAAATCACAAAAATTCATGTGGCATATTAAAAGTTAAAGCAGTTATGACTAAAATCTGAATGTAATGTTAAGTTTTAAAAATTCAAAATATTTGGACTCTAAGAACCAGTAAAGAAATACAATTTTTTTTAAAGTTAAAATCCAACTGGCTGTCAGATAAAAGGAATGGTAACCCAAATCCGAATGTTTCTAAGCGTTTGCGTTTATTGTATGATTGTGTGCTCTGCAATTGTTATGTTACTAAAGAAATATTAGAGTAATCGGATGTATGTAAATTTTCCTGCAATTGGAAAACTGTCTAATACCGAAATTTATATAATAGTAAATGTACTTTGTTCAAAGTAGTGAGCGAATTCTGCAGCTCAGGGAGCATAGGCCTACTAATTAATCATAATGAGACAAATATATTAAAAAGAGAAATTTTAAATATTTATATTTAAAACATATATGACCACAGAAATATTATTGTAATTAATGGTGGGGATCAGTTGGGGAGGCAGGATGATTATCTGCATAGTTTAGTTTCGTTATAAGAATAAAGTACCTTATTTTTATAGATAAAGTGACTCAAAAATAAAATTATATTATATTAAACAACTAACCCATATTAACAAAAATATCCATAAATAGTGAAAACAGTTTGAGGGTGGGGAATTTTTTTTAGAAATGATTGAACCAAATTCAAGTAAATGATTTTAAATATAAATCTTAGAACATGGAAGTCATGTATGGTCTCCATACTGATTTTTTATACTTACACTCGTTCTTTGAAAATTCAATAATAGAGTGGGATTACTGTGTTACTAGCGGTATAGTTGTATGATTATTTTTTAATATTCTAATACATATTACAACATAAAACTGTATGGAGTCTTTAACAATTACAAAACACATATACCACGATTCATCTCTGGATGTTGCTCAATGACTCTTTGGTTCTCTAGCATGTGAATACAGCAACTAAAACTATTTGATAGTTCTCTATTCTGTACATGCCATGACTACTGAAAATGAATTTACAGTACAAATCCCAAACTTGTGATTTTCAAAAAAAGATCAAACCATTTTTCAAATTTGAAAAACCTTCGTTACTTTGATCTTCATCAATATGACCATCAATGGATATATCAAAATGTACATTCAAATTTATCCAACAATTATTAAAATATAACCATCACTGATGGTCCACCATCACTAAATACTCCCTATTTTATTCGTAATGATATGAATTTTCTACAGTACCCATCACCTACTATAACTATGTAATCTATGTCACTTATAATACTAGTATTTGTATTTAATAAGAAAAAAGCTACACAAACAACAGGTACTATGGAAGTATACTGGTTACCATGTGAATTGATATTGAACCATTCATCACCGTGATGAAATGAACCACATAAAATCAACATGTTATGGTTTGTAGTTACATATTTATTTAAGTCATCAACTGGTGCTTTGACATTTCTTGGATCTTTTGAGTCTGCATTTGAATGTCATCTCTGTATTCTATATTTTCAATCACCTGGACTATCTCAGAAATACTGTAATTCAATACATTGGCAAAATTGGGTCTTGCGCCAAGTTAGAAACTGTTATGCTTTAATAACCGCTGACGTCCAATTCTTAGTCACTCAGTATTTATTTGGAATTCTCTGTGATGCTGCAGATTTTCATGACTTTCTGCTATAATTAGTAATCCTCTATTACACAAACTTCTATCCATTGTCCACCAACTTCTATGACCTTTTGAGCAAATAAAATTAATTGCCCTTTACACTAATTTTGGCTAAATCTATTCTGTATCTTCATGATCTTTAAAAATAGAATTATTCTTGCTAACATTCGTTGCTCTATATCCTATAAATCCTTCAATTCTGGTGATACAGGCATGACATCCATTTTATTCCAAAGCACTTGAGAAGGGACTTTTTATTTCTTTATATTGCTAGAGCAACTAGTGCTCATGCATAAGCAATGAAAGTCACATAACATAAGATACTAAGTAAATAATAAATATTACAGTTCAGAGTCTTTTTATGAAATTTCATAACTTCCATATTATACGGCATTGAATGTAAAAATTATATTTCACTTTTTGTAACGAATTTCATATGTGTTAAAATACTTTTCTCTTTTTGAAGTTGGTTTAATTCTTAACAACAAATGTAAAATTATGACAATAAAACTGAAAAATTTTAAACACATGTTTAGGATCACGTTGGGGAATATGAATATGCTAAAAAGGGGAACAACAATAGATGCAATATATACCCTGGCTCAAATAGTGCTGTAATGCAACGAGGACAATGTTACAAAACAAATACTTTTTGTAGCTTTCAAACAAGCTTTCAATAGCATGGAACGAAATGTAGGAATAAATGTTGTGCAGAGGATGCGGGTTCCTGAAAAATTAATCACACTGATTAAAGGATAAAGGGCATTAAGTGCAGGCTTTTTATGATACAACAACGGGTATCTGTGAGATTTAACATAAAGATGGAAATAAGGTAAGGGAGTTGGCTCATCACTCCGTTCATTTATACTGATATAAGTGCATAACATCAAAGGAACTATAATAGAAAATTTAATTTAAACCACACCTCACAAGTGATTTAGCTATGTTCAATAGAAACATGTTTGATCTGTGCAGCTGTTTTCGTCACCATGGCAATGAATTTCATTTGTTTATATTGTCTGTTTTTAAGTACTAGTGACGCGTCTGTCAAAAATATTTGCAGTTTGCTCTTTTCTAAGCATTGTGACTGGGTTGAAAAATGGCATCTATGATAGAAAATCCATCCAAAGATAATCTGCTAAAGTTATTCAGTTTTTGGCTGCTGAGGGGCGTCAGACAATGGAAATTTATATGAGAATGAAAGCTGTATATGGTGACTATAGTTATTCTCATATGGTAGTGGTTGAATGGTGCAATAAATTTCGACAAGGAAGAGAATCCACTAAAGATTTGGCCGTCCCAGACCTGCATGTGTTGCAGTATCAGATGAAAATGTGAGACAGCTGGAAACTGCTTTACGCGCAAATAGGTGCATTAAAGTTAGAGAACTTTCTCAAAATTGTCAGCAAAAAAATGCCGGTCCCAACCTTCGGCAGGAAAAGTAATGGTGACCATAGTTTTTTTATTATCAGAGCGTGCTGCTCTTAGATTTTAAAGAACCTAGTGTCATCATCAATGCTGAGTGATATGCAGACAGCTTAAAACTCTTACGGTATAGTCTAAAGAATAAACGTCCCAGGAAGCTCACACATGGTGTCATTCTTCTGCATGATAATGCTTGACCCCATGTAGCCCAGATGATTCAAGATCTGCTTGTGCTTGGCGTATGAAGTGGGAAGTCTTACATCATCCACCTTACAGTCCTGACTTGTCCCCGTGTGATTATCATGTTTTTGGCCCATTAAAGAAATTACTAAAAGGACGGGGGTTCAAATCGGATGCCGAGGTAGAGTTTGCTGTTAGCTGCCGCAAACAGCCGTAAGAATTTTACCAGCATGGAATTTACAGATTAGTGCAACAGTGGGACTCATGCCTTAATGTTAATGGAGACTACTTTTAAAATTGTTGAATAAAAAATGCTTTACAGCCTCTAAACGAGTTTCTATTGAACAATCCTTGTAAAATGCCAAGGAGTAGAAACTGGAGAAATTATTATTCGAACAAACTATATTTAGAGAGGCAGAGAGTAAAGCACAAATAACAGACAAGAGAAAGTAGGAAACTACACATTTGAGTGAGCATTCAATTTTACACATTTAGGATCAGCAGTAGATGATAATATTGAGAAGATGAGAGATAAACCAGAGAAGAAAGGCATGGCACAAAACATCTTTTAAATATAAACTAGTCATCAAAAGCAAAGGACTTAGGAAGAAAGTCATAATGAAAATCTAAAGAGCAAATTAAGACCAATGGTAGCAATGCAATGGAAACAATGTGTTTGACAAGGCAAGTTAAAGAAGGGATTTGGTATTACAAAGAAAGTTTATAAGAAATATTCAGATGCCACAGAAAATGGGATAAAATGAATTTCAAAAGATGACAAATTGTGAAATAGAAGAAACATCAAAAAGCTAGAAGATATAATAAAGCTAATAAGGGCCAAAAGAATATGCTGGTATGGGAATATATGGAGAAGGCTCAACTGTAAGATCACCAACTGGAAGACAGAGTGAGGCAAGAGAGAGATCAAAAATCTATTTGAGGACCTGGTATTGCAGGATGTATAAAAGTATGGGAGTTGTAAGATGGGCAGGGGGAATAAATGTGAGGCAGGGAAAGCTGGAAAAAGTATTTGAAGAAAGAAGAACAAATACAGTGAAACCTTTATATAACACTCTTCTGCGGACCGGCCAAAAAGCACTTTATACTGAGGGTCACTTTATATAAAGGTCCCAAGTTTAACTATTTAATTTGCTGGGACTGTGAAAAATGAGCATTACATCAAGGGTAGCATTATATCACAGGGGTGTTATATCGAGGTTCCACTGTATAAACTTGGGAAAGTTAATGGAGTGATTATCTATAGCTTAGCTGAACTGAAATTTTTAGTGTCTTCTGAGATTCATATTTTATGTAAACACCTGTTAATTTCCAAATCTATCTGTCAGTTTATTTGTTGTTTACGAGCTGTTTAAAGTTTACATATCATGTGTTTTGAAAAAGAGATGAAATTAAACACTGTGTTGTGACAGAATTATTTGTTAAAAAGGTCTGCTGCCAATGGGAATTCACAACGAAATAATAAATTAGTATATGCTGTTGCCTTAGGCTTTCACAGCCAGCGTTGTGGTTGTTAATATTTCCATTTAATGGGCTATCAGGCTGTGGCCGGATGTTATTATTATTTGCAAACATTTCAGCCACTCCATCAGTGGCCATCTTCACTGCTTAAAGCACTGATACAGGTCTACCAGCCAGCCTTAGCCACAGTACTGTGGTTTAGTGACTGTAGATCTGTGTCAGTGTTTTCAGTCCTTTAAGCACTGAAAATGGCCACCGATGGAGTAGCTGAAACATTTGCAAATAATAATACCATCCTGCCACGACCTGATAGCCTGGAAAATGGAAATATTAACAACCAGGATATGCTGTGCCTACAAAAACATAAGTATTCCATAAGGAACATATGGTCTCATTATTATTATTACAACTACTAACAGTAATAATATTATTTCATTTTTGTAAGGAATATGCATATACAGGAAGTACACATAAATATGCATAAAAAGGAATACCGAAAACAAAACAGTGATTAAATGGAATACATCTGGAGCAGTGTGTCCATTTAATTTCTTGTGATTGTTATATTTCACTGCAACACCAACAAAAAAAAAACTGTAGCATGAAAAGGACAATAAAAATAATTGTGTATTATTTTAAATAAGAAAGGGAACGGGACAATTTTACTGCGATTCATACTCTGCTTACAAAGTCAAAGGAAAAGACTGCTAATATGAATGTCTATGTCTAACACATGGATACATACTGTTTGACAGAACTCAAGTAAAGAAATGTGAGAACAGGAAACATCTGTACTCACACCTGAAGTGAAAAGAATTGGAAAATTATGAAAAATCATGACAAAGGCAACAAATCGGGATTTGACCAAAGGCACTGAATATACTGACAGGTAGTCTTTATTGATGTTAGTGTGATCATAATAAAACACTTTTATGTAATGGAGGGTCCAATTTGCTGTTTCCAAGTAAAACACAACATTCCGCTGACAACTACATAACTCTGTTTAATTAAAACATTAAAGCCGTATTTGAAATTAGATATACTTACTTTTTGTTGTACTGATGTGGACAAAATGTAATTTGTAAACTTTGTAAATTATGTTTTTCCTAAAAGGAAGGGGAAGCAAAATGTATCAGTGATTTCATTTGCATAAACAATATTATCACGATAGGGTCATGTTAAAAAATGTATACGTATGTCCACCTATAACCTGATTTTTACTATATTGATGTTAAATGTTTTGATGTTTATACACATTGGTACTTCAAGTGTTATGGAAGGTTTAAGTTGTACAGGTGAGTAAATCTTCTCAATAAAGTAATGATGGACTGATAGAATTTATGTGAATAGCCAACAGATTTTGTTTTGAAACATAAACAGTATCTAAAGCTATCTGTCTGAATGCTTTTTTTGTACTAAAACACATTTTACCAGAATAATCAATACGTTATATTCATCAACTGTACAAGTGACACAATAAAATTATGGTCTCTTGACAAAAAAGTATTGTTCTCATTTCTGTTTACAAATGTGTCATTTACTAACACAAGTCACTATAATATATTTCTGTGACAGGCAAAACTGTATTTCTAAAAATCCATACTCCTCAAATAAAATGTTTATGCACATATGAAAAACTGACAATAATTAATTACTTGCATGAAAAAATATGTATTAAACATATGTTTCCATTGGGACAGTGACTAATGTAATACAGGCACTGATGAAGCAATTTAAATTTTTCATGTATGTTTGATACAAATTAATTTCTGAGTTTTAATGCATGTTGCAATGATCTTTATGATTCTTATTGTGCATTTAAAAACACACACACACACACACACACACACACACACACACACACACACACACACACACACACACACACACACACACACACACACACACACACACACACACAAAGAATGTGTTAAAATCTGTTTAAGGAACAAGTGAGTATTTTTATAACATCTGACATTTTGCTTGATTTTAACTACGAACAAAAAATATACACAAAAGTCTTCAATTTTATAATGACTAATGTATAACATTTTTCCTCTGATGACACATGACAAGCTCTTGTGGACTGTTAATCAGGAAATCAGATTTAATTTTTGCTATAGAAAATAATTATATTACTTTTTTATTTTTGGCAGTTGGATTTAATTGGGAAATCAACCCGGTAAATACAAGACTATAAATATCAAACCTGTAAGTAATATTTGTGATATAAATACATTTCAAATTGGATATGGATTTGACTATCAAGAGAACAGTTTTTAATTCTCAAGTTTTACCTTACCTTACCTATACAGAGCTCAGACACATATGTTAACCAAAGAGAACGAAGTAGGCCTTTGCTCGGAAGTGAGGTAACTTCAAAGAAAAAAAGTTGTTATATACTGCAGATTCCATAGACAAGAACTCTGTATGATGAATAAGAAAAGAAGGGACAACCTGTCAAATGGAGAGATGAACTCAATAATCTTATGGTGATAACTTGGAAACAGCTGCAAAGTGAAAAAGTCAATGGACAAAACTGTACAATGTCTTGCTCAGAAACGGACGTAAATTCCAAACAAAAGAATTGTACTGTATTTTATGAATAGTATGCATGTTTAACAAAGGCTTTATTTATTTATTTTCATAGAGAAACAAACCATATTAACACAATTTTCAAAACACTCTATATACACAAACAATTTACAATAAGAAACCCTGCAAAAAAAATTGACAACACAACACAAATTTACCTGAATATTATTACCTGTCTAAACAGAAGATTATTAATGATGGGGAAATGTGTGTATGAAAATTAAAGATATTAAAACACACATTTTATCCATCTTGTATAAGCATCTATTTAGCATTTCACTAAGTTAATCAATAATTTTTTAATGTAATCATCTTCCTCTTCCTACACTTTTAAAGTATAGAGATCTCTGACCATTGAACAGTTGTGTTCATCCGTCCTCTTATCTGTGACACCTAACTTTACACATGGGACCACGGTGCTATAACCACACAATGTACCACCAGGTCAATAATTTTAATCCTCTGCAACAATAAACGTCAACAAAACTAGCATACTCAAAACACTAAAATAACTGACAATCGATTTAGGTTGACTATGTAACGATTGTTTTAATGTTTATTTACTTCAATAGCTGTTTTCTCGGTTATACTTGAAATATTTAATGTTTATATTTTATTTATTTTAATAAATTTATAATTTTAAATAGATCGGATTTTTTTATTTGAGTTTGTTCTGTAATTAATAAATTACTGTTATTGTTCATTATATTTGGTCTCCAATCGCAGTGAAATTGAAATTAATAAATACCTTTTTCTTTATCCGTGCTGCGACTACGTCTTTGATGTCTTACGACATGTTTCGGGAACACGTTCCCATCATCAGGTAAAATCGTTTTCTCTTCTAGTTCATAACGAATGTGTCAAGAATATAATAATTAAAACACATCAATACACAAACACATAACACAATGAGTACGATAGAACTCTGTCCACGTAACAGCGCGCACTGCCGTACTATAACTGACCGCGTAGTCAAACTATATATTCGGCTGGTGTACACAAGCGTTATCACTCTTCAATACAGTATCATATAAACAGTGAGATTTAAATGTTAATTGATCATTAAGCAGTAGGTTTGGTTGAAATAAATATGCTTTATATATTTCGTATTCTTCCATGGCATCCATGTATCGGCTCTTACTGCGTATATGTATGGGCGTAAAGTTATCTGTGAAACCACTATAACTGTGATTGCTGTTTACCAGATGTAAAGCAAAGTTGGATTTGATTGACTTGCTGTTCTTTTTTGGCAAATGTTCTTTGTATCTGTTTTTAAATTTCCTGCCCGTTTGTCCTATGTAGAATTTATCACATTCACTACACTGGATTCTACATTTGCCAGAACTGTTTTCGGTAGTTTTTTGTGTTCGAGGTTTTAATATGTCAATATGTTATTGGTAGTTTTGAAGGACACGATGATGTCTAATTTTCTTAATTCATTTTATATTATATTAGGAATCACATTAGTATATTCAACTGAAATATAACGGTTCTTTTTACCATCTAATTTTGATTTTCTTTCCATTTTATTCCTATGTTTGCGTATTAAGTTATCTATTATTTCACTTTTATATCCATTATTGACAGCTGTATGTTTAATAATATTTACTTCATCTTGAAAATCTTCCTGGTTCATAGGTATAGTTAAAAGTCTATTTACGAAAGCATTAAAAGGGGCTATTTTCTGTGTATATGGGTGGAATGAATCAGCATGGACAGTTATATCCGTGGTAGTGGGTTTCCTGTATATGTTATATGTGATACAATCAGCGTTTCTTTGAACAGAAAGGTCTAAAAAGTTTAGGCAATTTTCATGTTCTACTTCCATGGTGAATTTTATGTTGTTCATGTATTTGAGTAACATGTCCATTTGTCTACAAGTGCCATTAAAAACCATGAACGTGTCGTCAACATATCGTGTGTATGAGATAATTTTATCATGGTAACTGTTACAGTTAGATAGTAGATAATTATTTTCATAAATTTCATATTATTTCAAATTATCATATTAGATAATTATTTTCATAAGTCATTAGCAGCGGTTAAAACTAAATCAATAGCACAGAAGATATGGCAAAAAGAAGAAATTAAGCAATTGTATGTGAAAAAGGCCAGATTGAACCATATTTTGTATATTGCACATTTGATAATATTAAACAGTTTGCATCCAGCTATCACTAGCAATGTTATGGAATTGATAGAAGCACAGATAAGAGAAGTAATTAAAGTCATTATATCGAAACACATTAAGAAGTTTGATAACCTATACAAGAAACAACACGTGTATGATAACATAAACACACAACTGGGAGTAGTACAGTGTCCCGAGTCTCAGAAAGGACTCCTGCCACTGGGTCTGTTGGAGTTCAATTTATACTTTTATCTACTTATGGGGGGGGTCTGAAACGACCTGCGATTGGTGGATTATACCACCGGGACTAGCAAACGAGGTCGCTTCCAGGACTCACCTGGCCGCGGGGTGTATTTACCAAGTCCGGCAATGAGGGAATTGTGGGTCACTCTGTCGGAACGAACATAGAATCGTCGCGCCAGGCGTCTCACGGTGTCATCAAGAGAGCGGACACCGAGTCCTCTCCTCAAAAGACGAGAAGAGTACCTCCGGGGGACTTTGCACGCGAGCTTCAGTCCCCGGTCGAGTACGCGCTGGAGCGTGATTCTATGACCACGAGCCAGGTATCCCCAAACAGGACAGGCGTAGGTAATCACCGGCAACACGTACGTGTTGACTATGAGCTTACCTAGCCGGGGGGTCATTGCCGGATTAGATAGCACGGGCCAGAGTCTACTGAGTTGCGCCGAAGCGCGTTGTCGGATGTAATTTGCATGGGTTCGCCAGGTGAGTCGGGAATCCACGTGGAGCCCGAGGTACTTGACGCTGTTGGTCCAGGGCACCTCGACGGGGCCTACTTTAAGCGGCCGAGGCCGCTTGCGTTGTCGCGAGAATATTACCGCGGCGCTCTTGGAAGCGTTAACGGCAACTCTCCAGTCATCGGTCCACCCGACATACGCGTCGAGTTGGCGCTGGAGCTTAACGGCCGCATAACTCGCGTTCGGCTCTGAGGCAAAAGCCGCAGTGTCGTCCGCGAACAGCGACAGTTTCACTCCAGGAACTCGGGGCGTGTCGTTGACAAACAACGAGAACAGAAGAGGCCCAAGGACACTTCCCTGAGGGACACCAGCGGTAATACGCCTCTCCGAAGAGAGAGCGTGGTCTACTCTCACTCGGAAGCTACGGTCTCGCAGAAAGCTGCCGATCAAATGAACGTAGCAGTCTGGGAGAAGGACCTCCGTGAGTTTGTAGAGGACACCCTCGTGCCACACGCGGTCAAAGGCTTTCTCTACGTCTAGGAAGATCGCAGCCGTCTGTTTGCCCTGGCAGCCAGCCTCGGTTATGCATTCCACGAGTCTCATCAGCTGATGAGTCGAGGAGTGCAGCTCACGAAAGCCGAACTGTTCGGGGATCAGCACGTCTAGTCTTTCTAGATGGTCGCGGATCCTACGCTGGATCAGACGCTCAAAAACCTTGGACGTCGCGGACAAGAGGCTGATGGGCCTGAGGTTCTCCACTCGAGAAGAATTCTTTCCCGGCTTCGGTATCACAATGACGGTAGCCGTTTTCCATTTCACCGGAAAATAGGCCAGTCTGAGGCATGAATTGAACAGGTCAGTGAGGAACTGGGTTCCTCGCTCCGGAAGGCGATGGAGGGCGGAATTCATGACTCCGTCCGGGCCAGGCGCACTCCGGGGCTTGAGCTGAACAATCCTCTCAGAGACCTCCTCCGGGGAGATGGGCTCCGGTTGGACTGTGATACCGGCCGATAGAAAGCGCTCTACCTCGCGGCAGATGTGCTCAGTGAAGGCCGGGTTCTTGGATGGGTTGGGAGCGAACTGACGCTCCAAACTGTCAGCCAAGAACTCGGCCTTTTCGAGGGGGCGGCCAAGGGGTTGACCGCCAGGTCCGGCCAGCGCGGGGAGAGGCGCGCGTTTGTGCTTTCCCGTTAGGGCACTGGGAATCCGCCAGACATTACGGTCCTCGGCAGGGCCATCCATCTGTGTTACAGCTAGCTCCCAGTTGCGTCTACGGAACGCCAGCATGTCACGACGCAACTTGCCGGACGCTCTGTTGAACGCAGCCTTGTCCGCCGGGTCACGAGTCCTCTGCCAGCGTCTCCGGAGGCGATTCCTCTCGCAAGCGAGCTGAGACACCTCTTTGGGGATCCGCTGATAGTCGGGCGTGAGCCCCGGCTTCATCCGGGAGGACACGTCAACCGCCGAGACTACGGCTGTGTCGAATAAGCCAACTGCCTCTTCGACATGCTGGGTAGTGTCGAGCGGGATATGCTCTGGTAGGCGGCGACTGAACGCCGGGCCAAAGCGGTCCCACTCGATTACCCGCCGCTCGTCGCGGACGGTGGCGTGCTGGGTAGCTATATGCACACTGATAGGGCAATGGTCCGAGGACAGTTCCGAAATGACGGAGACGTGGACCGGGCAATAAACGCCCCTGACCGCGGCAATGTCCAATACGTCAGGGCGGGAGTTAGCCCTCGAGGGATAGTATGTAGGCCCGGTAGGACCCATGACTGTGACCCGAGCCGCATCAGCATACCTGCGTAAGCGGGTCCCGTTTGGGTTCGCCAAGCGGCTCCCCCAATCGGGGTGCTTACAGTTCAGGTCGCCCGCCAGGACTACCCTCCTGTGTGCTCCAAAGACGGCCTCCAGATCGTTCGACAGGAGCTCCGTGTGTGGAGGCTTGTAGGCGGAAACCACGAGTAGACCGCCGAGAGCACCATGGAGCTCAACCGCGGTGCACTCGAGGTTCCGCCGCTGAGGCAGGACAACGCGGTGATGGCGAAGACTCGCCTTCACCGCGATGGCTGTGCCCCCTCCTGCGCGACCCGACCGGTCGTCCCGGTGGCACACGTAGTTGGGTAGTCGGAAACGACGATGCGGGGTCAGGTGCGTCTCGCCAAGAAGAAGCACATCGGGCTTGTGACGGGCAACGAACTCTAAGAGCTCAGAATGCCGGGAAGCGAGGCCGTTGGCGTTCCACGCCACGAGCTCGAGGTCTCGCTTGAGGGATTGCCGTGGTTGTCCGTTCATAACAGACCTGTTACACGGCAGGCTTCCACCAAGAGGAGGAACTTGTCCTGGGGCGAGGCTGTTGCCAAGCGTTCCTTGATTTTAAGGAAAGTCTGGGCCACTTTCTGCAAGTCGTAGCTTGCCAGAAAGTCTGAAACGACGGCGAGATCATCGGAAGATGAGGCCGGGGGAGAACGCTTGGCGGCAGCTGCATAGCTGCGGCGGGGCGAGACGGTGGAAGCCTTGGGGGCTGGTACTGGAGCGGGTGGCCGCTCTGGCTTTTGGAGGACGGGCTTGGGTCCAGTGGCAGGTGGTTTAGGCTGGCCCGTGTTCTTGGCCTGGTTCCTAACTTTCTTGCCCGATCTGGGGAATCTAGGCTTGGGTGGCGGCGGCAATGGAGGATCAATTTCCTCGTTGTCCGGCAGCGGGACTTGTGTGAAGTGGGGTATTTCGCGTTCCGGTTCCGGGGGCGCGATGATGGGTTTGGCCTTTGGAGCTTCGCTCGGGCTCACTGTACTGCTGGGTTTCGGAACCGGAGCAGACCTAGGGGCTGGTTTCCGGACCACAGGTTCAGCGGCTTTGGCCGGTTTGACTGGCTGTCTAACATCATGTCGAGGCTTAGGCTGGACTGGTTTCTTCAACTTGTCCAGCTGCTCGCTATAGACTGGGCAGCGCCTGTTATTAGCAGCATGGGCGCCGCCGCAGTTGATACAATATCGGTGGTTGTCCGGGACAGCGCAGGCCTGCGTCAAGTGGTCATTTCCACAGCGGACGCAGGTCGGTGCGTTCCGGCAACCGAAGCTGCTGTGGCCGAACCGCTGGCACCTGTGGCACTGGGAAAGTCGCCCGGTCTGACGGCAGGGCTCGACGCTTACGCAGAGCCCGAAAAGCCGTTTTAAATCTAATAAGGCCTGGGAGGATTCGCCCTTCTCTGCCAGGAGTCTTATCAGCGGGAGTGGTCGACGCGAGCCATAAGTGGTGTACAGCCGTGAGGCTCCCACAACCTTATACCCCGCGTCGCACAGTTCGTCAGCGACGACCTGCGGATCCGCCTGTATGTCCAGGCCCCGAAGGACGAGGGCTACAGGCTTGGTTCGGTGCATAGTGT
Source organism: Magicicada septendecula (assembly GCA_034769895.1). Classification (NCBI taxonomy): domain Eukaryota; kingdom Metazoa; phylum Arthropoda; class Insecta; order Hemiptera; family Cicadidae; genus Magicicada; species Magicicada septendecula. The sequence goes on along the minus strand of CM068367.1, from coordinate 480,732,264 downwards.
AAGTGTGGAACTGGAACGATTCACGTTCCAGCCACTGGACCACTCCGAAGTGCTCCGATGCGCTGCGGCAGGTAACGCGCACAGTCTCGCTCGCAAGGAGCTTGACAGATGCGTTATCTGCCAGCGCAACGGTCTTACGGAGTCGGCGAACAAAGCCGATAACGTCCCTGACGTTCGTAACGAACACCGGCGGGACCCTTCCTTCGGAGGTGCGACTAGGCGCAACCTCAGCGGAGGCTTGGAGTGCCGCCGAGTCCGTGGCCGAACTCAAGGAGGTCAGGGAAGGAGACTTTCGCGGCTTGCCACCGCGCCCTACTGCCACCCAATCGGTGGAAGCCGAGGTCTCCATATCTGGGGAGTCAGACTCCGGCAGAGGATTCGGGCTGCTTGGCCTACTAGCGGCCGTGCAGCCGGAAGGTCCGTCCTTAGCGGGCTTGGTCGGCCCTAATAAGGACCGATTTTGCTCACGTACTTGCGCGGGTTCAGCAGGGCTTCCCGCGCAAGTCGTAGGGTTCCCGACTGGCCCAAGTGGCCGGCCGGGGGGCTCGATGCTGCCGCACAGTGCTTTGGGGACACTAACAGCGGGGCTACTGCCGACTAACTCGGCTCTTTGTCCAGCGGGTACCCGGGGGCCGAACTGTGACACCGTCACAGTGGCGGCGCAACCCGCATCTCTATTCGTCAGTCCTACTCTCGGACTCCCCGGGTTTCGCTGGACAGCGCTACCTACAACACTTACCGGCACTGCGCGGCAGGTCCCAGTTGTGTTGCGTTGGTCTTCGTCCTGGCAAGACGGCTGATCGATCTCCATCGCTGCTTGATGTTGGCGCTGGCGAGGTGGTTTATGATGATGCTCCGGCGGCTTCTTCTTGGCGGCCTCCGTAGGTTGATGGCCGAGCCTCTTCATTGCAGTCGTTGAGGTCGAGGCTGTCCTCTGCTGCGTTCTTCTGTAGTAGCTGTGTACAACCTTCTTCTTCGAGTGAGAGCAGTCGAATGTCGTCACTTTGTCACCGTCACGTCACGTCACCATGATAACATAAATTGTAAACATAACTTTTATAAACTGTGACGTAGCGAGGCGAAGATCTGCTCTCGGCGCCAGCCGAGACGTGACACGAGAAGGCAAGGCGAGCCAATCAAGGATCAGCAGCAGCTTGATTGACCTCGATGTGACCATCTAACGTGCTCGAGGCGAGCCAACCAGGGACCAGCGGCACTCGGATAGGTTCATGGCACACGACCTATCAGGGCATAAAAAGAGCGCCGCTAGAATTTTTGGCGCACTCCATCGGACGCCTTGAAGACAGCCGGAAGAAGAGGAAGAAGGAAGAATGGAGAGCACAGGAGAGCCAGTGATGGAAATCGACTGGGACAGCAGCGGGCTCTACATACCGCTGCTGAAAGAAGAGGACAGCAGTACGCCCGGAACAGCGGACGCAGCCGCCGAACATCACAGCGCGTCTCGGGCGGCGTACGCAAATGATGTAGCGTCCTCGACAAACGGTCCTTTTAAGGACCACAAAAACTATAGTGTGTACGATTGGCGCCATTTGTCTTGTGACAAGTGGCGCCCAACGTGGGGCAGGGATCATCTTGCGGATGCAAGATCCAGCCACGCCAGCGAGCTACCAGCCGGCACACCAATCAACATGGTGCCCAACAGATACCTCCACAACATCTAGAGAAGAGCAGTAGGCTGGCTACCGGAGAGCATTCAAGACCCAGTGGAGTTGTGATGGAAGCGGTATGCGAACATCTGCTCTCCGGTACCAGCGGTGGACACAGCGAGCCAATCCGGCATCAGCAGCCGCCGAGACGTGACCAACTACATGTTCAGAGCTAGCCAATCAGCGATCCCGGTTAGTTAATAAAACCCGGGCCGGCAGAAAATTTTGACGCACTCTTCATCGCCACGCCACTTCTTCTCATCTCCTCTCTCGGACGACATCAGCGCGGGGTCAGCCGGAAGGAAGAGCCGAAGAATAGAACCGTCGCCGTTCTTGCGTCTTCGCACTCCCGTTCCGCGCCAGCGATGGATTTCGCTGGGCCGGCAGCCGACTCTACAACCAGTGCCGGAAGAAGAGGAGGACTGCAGTACGCCACGAACAGCGGGCACAGCCACCGAACATCTCAGCGCGGCACTACCAACATTACCGTTCTCACCACTCGGTCCTTTTTAGGGCCACCAAAATAACTAGAGTGTATGATTGGCGCCATTTGTCATGCGGCAAGCCTTTTTGTCCGGTGACAAAACACGTAGTAAATTATACCAATATCGAATTATCTAATGACGAGACAAAATTAATATCTAAAGGTTGAAAATATAACTTACCTAAACTTAGCAAAAACAGCCTATTACGTGGAGTTATAAACGCTGAAGCTGCTATAAAATGCATTAAAAACCAAGAAACCCAACAAGTAACACGATCGATAATCAACAATAAATTGGATTGCATATTGAAAATGGATGGCTTAAGTAAAAATAAAAACCAGTTTCTAAAATACAAGAAGGAACTCAACCTTATGAAAACAATAAAACAAAAGATTGACGTAAATAAGGCAATAGTTACCAAAGCCAATAAAGGCAATACTGTAGTTATATTGAGTCAAGCAGATTACACGCAGAATGGTTATGAATTTATTAATAATAACATTATTATGACACTTGAGCATGACCCCACCAGCAAGTACACAAAGGAACTAAATTCCCCTGTGAACAAATGCATAAATTTATTTGACGCAAATGTTAGACACCATATTAAACAACTAAATGCACAGGCACCCGCATTCACAGGTTTGCCAAAAATACATAAGGACAACATGCCAATACGACCCTTAGTTAACTACACGTCGGCACCTGGGTACAAAATCGCAAAAAAACTTCAACATATAATAAAAAACAGTATAAAGCTAGAGAATACTCATAGTATCAAGAACAATAAAGATTTCATAAACAAAATTAATTCCATCGACTTATTACCGAGTTATAAGCTGGTTTCTTTTGATATTGTCAATTTATACACAAATATACCTATACAAGAAACAGTAGAGATTCTCAAAAACAATTTACTTAATACGGCAATATTAAATCCAAAGGAAATTAACTAATTAATCTTGATATTACGAATAGTGTTGAAACAAAATTATTTTAAGTTTGACGGCAAGTTTTTTGAACAAGGAGTAGGGTTGGCCATGGGGTCTCCTTTAAGTGGATTACTGGCAGATATATACCTTAACTTTTATGAAAATAATTATCTACTATCTAACTGTAACAGTTACCACGATAAAATTATCTCATACACGCGATATGTTGATGTGTGTTCATGGTTTTTAATGGCACTTGTAGACAAATGGACATGTTACTCAAATACATGAACAACATAAAATTCACCATGGAAGTAGAACATGAAAATTGCCTAAACTTTTTAGACCTTTCTGTTCGAAGAAACGCTGATTGTATCACATATAAAATATACAGGAAACCCACTACCACGGATATAACAGTCCATGCTGATTCATTCCACCCATATACACAGAAAATGGCCTCTTTTAATGCTTTCGTAAATAGACTTTTAACTATACCTATGAACCAGGAAGATTTTCAAGATGAAGTAAATATTATTAAACATATAGCTGTCAATAATGGATATGAAAGTGATATAATAGATAACTTAATACGCAAACATAGGAATAAAATGGAAAGAAAATCAAAATTAGATGGTAAAAAGAACCGTTATATTTCAGTTGAATATACTAATGTGATTCCTAATATAATAAAAAATGAATTAAGAAAATTAGACATCATCGTGTCCTTCAAAACTACCAATAACATATTGAACATATTAAAACCTCGAACACAAAAAACTACCGAAAACAGTTCTGGCATATGTAGAATCCAGTGTAGTGAATGTGATAAATTCTACATAGGACAAACGGGCAGGAAATTTAAAAATAGATACAAAGAACATTTGCCAAAAAAGAACATCAAGTTAATCAAATCCAACTTTGCTTTACATCTGGTAAACAGCAATCACAGTTATAGTGGTTTCACAGATAACTTTACGCCCATACATATATGCAGTAAGAGCCGATACATGGATGCTATGGAAGAATACGAAATATATACAGCATTTTTATTTCAACCAAACCTACTGCTTAATGATCAATTAACATTTAAATCTCACTGTTTATATGATACTGTATTGAAGAGTGATAACGCTTGTGTATACCAGCCGAATATATAGTTTGACTACGCCGTCAGTTATAGTACGGCAGTGCGCGCTGTTACATGGACTGAGTTCTATCGTACTCATTGTGTTATGTGTTTGTGTATTGATGTGTTTTAATTATTATATTCTTGACACATTCGTTATGAACTAGAAGAGAAAACGATTTTACCTGATGATGGGAACGTGTTCCCGAAACATGTCGTAAGATATCAAAGACGTAGTCGCAGCACGGATAAAGAAAAAGGTATTTATTAATTACTGTTGTTGTGTTTGTAAATATTAAGATTTTCTAAAAAAATTTATTTTTTGACCTTTAAAATATTAAAAGATACAAAATTAAAAATATTTTGTAATAGAGATAAACAAAAATATTTATAAATAGTGAAAATAGTTTGATGTTAGGAAATATTTTTTTAGAAATTATCGAACCGAATTAAAGTAAATGATTTTAATTACAAATCTTAGAACATGGAAGTCATGTATGGTTCTCCATACCGATATTTTGTTCCGATCTACCGATTTTTGTTCATGTTCCAACTCTCTGCAAGTGGAGTGGTACTCCCCCTCCCCACAGCATGCCCATCACTGACTCATCCTTTAGTTTACAAGTTGAAACAAAACGTTAGGTTGACTCACCTACATTCCTTGCTTTTGACTCTGCTGACATCTCTCTGCTTCTGCATGCAATTACAAATCTTGCACTTTCCAAAAAAAAGTTGAGCAAATTAATGCTGATACACTAATAAAAAACACATTTTATTAGATAATTAAAAATTATTTAATTTCTTTTATAAAATAATGAACGAGCTAAACAAACTCTTACAGAACGAAAATAACAGTTCTTTTTACTCTCTAGCACAGTTAATGTAACAAAACCTTCTACAAAATTTAAAAATAAATTTTCTTAAATTCTAAATTGAAAAAAAAAACTAAAAATCTACATCACATTTTCTTTTAAACATTAAAATTAAAACTTACTGTAAACATTAAAAAAAAAGTTGCTTCTTAAATGATCATGATTTAAAAAAATCCTTGATCGACTTTTGAACGAAGTTAACACTTCTTTTTTTTGGACTGCCATATCTCTTAAGCCTTTTCAAAAACACCAGCTGGGTAAACGTACTCTCAGACTGTTTCTGATATGAAATAGCTGTTTCTATTGCTTTAAAAGCGTCACTGTGGGAACATCCCTCTTCAATAGTGACTTCCTCTTTGTCACTTTCTTTGCACTCAGGGGCTTGACTTTCAACTACGGCGTCAGCTATCCCTTGATCATTTGCATCATAGTTCAGTCATTCTTCAGTGTCACTTCACATTGTTCAAAATCTGGAATGGCATTAAAAAGTGATGTAACCTCTTCAACAAATCCATCATTTTCGTTTTCAACAAAATTTTCTTCATTGCTTTCTTTGTCTGGCCATAGTTTGTTCCACCCATTTGTTAAGTTTTCTTTGGTCAGGGTTTTCCAAGCATCAGCCAATATGTACACACAGTCCTTCATGTTGATTTTCTTAATAACATCTATAACCCTGTAATTCCAAACAACACTGAAGTATCTGTACTCAAACAAATATTTATGGTGTATTGGAATTAATAACATAAACAAATGTATAAACATATATGCAGATGGGTAGTGTGACTCATAACCCCTTTCGTGCCTAGCCACAATGCTGTGCTTAAGCCTGTGTCACACCATGCTAGTTCACTAGCCACTACTCGTGTAACGGCTATGTAGCCTAGTGCGACATAGATAGTAGCAGCTATTAGCGCTCGCTGGTGAGTTAAAAAATCAGTAGCTAGAGAAGTTGGACATGTTCAACTTTTGCCACTACTAAGTAGCCAGTAGCCGACCTTGAGACCACGTGACTCATTAGCCACGACCGAGTAGTGCCCTAGTCGACCAGTGTGACATTGTAGTAGCAGTAAAGTAGCGTCTCCCTGTCACCACGTGGTTGTCTCGGCATCTGTTTTGGTTTTGTTGTTGTATTCTGCCTTTTGAGTGTTCTATTTACAATGAGCACATTGACAAATTGAGCACACGTGTTCTATTTACACATTTACAATGAGCGATTTATTAAAGTGGTCGGGTGATGAAGTAATTACATTCCTTAACATATATAGAAAATATGATTGTCTATGGGACATTACACCCATAGAGTATTTGAAACGTGATGCGAAACAACTGCCTTAACTTGGTTGTTAGATGAGCTGAAACTTGCCGATTACTAGCAAAGGAAGATTGAAACACTCTGTGATGCTTATCGTAATGAACTGAATAAAATTAAAAAATCTAAAAAGAGTCGTGTCAGGACAGAAGATGTATACAAACTAAATTTAGTTTGGTGACACTAAATGTAGCAACTCCTGAAACTTTGATATGGTTAACCACATGGGGTAACGATGGGGGGTCCTCAATTTCCCGCTCTCTTATTAGTGTTGCTGACACACCCAGTTTATCCCTTCCCACCTACCCATTCCCGAGCCCACATGCATTTCTTTTTGTTCCTTATTTTACTCAGAAACTCCTTACAAAACTCTCTAACACCAATCAGCAACAGCTTTCTCAAAGCCTCACAAAGCACACCAACAGATGACATTTTGCACAGTACTTTTAACCTCAAACCAATCTACACAATCATATACTTTGCTGTACTAGCTGCTACTAAACAGCGGCTACTTAAAAACTGTGTGACATAAAAATATACAGAAAATGCAGCAGCAGCTATTTAGTAGCGGCTAGTGAAGTAGCATAGTGCGACACAGGCTTTATGGTACTGGCGAGTGCTGAAACTACACTCAGTCCAGACTTGGTAAAAAAATTATATTTTTTTTGTCGAATCCAGATTTTTGAGGTTTTGAATTTTTGAGTCTGAACTTTTGACGCTCCAGTGTATTTTACAAGCTCTAAGGATTTCTCATACTGTGCTACCATAATCAAGTACATAGCAAGGGATTTGCAAACTTTATTGTAACATTTTGAATGAATCCTATAGTTAACACTGATTTTGAATGACTTGACTGATACATTTTACAAGGGAAAAATTACTGTTTCTTCTTTGGTAATGTCATCTAAATAACTAAAAACCATGACATTTTATGAAAGCTACTGAATCACAGCCAATAATGTGGGGAAGAGATGAGCTGGCAAACCTGGCCTAAGATAACAGTAACTTTATGTAATCTGATACTTAATTTTGATCAGACAAACTGTATAGTAACCATAACTATACTAAGGACAATAAAAATACACAGGTGGGAGGTTGGATGATAGGTTGCCTCTTTTTCATCTCACGTACCCCAATAATTTGGTATGACTACAAACGTTTAATAAAATATATATCAACACTGTAACATCTGTAATATTGTAAAAGGAGTATATTGAAGGACATGGAAGGGATATGCAAGTAAGAAAACTCAACCTGCCTATGGGGTCTGTCTATACTGTAACACAAGAAACACACAGCACAGGTTTTACTCAAAAAGTGTATTATACTTGTCAGTTACAAAATCACAATATACACAATGATATTTCCCTACTTACCTGGTAGTCTGGTATGGTTTAATCTTTATTTGTTCTATTGTCATTAATATTTATATCATCACCTACAGAATCAATTCGTTTTCTGTTGGGGCTAGTTCTAATTCAATTTCAGCTAGATCTGAATTAACTTCTGACTGGTCAGTACATTGTGAATTAACGTTCTGATTAAAATTTGAAACTTCTCTACTATCGAAAGTAGTCTCCTGTTTGTGACATGAAGACGAATCAATTTGCGATGGGTCATTCATAACAATGCTATCTTCAGATTTATCATTTGCATTGTTTCCTGCCTTTATCAACTGATACTCACTTACACTTCCTTCCAAATTCAGGGTAGGCTTGACCTGATCAGAATTTTGTAACTGTTTAGCTAATCTCGCATTTCTCATCCTCTTACGTATGTTTGCACACATCTTACTTGTTGTTACAACCTTTTTTACATCCTTACTTTGCAACCAGCGCTCAGCCCAACTACTTTTGGATTCTGTTTTCAAATCAAGTTTATCTTGATCATCTACATTTGCACTGTCCATACTTTCATTATAGTCACCTGACTTTACATTTTTCCCACTGTTATGAACATTTCCTTCTGATATTTTATGATTTATGGATTTACTCTCTGCCTCATAACTTTTGAGGTATACTTCATCTTGGTTTCTATTTACCTGACTTGGTTTACGGAGCTTTGTATCACTTTCATTTGTCAGGTCTATTGTAACTAATTCTGTATTTCTACCTACTGCTTTTGTATCACTATCACTACTCTCTAAAGATCTGTTTCTATAATTGCGTTTCTTTTTCTTATGTTGTGAAATTTTTTGTGTACTTGTTGCTAACGTATCTTTTTCATCTATCTTTTTATTACTGGCTATATCAGTATCACCTCCCTCAGGTGAATCATCTTGTTTTAATAATGCTCGTATAGCTCTTGCTCGCATTTCAAGTTCTAGTATTTCAAGTAAAGTTCTGCCCTGTTTAGTGTCAACATTCTCATTCATTTTTCCTTTATCATTGCTTCTGTTTTTTACTTCATCATTTTCACTGACACTTCCTCTACTTGAGTCTGAATAGCTTCCTTTGTCTTCAGATTTTGCAAGTGGACTTTTATTTTTTGAGTGTTGTTTATGCTTCTTTATGTTCACTTCATCATTTTTTCTCTTCTTTCGAACTGTTCGTTTGTTTTGTGAGGATGCAGGAAAATCTAAAAATAGATATCAGGTTTTTAGTGTATTAACAAAAACTGCAAAGGACACTAACTTAATTTTATAAAACTTAGCACCTGATTTTTGTTCTATTTTACCTATCATATCAAATGTTTTAACCTCCTACCCCATTAAGAGACACATCTACCAACTGGTGTGCTATGAAGCTCTGTATGAACTTCACTTATTACAGAATGGTAATCTGAAATTACAGTGACTCTTGAATATCACACACACACACACACACACACACACACATACGCACGCACGCACGCACGCACGCACGCACACAAGAATAATACGTCTTAATATGCTTCTATACAATGTACTCTGAAATGCCAATATGATAATTATATTACATAAGCAATATTTTATGAGCCAAAGTGCACAGCAACAAAATAGAAACTATCATAATGGAGGTGGAAAAGTAGAGAGTTAAGTAAACAGAGCCCTATAAAATGAACTACGACAAAACAAACACTGGAAATTAGGCGGTTTAAATGAAAACACTGATTAGTGTTTGTCTGAATCAGTAGCGATTCCTCAGAGCAAGCAAGGCAAGCAGTGCTTGACCAAAGAAAATCAGGCAAAAGTAAATGGTTACATATCGAACATTAATGTTGTCATCAAAAACTGTTTCACATGCCTTCTTATCTCTCATCTTTTGAAAACCGGCGGCGAATTCATCACCTATCTTACTGTCAAAATGCTACTGATGACTTGATTTGATCAAAGTCATTAATATCAGTATCACTTCACTTCCTGTTTTAACAGCTGACCGAGCGCTTCGCTCCCAAGGCAAGCACTTTAAAAAGTGCTTCGGTGCACTAACCTGTTTGAGGTTAACTTTTGTATTGGAAGTTATACAAGTAAAGTAAAGCGTCGGTGTGTGTCTGTTTGTATCCGTCCTGTGAATCTGTGTGAATTATGTGTGATACAAGTTCAGCAGCTTCGACGTCGCAGTGCAGCTGTGTTATTCACTCCCTTATACAGAAACCTTTTAGAATGTGTTCCTATGAAGAGAAAAAAGAAATAGCAGCGTGTCCACGACCACAGTCTGAATTAACTACCTTAACCAAAAAATTGAACAAAACGCAGGTAACAAGACATTTCAATACCTCTTACTACAAGAAATATTCTTGGCTATGTGGGTGTGCATCTAGTTCTTCTTTATTTTGCTGGCCTTGTATTTGTTTTGCTAATCCAAATGATATTAATAATGTTTGGTTCAACAAAGGTTATACTGACCTCAACAATTTAATTAATGCTAGCAACCGTCATCAAAAATCAGAAGGTCATGTCAGAGCTTTTTTGATGTTTAAAGAATTCGGTAGAACTCGAGTAGACACCCAGCTTGATATTCAACGTAAAATTGAAATTACTAGCCATAACGAAAAAGTGACAAAGAACCGACTCATCCTTAGACGTTTCATTGATATTACCTGTTTTTTGGCCAAACAGGAATTAAGTTTTCGGGGTCATGACGAATCAGAATCATCTACCAATCAAGGCAACTACAGAGAACTTGCTTCTTTGCTTTCGACATACGACCCATTATTAGCTCAGCACTTGGATGAGGCTACCGTTTTCACTGGTCTTTCATGTTCAATACAAAATGACTTAATTGATGCTGTGAAAGATGTGGTATTTAATAAAATAAAAAATGAAATAAATGCAACTGATTTCATTGCAGTACTGATAGATGAAACATCTGACTGTTCAAAAAAGTCTCAGTTAACCACGATATTTAGGTACATAGATGAGAGTGGTACAGTGCAGGAAAGATTTCTAGGTTTTTCTGATGTCAGTTCTGACCGTTCTGCTAGGGCACTTTCAGAGCACGTCATTGAAGTTGCAGAAAGGTTAGGATGCAGTTCGAAAATCGTTTGTCAAACGTACGACGGGGCTTCAGTTCTGTCTGGAGCGTTGTCTGGCACACAGCAACGAGTCATAACTCATTTTCCCTCTGCAATTTTCGTGCATTGTTTTGCCTATGCGTTGAATCTCATCTTAACACAGTCAGTAAGTTTTATCTCAGAATGTCGAATTTTTTTCTCCACTTTGGGTGGTCTTGTTTCATTTTTTTCTCCCTCTTCTTCCAGAACATATTTACTCAATTCAGTTGTCCGTAAAAGGCTTCCACCCATGGCACCAACTCGGTAGAATTTCAATGATAGACTGGTTGAAACCGTGTGTCATTATAGGCTTGACATCATAAATTGTTTTTGGGAAATAGTAGACAATGAAAGTGAATGGGAAAATGACGCTATTTTTAAAGCTAGGGGTTTCATTAACTTTCTTCAGTCTTTCGAAATTGTATTTCTTTTAGTTATTCGAAAACATTTACTCAAAAACTGGTCATACGTATAATATTCTGCAGACAAAATCACTTGATATTTCTTACTGTCTCTCAGAAGTAACTTCTACCAAACAATATTTAAATGACTTGAGATCTTCTTTTTTCGACGACCTCTTACAAGAAACTACTGTTCTTGTTGGGCAGCCCACCACCACCACCAGGAGACAAGCTGACGTAGAGAGATCTTGGATGTTCTGATTGTCAATATTGATTCTAGGTTTTCAAACCTCTCTCAACTTAAGTTTCTCAAAATTTTGGATGCTACTAAATATAGTGATTTTAGAAGAGTATTTCCTACTGAAAGTTTGAACTGCCTGGCTACGACTTATTCGGAGAAATTTGACATACCCATACTTAGGACAGAACTGAACATTATTTATAGCCATGACAACTATCAGAACAAGTCACCAGTGAAAATATTAGAAACTATTGTGCAAAACGACCTTCAAGAAGCTCTCCCTGAGTTGTGTAAGCTCTGTAAGCTTGTTCTTACGATCCCAGCTACTTCTGCTAGTGCTGAAAGGTCGTTTTCAGCCCTGAAATGAATTAAATCAATTCAGAGAAATACAATGGGGCAGAACCGTCTGAGTTCCTTAAGTTTCTTGTCATGTGAAAAAGAGTTATTGGAGGCTATAAGAATACCTCGAGAAGGGTTTGATTTTTACGATGAAGTCATTAAACAGTTCATCAAGAAAGAAAGATGGATGGAATATATTTTCAAGTGATTCTGGTCAGTATCTAGTCGCATTAAAGAAACTACTCTACTGACCAAAAAATGTCTCAGAGTATTTTCTTCTGTTTTCTCTTTTGATCCACATGGTTGGGAATTGGTTGGGGTGGATCGGGCAGGACATATGTGGCATACCTCCCCGCGGTGTGTCCTGGGTACTGGCTGCTGAAATCATAATTTTTGTAAAACTAGTTAGCTTGCTAAATGCCACTTTTATAATCCTCATACTAATTATACTTGATGAATATTTTTCTCACAACGATACAAACAAGTGCGTACCTGAATATTTTGTAATGCTTTTCTAGCACTGGAATTTTATGTATGTGTGCCTATGTTGTGCTTAGAGTCAATGCTTGCCATACCCATCAGGCCAGGAATCGCCACTGGTCTGAATGCAATCATAGTTTTCTACTAAACAACTTCTTAAACACTCTAGAAAATTGCTTACCACCAGTTATGTCTCCCATTTCTTTTTTATTTATACCAATTTCAAGCATATCTAAATCTCTATCCACATCAGCAGTGTCATCGGATATATCTGAACAGCCTTCTTGCTTTCTGAAACACCAACAAATTTTAGTTACAGAGGCATCAATAATATAAAACATAAAGTTATCTATTTAGTTGCCTTTATGTTCACATTTATTACAATATGACAAAGGCACTAAACAGGCTCTTGACAAATGCTGATGGCCTCAAAACATGCAAGTAATGGGTGCTGATGACAGTAACAAAATCAATCCTGCTGTATGGGGCAGAAATATGGGCTGACATACTCATGTTGGAAAAATACCACAAGAGGATGGTATCAGTGCAAGGCGAGGGTCACTACAGATAGCTTACGCAAACCACACTGTCTCTGAACCAGCAATATTAGGAACTGCTGGGTCAATACCTATTGATCTGTTGGAAAGAGAAAGAAAACTGAACTTTGAGAGAAAAATGGAAGTTTGAACTTGGGTTACATTGGTAGCAGTCTAATCCTCATATAAACATTGCCTCATTTCCCATTTATATTCTTTTTAATGTATTCACACATTCTGTTCCTCTCTCTTTTTTCTTGGATATGATTAGGATGTAAAAATACTTGGCTGATTTTGGATACTAAGGATCTTGTTGTTTCACACAGTGGTTATAGGATTCCCTGCTTGTGTGGCCAGAGCTAAAAAGGCAGTATGAACACAGTAAAAATACCACATCTCTGAGCATGTGTGGAACACTCTTTTCCTACAAGTCATTCAGCACAAGAAGTTTGGGAAAACAATATTTTCCCCATTTAGTTTCAATAATCGATTTCACATGTCAAAAAAGGCCCACAATGAATTTTTTCAAAAGAATAGTAGAATGTTAAAACATTTAATTAAAGTTGACCGATTTCCGTGAAAACAAGAATTCACTTTTCATGGTCACAGAATTTTCTGAACAGAGGGAATTATACTGACTTACTGTGATTTTGATAGCACATTAAAACATCATTTAAATCATTCTCCATTCCCTATCATTCAATTTACATTAAAAATGACATTACCTGTTCCATTTGTAATGCAAAATTCTTGAAGTAAAACATGAAGTTAATGAATCTTCTTTTCTTTGCAATTATTATGCATGAAACTATAGGCATCACTACAAAGTTACAGTTGCCTACGAAACTTTGTTTCTGCAATAATTAATTATGCAACAGAAGGACAAGAAAGTAATGAAAAAGATAAGAAACAGAAGAAGTACTGAGTAAAACATAAGACAACATATGAGGACAGAGATCTTACAGAACTTCCCCTAGTTTTAGACCCGTGCTTCATCGACCACTGAGACTAGCGATCTGATGAGACAGAACAGTGAGCCAGTCAGAAATCACAATGAACCAAAAAGTAAATATAAATGGAGCACCTAACAGCAGACTACCAATGGCAAAGTACACGTCAACTAGTACAAAACAACACATCACTAAAGATGACTACCGCAAATAAAATTAACAATTTCAATATCCAAAAAGCTTATAGTCTGGGAATTAAAAAATAAATCAAAAACTATATAAGAAACTATTACAGATAAACACAAACCACTACATTATGTCACATACTAGATAATGCTGATAACATCAATAACATGATAACATTACCATCACATATAAAAGAAAGAACTTAGCCTATAAGAAGTATGAATTAGCCTCAATAACATAGTTTGGTAGTAGATAATTTACATGAAGATTTTATAAGTCAACAACCAAGATTCTTGAACTGTACTACTAACTATCAAAATAATTTATTGACTAACAAGATCTTGTTTCAAACAGTGAGATGATATTTTGCAATTGTAACTTCCTTATAGAATTTTACAAAATATACATAAGCTTGTTTTTAGTGAAAAATCAAATTTTATTAGAATCTGACAGTGATAATATAATTTCCAAAGACTTTATAATGAAAAACTATTGACCACATTAACTTAAACAAGAAATAATACCATGATACTGTAATAATACCAATACTTATTACTTACATTACATTTTTCTTCATTTTAGTGTTGTTTGCTAATGGGAGACTTTCTGCAAAACAATGAAAATATATTATTTACATGCTGCTTTTATAACAGAGGAACCACTGACAACACACACACACACACACACACACACACACACACACACACACACACACACACACACACACACACACACACACACACACACACACACACACACACACACACACACACACACACACACACACACACACACACACACACACATATTTCATGTGTAACAAAACTTTATTTGGTTAAAAACTTCATTTTATTGATATAATTATTAATATAAAACATTTCACTCTTTCTATGATGTGTCTTCCTAAGTTTCTCAACTTTACCACTGAGGATGCCACATCAACGAAAATGTGAAATATTTGGTATCAACAATGATATCAATGAAAGATGGTTACCAATAAAAAAAGTGTTGTTATGAAAGTTCTAACCACACAAATATATGAGTGGAATTATTCCATTTACACATGGAATACAAATGCTTTGCATGTAATGGGAGTATGTAAATCTGGTTCTCAAATATCAACTTACTTTTACTTTTTAAATAAAAAAGTCCATGGGAATGTGTTCGCTCTTCCTGAACTTTATTATTCAAAGCATAAGCCAATTTAAGCTTTACAGTCTAGGTTTGCATTGTTTTTTTTAGGGAACTGCAAGAACAATATTGTTGCACCATTTTTTTGCAGCTGTTCAATGCTTGTCTTGGGCTGACCTACTTTCTGGCAAAATAGAAAACGGCACAATGATTGTGATACCCAAGCCAGGAAAGAATACTTCCCGCACATAGAACCTCAGACCAATTAGCGTCTTGTCCCCCACGTTGAAGGTTTTCAAGTGGTTGATCCAGCGTAGGATCCGCGACCACATAGAAAGACTAGGCGTGCTGATCCCCAAATAGTTTGGCTTCCATGAGATACACACCTCCACTCAACAACTGATGAGACTTGTGGAGTGCATAACCGAGGCCGCTGCCACGGCAAACAGACGACTGCGTTCTTCCTAAATGTAAAGAAAGCCTTTGACCGTGTTTGGCATGAGGGTGTCCTTTACAAACGTACGGAAGTTCTTCGCCCACATTGCTACGTTCACTTGATCGGCAGCTTTCTGTGAGACTGTAACTTCCGAATGAGAGTAGACCACATTCCCCCTCTTTGGAGAAGCATATTACTGCTGGCATCCCTCAGGTCAGCGTCCTTGGCCCTCTCCTGTTGTTGGTGTTCGTCAACGAAATGCCCCAGGTGGCTGGAGTAAGGCTGTCACTATTTGCAGACAACACCA
Organism: Magicicada septendecula; assembly: GCA_034769895.1. Taxonomy (NCBI): domain Eukaryota; kingdom Metazoa; phylum Arthropoda; class Insecta; order Hemiptera; family Cicadidae; genus Magicicada; species Magicicada septendecula. The sequence goes on along the minus strand of CM068367.1, from coordinate 480,716,390 downwards.
CACACCACAGCTTTTGCTGTGGAGCTGAGTAGAAATTTTACAGCCATCAAGCTCCAGTGCCACCTCGACGCATATGTCGGGTGGGCTGAGAACTGGAGAGTTGTGGTTAATGCTACAAAGAGTGCAGTGGTAATATTCTTGTGACCCAGCAAGTGGCCTCGGCTGCTTACCATAGACCTAGTTGAGTTGCCCTAGACCAATAGCATTAAGCACCTCGGGCTCCCGAGTCACCTGGCAAACCCACGCACAGAAGATGCTCCAACATGCCTCGGCACAACTCAATAGACTCTGGGGCATGCTTTCAACTCAGTACACTCAAATGCCCCCCCCCTGGCTAGGTAAGCTAATAGTCTAACATGTATGTATGTGTGGGGGTTACCTTGCACACTGTCATAGATCGGCGCTCCAGCGCGTTTTGACTGGGAACTTACACTCATGTGAAGTCTCCCAGAGGTTCTATTCTCATGAAGAGGCCTAGGTGTCTGCTCTCTTAATGACACTTTGAGATGTCTGGTGCATAGATTCTATGGTCGAGCTGCTCATGTGACCCACAATCCCCTAATTGCCGGACTCGGTAAATACAATCCAAGGCCAGGTGAGTCTTGGAAGTGACCCCTTTTGTTAGCCCTGGTGGTATAATCCACCAATCGAGGGTTGCTTCATGGCCTCCCATAATTAGCAATATTACGTAAATAACTCAACCTGACCCAGTGACCCAGTGACAGGAGTCCATTTGGAGACTTGGGACACTGCACACCTCGCGTCTCGTGCCTCGCACGAGGATCGAACCCCCCCCCCCAGTTATGGTGGTATTGCCTTGTTGTGTGCCAAACGGACATAAATAAACAAATATTATGGCAGAATGTAGCACCAACATGTTGGAATTTGTTTGGACCAAAACATATTAGTACCTGAATCAACAAACTAGTAACCAGTTGTAACGGTACAGAATTGTGGGCTACCATAGTTTTAATTCAGATCAGTAAATTTTTAATTGTCAGTATTCACCTGTGAGGTGCCCCAGTACCCCAGCAATATACACTGTTATCATAAATTGTTGATGTCTGGAGACAGCCCAGCTCAGATGTGTTACGCAATAGCTCCAGCAGCAGTCTGTGTGTGTGAATCACAGTAAGCAGTTCTTCACCAGTTTTTGCATCAGACAGAAGCAGCATACACTGTATTAACAAGTTAAACGGTGGCCTTGGGAGTGTAAGATAGGCTGAAATTAAAGTAGGCCTATCATGAACAACTAACAGTGCATAAATAATAGCGCGGCCAGAAAAAATTACCCATCTAAGTGCGAGTAAAGTTACGTCGGCCGACTTTATCTTACATTTATAATGTGGAACCATTAAACAAATCAGTGAGAACTTAATTAAACAAAAAACAGTAAACTCAGTACCAACAGTGGCATGAGTGCGCGAGAACCAAGAAAACGGTCAACACAGTACAACAAACCACAGGGACACACACGGTGGACGGGTAACTAACAACCCTAAATATGCATATTAAAAAATCAGTTTAGAAAAAATGTTGATAGTTACCTGTCAACCTAAATAATTGAGATCTCTAAGGGAAAGGTTTTTTTGTTTTTATAAAAGAAAATAAGAAGGGGAAGAGATATAAATACGTATTGGTTCATACAAAAAATGTATAATTTGTACTAGGTTAGAATTAAGAAAGATTCCATTTGTTAATCTGGGTGATTTCATATTATTTGTTACTTATTCAATGTATTTTTAATTCAACAAGTAGAACTTTAATTGTTATCAAAGTAGCCTAAAACGAAATAATTAACTTGTTTAATAAACCAGAAGCATTTGTTTGAATATAAACTGCATATTTATATTTATACCGCTCATCTCAAATGTGCTGTGTTCGTCTGTACGACTCTGGAATAGAACCCTAAGGTAAGAGTTTAATATAAATTGAATTAACTTATATTGTTTCATTGGTGCCCGAGAACAGGGACTCGAGTATTTTATTAGTTTGATAGAACTTATATAGTTTGACAGTATACACCTGTATCAGTACATACCAACCAGTGCATAGTAGTATGCAGTCATATGGATAAGTTAAGTTGATAAAGTTAGGTGTGAAGTGGTTTACCATTTGATCTGCACTGAGTTTACTATTACTTTTTAAGTTTTGGAATCTTTACTTCAATACCCTTTGTTTAATGTAGTTTCTATGTAAACTGTTTATTATTAGTTTTATATTTTAAATTATGTAACTCACCATAGGAAGCTGATTTTTCTGAATGAGTGTCTGATTCAGATGATGAATCAAGTTCTTTTCCTAAACAAAAATATAAAGGTAAAATAAAACAGGAAAACATATTGAACCAAATCACTAAACTAATGCAACTTGAAAAGAGAGTACAGTATGAGAGTATGAGGTGTGTTCAAAAAAAGACCGAACTTTCACAATACAATGGCGGTATACACAAAGAGCATGCTACAACAAGTGGCGCTGACTAGCAGCAACTTTCGGGAACATCAACCAATATTCCGCTTCTTTCTACCATTGTTGTGATTCTTGCTCAGCAGCTAAAATTAATACGTGTTCTAACCTCTCAACGAATGTTTCCCATAGCGAAAATGAAAGAGCTAGCTTGAAGAACAATGTGTTTGAACAAAATTTTGCTTCAAAGTTGGTTCGAAACGTTCGAAATGCTTCAGCAAGCATATGGGGATGATTGTATGAGCCAAATGCAGTGCTACGACTGGTTTACTTGTTTTAAAGCGGGAAGAACATTGACCGATGAAAATCCAAGACCTGGTCACCCTTCAACTTCAATAACTGGTGATAAAATCGATGAAATTTGCACTATAATATGTGAAGATAGTTGTTTAACTGTATGTGAGAGTGTCGAAGAATTGGGTATGAGTGTGGGTTTTTGCCACACAATGTTAACAGGAAAACAAAATATGCATCTCAGGATAACGTGTTTTTCGCATCTCAGCAAAATCCGAGCCGCTTGTGTGATGATCAGAAAGAGAATTGTGTTAACATCAGTCAGGAATTGGTTAACCATGCCAGTGCCAATGGAAACTTCATCAAAAACATTATAACATGGGACGAGATGTGGGTATATGGATACGGTGTTGAAACGAAGGCACAGTCTTTGCAGTGGGTGGGAAAAGGATCGCCTCGACCAAGAAAAGCCCAGACGAGTCAGTCAAACACGAAGGTGACGTTGATGGTGTTTTTTGACTGGAAAGGGTTGGTTCACCATGAATTCATTCCATGTGGTCAGACAATAAATAAGAAGTATTATAGAGAAGTTTTAGGGAAGCAGTAAGGAAGAAGAGGCCAGACAGATGTGGATGTTACAACATGATAACCCACAAGCACATGCATCACTCCTTGGTGTCAATTATCTGATGAAAAACAATATGACTGCTCTGCCCTACCCACCCTACTCTCCAGACTTAGAACTAGCAGATTTTTTCTTTTTCCCAAAACTGAAGGCGGCCTTGGAAGGACGTCGTTTTGAAACAATAGAAGAGCAGATCAAGAAAAACACAGAAGAACAGATGTGCACCATTCCAAAAAGTGCGATCCAGGAATCGTTCCAGAATTTGAAGAAACAATGGGAGCACTGCAGTGACACCAAGGTGGAATACTTTGAAGGGGATAAGCATACATAAAGTTGTAAGGACATTAATAAAGTTTTTGTTGCAAAAGTTCAGTCTTTTTTTGAACACACCTAGTATTCTGTACTTATCACAGTGAAAAACATAAATTGTGCAATAGATTTTTGTTATATGGTATAAAAAAAGAGAGTTAGTGAATATGTATTTTCAAAACATGCTAAATTTATATTATGTTTATACTATTGTACAATACTACATAAAGAATATTTATATTTAAAGAGCAATGTAAACGTATTACTGCATTACGTTTTAGTCCTTGTTTTTCCCACTATGCATATGACACTGAAATAATCATTTTGCACTAAATACATTATTGTTAACTATCAATAAATACTTTATTATTTAAATTACAACTTCTAAAAAAATTGACAAAAAGTCACAGTAAAAAAATGGAAAAGTTATACCATAATCACTGTTAAACATTTGTTTTACTTTTTACTACCACATTCCGTAAAGAAATGGAAGTATGGTAATCACGAAAAAAATTGTGCTTGAGATAAAGGCTGATTCTGATTGTCTACCCTCAAGACATGAAGAAAGTCATTTTCCCAAAAGTGTATGTATGTCTATATGTAGAATTTTTTCTATGGCGAACCATAACTGCTCCATATTCAAACGGAATCAAATAATTTTTTGCATATGTGCCTGAGTTGTAGAGGACTCAAAGCGTATTGATCTTGGTGAAGATCGGTTAAGGGTGAAAGGGAGGGGGAGTTTACCTGCAACGTTTTACGTTTTAACAAGAGTAAAGTACTTAATTTTGATAAATAAAGTATCCTGAAAATAAGTTCATAATAATTCACTGTAGAAAGGTAGATGAAATATCTATAAATGAAAAGGGTATTTGAAGGGGGCAGAGGTAATTTTTTGAAAACTACCTTTTTGTTGTCAAATAAATTACTTCATTTGGAAGGATAAGATACCTTAATAATTACATATAATGAAACCGTAACTCAATAAAACTGTAAATATAAAAATTGGAGTTGTTCGGTTGATGGGGAGGGGTAATTTACCAAGCAATGTTTTGTGTTTTAACAAGAGTAAAGTACTCAATTTTTATAAATAAAGTATCCTGAAAAGAGGATCATAATAATCCACTGTAATATAGTAAATGAGATATCTATAAATGTAGAGGGTAGCTGAAGGGGGAAAAGGTGATTTTTTAAAATTACTTTGCTGATATCAAGTAAAGTATGAGTATTTAATTTTGAAGGATAAGATACCTTAGCAATTACATATGATAAAACTATTACTCTATGAAAGTGTAAATATCATTAATGGTGGGGATCAGTTGAGGAGGAGGGGTGATTATCTGCGTAGTTCAGTTTCTTTATAAGATAAAGTACCTAATTTTTATATACTGTATAAAGTGACTCGAAAATAACATTATATTAAAGGACTACCCCATAATAACAAAAATATCTATAAACAGTAAAAATAGTTTGAGGGTGGGGGATATTTTTTTAGAAACTATCAAACCGGATTCAAGTAAAAGATTGTAAGTATAAATTTTAGAACATGGAAGTCATGTATGGTTCTCCGCTATTTGATTTGATTTCTTTTTACCAGTATGCTGGAAAACTTTGTTCTCCTTTATGTTTAATGGTCTCATATTTTGGTTGCTCACACAAGAATATGGTTTGGTACTAACCATTTCAGAATGTCACCACATGGCCTTGACTGGACAATCTCTTAATTTATGTATTTCAATAATAAAATCATGGCATTTTTAATTGCTGGTTAACAGAAGTTTCATAATTCTTAATTTTTTGCAAATTAAAAAGTTTATTATATAAACTACTATTATATTATTTATGAAATATAATAATTAACTCATTCATACGATACGAGTTCAATAATTCGAACAAAATTAATTCCTTAGAACTAATTCAATAATTTCTTCAACTTAAATGTATAGTACTAAGTGCGCACAGACCTATAATTTAGATTTAGCTATAATTAGGCAAACTCATGATTTTAGTAATGCTATGAAATTAAATCAAAATATAACATGTTCACTTTAGATATTTTATTACACTATGCTTACAGGGCTCAGACGTAATGTTGCCATATTTAATATTCTGGCCTTCTATTACAGCCGGCTATGGCTGGACACATTATACGTGCTTGTGAAAGCAGAGTTATTAAGAACATATTTAATCCAAAGCCAGAAGGTAAAAGGAAAATTGGAAGGCAAAAACTGAGATGGAGGGACAGGGTGAGTCAGGATATCAGTACTCTTGGAATTAGAAACTGGAAGAATATGGCTATGAACAGAGAATTGTGAAATCTTCTGAAGTAGGCCAGGCCCCACAAAGGACCGTCGAGCTAATGATGATGATGACTACATGTCCACTTTCTATTTTTACAGATTGTTATGTTTCTTCTCTCGAACCCATAATTCTCAAAATTTGTATGTCTTTAATGAACTGATTCTCTCATCTTATTATTGATCTTTCATAATACTTCCTTGTGAATACCATAATATTTCTTAACACTCAAAATCTTCTTTCTTACTGTTTATATCTTTTATTCCAATATTTAACTTACCACATAATTTGTTAAGCTTCTGTACAGTTCTTCATTTATTATTTTTGTGTTGTACATTCTCTTGATTACTTTACTCTCAATTACCTTTAACTGTTACTGTTGTTATATGGTGACATTATTTAGTTAGTATTGTTATTATTACTTTCTAACATTAAAGTATACATTAATAAATCAGTAAAACATGCACAGGACATGACTCAATTCAACTTGACCCAAAAAATTGTAGGTCAGTAGGCGGTTGTCAGGGGACAAGAAGTGCAAACTTAAGAAAAGTGAAAACATACAAAGAGACTAACCATCTAAGATAGAAAGAATCCTTTTAGAAGACATGCCAAGCAGATGTATCAAACATTCAGCCTTCAGTTCTTCTATTGGCATATCCTGAAAGTTTAATAAATATATGTAAGATATTAATATTCAAAACCAAGACACTGACTTACATTCCCATTTTAAGTATCATTAATATTATAATTTTCGGCACAACATTATAATAATAGCCCATATTCAATTCAATCTGTACGTTATTATAGATATGAATCAGTCAGTAATAACACACACACACACACACACACACACACACACACACACACACACACACACACACACACACACACACACACACACACACACACACACACACACACACACACACACACACACACACACACACACACACACACACACACACACACACACACACACACACACACACACACACACACACACACACACACAATATAAATTTCATATACTTAATTCAAATTGTTACAGGAAGGCTTAATATTTTGTTACAAGCTGGTTACATGTACTGAGCTGTCTTTGGCAACACTTGATTGTACAGTGTGGATGCAACTTTTTAAAACAAAATGAAACAAACTATGTTCCTTCTAAACAGGGCTGGATTGGCCCGGCGGGATACCGGGAATTTCCCGGTGGCCCGTGACGTAACAGTGAAAAAAAAATATTGCAAAAATTAAAATTGAAAAATTAAGAATGGATAAAAAGGAAACACAAATAAACCTAGCATCAATGTGTAGCATTATAATAACTTATGCAACACAATCACCAGAGGAGCCCCGCATGGAAAACCTGGATCGTATACGAAATATTTCGTGTTTATGTTCAGTGCCGACAGTTGAATTCACCGAAAAATTCGGTGATAGCGTTAGAACGCCGCAGACATCGTTTCTTTTTTCTTACCGCGAGAGGCTCACTTGTATTTACAGTGATCCGGGTTTTCCGTGCGGCGGTGAGTTAGCAACTGACATCGGCAGGGCCGATCGGACGCTGTCGGGTTAACGCCGACCGCACACGAAGCACTAACCTGATACTGCAGTTAAGCCACAATCAGTTCTGATCTGGTGAGATGCTGATTTCTGAACTGTGATGGATAATCAAAATTGTAGTATGTAGTTTTGTGTTTTGTGAACATTTTATATTCTCACATCTCACTGTTATTAATTATTATAATAGTGCGTATGCCAAGTTAATGCTAATTAAATGTTTGGTTTTTAAACATTATACAAAACTGTGGTTTTGTCTAAGGTATGTACAAAAAATTTATTTAACTACATAATTATTGTGTGAAAGTAAAATATGTAATGAAAATCAATAGTATTAAAAATATCATTTCATTCCAATTAATATAGGCCTTATATTATAGGGTCTACTTAATATTTAAAAATGCCAAAATCAAAACGGGAAGGTGGATGGGAACGAGAAAAAATAAAAAAGCAAAAACTTTTGAAAGCTGTGGCTAAAAACTGTCATAAAATAGATAGTCTCTTTCATACTGCCACTTCAACGCCTGTTTCCAAGAACGACCTTGTTCCAAGTACCTCCTCTGAATCCGTGACTGCCGTTGATGAAACAATAGAAGAAGATACGCAAATAGAAGAAACGCCAGTAAATATTCAGCAATATCAAAATTTAGAAGCAGAAGAAATAAATGAGGAAATTTTCGACAAAATTAATTATTTTATAAAACCTGTAAATGAAAATTGCCAAATTTCTTAAAGTTTCATCCAGTCCAACCAAGTTTAGAATCAAAATATAATTTAAACGATGGAAAAATATACTTTCGAAAAGACGGCGTACGTAGATGTTGGTTAACTTTAGATGAAAAATTTGAAAAAATATTTTGTTCTTTTTGCCTCGCTTTTTGTATGAATCCTTCAGATCAATCTATTTTTATAAGTGGATACAATATTAATAAAACTAAACATATATACCAAAGAATTACTGAACATGAAAATTCTGCGCTTCATACTACAAGTACCGAAGCGTATATCTTGAAAATAAATAATAGAGATATGTTTAGTTTAATAAATAAACAGAAATTAGAAAATAATAATAGAAATCGCCAAATTTTATATAGAGTTATCGAAATAATTAAGTTAATTGGCAAACACGGGCTAAGCTATCGCAGCATCAATGAATCTACTTCTCAACTATTGAATGAAAATCTAGATCATGGTAATTTTCTGGAATTACTTTTATTGATAAGTAAATTCGATCCTGTATTAAAACTACATATTGAGGATGCTGTAAATAAAAGCAAAGCTGAAGGTAAAGGGCGGGGTAGTTTAGTAACGTTGTTTTCTAAAACTACCGCCAATAACGTGATAGATGTTATTCACTCTCTTATGAAAGAAACATTGGCTACAGAAATAAGAGATGCGGAAATGTTTAGTATTCAAATAGATACTACACCAGACATTAATGTCGTAGATCAATGTTCTATTATTATCAGATATGCGAAAGATCGCGTTTATGAACGATTAATATCTCTAGTTAAGTGTATATCCACTACAGTGGAGGATCTTTGTAATTTAATATGTGAGCAATTAAAAAATAATAATATTGACATATCTAAATGTATTGGAAATTGTACAGACGGTGCATCTAAAATGCAAGGAGCATATGAAGGGTTCAATGCTTGGCTCAATAAAGTTTCTCCAGGACAAATACATACATGGTGTTATGCACACGTATTAAATTTAATAATTGCTGATATATCTCAAAAAACAGCTGAAGCCATATCTTTATTTGGACTTTTAAATACATGTGCAGTTTTCTTAAGAGAATCATATAAACGAATGAATGTATGGAGAGAATTTAGTAAATTTAAATTTGTTGCAGTAGTTGAAGAAACTCGCTGGTGGGCGAAAGATAAAATTTTACGAAAAGTATTTGGAAATTATAACAGTACATCCAGTATTACGTTTTATGTAGATGTTATTCAAACCTTTCAAGACACCTCAGTCACCAGTAAATTTAACAATGATGTTCGGCACAAGGCAAAATGTATTCTCGATTCTTTGTTACAATTTAAAACAATACTCATAGCTCAAATGTTTTTACGTATATTTGAGGAAACAACGCCATTGTCATTGTACTTGTAAACAAGAGGAATGGACATTATTACTGCTTTTAAGATGGTCAAAAATACAGCAGACGATATATTAAAAATTACCCGAAGTTTTGATGAAGTTTTTCAAGCAGCAGTTAATTTTGTATCGGCCGCCAATAAAGAACTGGAAAAGCGGGATATTGATATTTTTATTGAGCCACATTTAGATGATAAGAGAAAGCGAAATACAACCATTAGTGCAAAAGATTTATTTCGCATTAATGTACATAACATTATAATGGATAATGTTATGAACGGTTTAAACGAGCGATTTTTAAAAAACAATAATTTATATATAGAGCTATATTATTTAAATCCAAGTAATTTTCAAAAAATTTTAAGTAACAATATACCAGATTCAAATTTTCAATCAATTATAGAAGTAATTAATAAAAAATTTAACAAAGCCATAAATATAGTCGATTTACATGCAGAATTTAAAGATTTTGTAAAAAAGTGGCAATTGTTTAAAAAAACAGTTACCAACATAAATGAAGTTGAAGCAGATTCCGATTCAAATGATGAAGAAGATAATAATGAAAATATGGTAATTGGAGAAACAAATTCATCGAATTGCCAATCTTGTAAAAATTGTGTCACCTGCTGTTTTATAGTTTTGCAAAAATTTAATTTACATTCGGTAGCGTATCAAAATTTATTTTTAATATATAAATTTATTGTAACATTGTCTTCGACACAAGTTTCGTGCGAACGGTCCCGTTTTCAAAATTAAAATATATATTGAACAGATTACGTAATTTTTTAGGCCAAAATAAATTAGAAGCGTTCATGAGTATGTCCTGTGAAAAAGATATTTTAAATACAATAAAGAATGATCAAATTGTAGACGCAATGAAGGAAAAAATCGGTATGGAGAACCATACATGACTTCCATATTCTAAGATTTATATTTAAAATCATTTTCGAAATGAAATATTACCATAGAAACTACTTCTTTCTACTTACTGCTTCAGCCTTAACCACAGTACTGTGGTCACTAACGTATACCACCTCACGTTATCGCACTCGAATTTCACTGATGATGGAAGTCGATGGCATTGCCGAAACGTCTGGTTTTGTAGAAAACATTGGACTACGGCCAAATATCCCAGGAAGGAATTTTAACAAAAACTACTTCTTTGTTGCCGACAACATTGTACACATATATATAAAAAATATGCATAAAATTAATGGCTTGTATAAGTTAATGACTGATCTCCATTAAATAGTCCTCAAGTTTCCAAAGTTTTAATATTATGATGTCCGTAATTATAACATCAGAGCAGGTTTAGTGTGTATGAGGGTACACCGTGGACAAAAATTTTCAACACTTCCTACTGAGCGTTGCTTAGAGTAAAGCTGCGAGTCTACAGTGTATGTTTCACAGAACAAACACGCGGAAAAGAAGGAGCGCTCCGAAGTCACTCATGGACCCTCAGCATCTTGCAGAGGGTTCATTCCCTAAAGACGAAAAGTCTGTCTATGAATCGTTCCTCTGTAAACACGTGCAGTTACAATGCCCAGCGATCCACAGGAAGCAAATTGCTATCCACGCTGGACACTTTTTTGGCTTGCACGCGTTATGTTGGTATGGGTTTCGGCTCTTACAATTTAAAAAGCGTGCAAATGTAAGAAAATAAACATGAGTGAGGCCAGACATAACGCGAATTTTGTGTGTGTGTGTGTGTGTGTCTTCCCTGCCTTTTTATTGCGGTAGTCATAATAATAAAATGGAAATGTAAACATTACATAACTGAGATATGCTTGCCTGCCACGAACGATATATTATTTTATACATGTATATTAACTCATACATGATTTACATTAAAATGAAAAAATTATAATTTTATTGCCTGGCAACAAAATTATTTTATTTTTAACAATTACCATTGTTTCAAAAAGTTTAAATGAATTTTCAAGTACTTTACTGTTGTTAAAACGTAAAAGGTTGCAGGTAAACTACCCCTTCCCCTTAACCGATCTTCACCAAAAACAATAGGTCTTGAGTACTCTAAAAATCAGGGCTGTATGCAAAAAATTATTTGATTCTGTTTGAATTTGCGGCTGTTATCGTTTGCCATAGAAAATACCCTTGTTAAAAAAACTACCCCTTTCCGATCTTCATCAAAAACAATAGGTCTTGAGAACTCTACAATTTAGGGCTGTATGCAAATAATCTTTTGATTCTGTTTGAATTTGCGGCTGTTATCATTTGCCATAGAAAATACCCTTGTTAAAACATAAAACGTTGCAGGTAAACTACCCCTTTCCCTTAACCGATCTTCACCAAAATCAATAGGTCTTGAGAACTCTACAATTCAGGACTGTATGCAAAACATTATTTAATTCTGTTTGAATTTGCGGCTGTTATCATTTGCCAAAAAAAATAAAAAATTACCCTTGATAAAAAAAACCGTTGCAGGTAAACTACCCCTTTCCCTCAACCGATCTTCACCAAAAACAATAGGTCATGAGTACTCTACAAATTAGGGCTGTATGCAAAAAATTATTTGATTCTGTTTGAATTTGCAGCAGTTATCGTTTGGCATAGAAAAAAAAATCTACAGACACAAGACAGACAGACAGACACTTTTCGAAAAACGAATATTTTTCATGTTTTGAGTGTAGTACAATCAGAATCTGCAATAATCTCGAACACGATTTTTTTTGCCATCACCATACTTCCATTTCCTTAAGGAATATGGAAGTAAAATATCGGTATGGAGAACCATACATGACTTCCATATTCTAAGATTTATATTTAAAATCATTTTCGAAATGAAATATTACCATAGAAACTACTTCTTTCTACTTACTGCTTCAGCCTTAACCACAGTACTGTGGTCACTAACGTATACCACCTCACGTTATCGCACTCGAATTTCACTGATGATGGAAGTCGATGGCATTGCCGAAATGTCTGGTTTTGTAGAAAACATTGGACTACGGCCAAATATCCCAGGAAGGAATTTTAACAAAAACTACTTCTTTGTTGCCGACAACATTGTACACATATATATAAAAAATATGCATAAAATTAATGGCTTGTATAAGTTAATGACTGATCTCCATTAAATAGTCCTCAAGTTTCCAAAGTTTTAATATTATGATGTCCGTAATTATAATATCAGAGCAGGTTTAGTGTGTATGAGGGTACACCGTGGACAAAAATTTTCAACACTTCCTACTGAGCGTTGCTTAGAGTAAAGCTGCGAATCTACAGTGTATGTTTCACAGAACAAACACGCGGAAAAGAAGGAGCGCTCCGAAGTCACTCATGGACCCTCAGCATCTTGCAGAGGGTTCATTCCCTAAAGACGAAAAGTCTGTCTATGAATCGTTCCTCTGTAAACACGTGCAGTTACAATGCCCAGCGATCCACAGGAAGCAAATTGCTATCCACGCTGGACACTTTTTTGGCTTGCACGCGTTATGTTGGTATGGGTTTCGGCTCTTACAATTTAAAAAGCGTGCAAATGTAAGAAAATAAACATGAGTGAGGCCAGACATAACGCGAATTTTGTGTGTGTGTGTGTGTGTGTGTCTTCCCTGCCTTTTTATTGCGGTAGTCATAATAATAAAATGGAAATGTAAACATTACATAACTGAGATATGCTTGCCTGCCACGAACGATATATTATTTTATACATGTATATTAACTCATACATGATTTACATTAAAATGAAAAAATTATAATTTTATTGCCTGGCAACAAAATTATTTTATTTTTAACAATTACCATTGTTTCAAAAAGTTTAAATGAATTTTCAAGTACTTTACTGTTGTTAAAACGTAAAAGGTTGCAGGTAAACTACCCCTTCCCCTTAACCGATCTTCACCAAAAACAATAGGTCTTGAGTACTCTAAAAATCAGGGCTGTATGCAAAAAATTATTTGATTCTGTTTGAATTTGCGGCTGTTATCGTTTGCCATAGAAAATACCCTTGTTAAAAAAACGTTGCAGGTAAACTACCCCTTTCCGATCTTCATCAAAAACAATAGGTCTTGAGAACTCTACAATTTAGGGCTGTATGCAAATAATCTTTTGATTCTGTTTGAATTTGCGGCTGTTATCATTTGCCATAGAAAATACCCTTGTTAAAACATAAAACGTTGCAGGTAAACTACCCCTTTCCCTTAACCGATCTTCACCAAAATCAATAGGTCTTGAGAACTCTACAATTCAGGACTGTATGCAAAACATTATTTAATTCTGTTTGAATTTGCGGCTGTTATCATTTGCCAAAAAAAATAAAAAATTACCCTTGATAAAAAAAACCGTTGCAGGTAAACTACCCCTTTCCCTCAACCGATCTTCACCAAAAACAATAGGTCATGAGTACTCTACAAATTAGGGCTGTATGCAAAAAATTATTTGATTCTGTTTGAATTTGCAGCAGTTATCGTTTGCCATAGAAAAAAAAATCTACAGACACAAGACAGACAGACAGACACTTTTCGAAAAACGAATATTTTTCATGTTTTGAGTGTAGTACAATCAGAATCTGCAATAATCTCGAACACGATTTTTTTTGCCATCACCATACTTCCATTTCCTTAAGGAATATGGAAGTAAAATATCGGTATGGAGAACCATACATGACTTCCATATTCTAAGATTTATATTTAAAATCATTTTCGAAATGAAATATTACCATAGAAACTACTTCTTTCTACTTACTGCTTCAGCCTTAACCACAGTACTGTGGTCACTAACGTATACCACCTCACGTTATCGCACTCGAATTTCACTGATGATGGAAGTTGATGGCATTGCCGAAACGTCTGGTTTTGTAGAAAACATTGGACTACGGCCAAATATCCCAGGAAGGAATTTTAACAAAAACTACTTCTTTGTTGCCGACAACGTTGTACACATATATATAAAAAATATGCATAAAATTAATGGCTTGTATAAGTTAATGATTGATCTCCATTAAGTAGTCCTCAAGTTTCCAAAGTTTTAATATTATGATGTCCGTAATTATAACATCAGAGCAGGTTTAGTGTGTATGAGGGTACACCGTGGACAAAAATTTTCAACATTTCCTATTGAGCGTTGCTTAGAGTAAAGCTGTGAATCTACAGTGTACGTTTCACAGAACAAACACGCGGAACAGAAGGAGCGCTCCGAAGTCACTCATGGACCCTCAGCATCTTGCAGAGGGTTCATTCCCTAAAGACGAAAAGTCTGTCTATGCATCGTTCCTCTGTAAACATGTGCAGTTACACTGTCCAGCGATCCACAGGAAGAAAATCGCTATCCACGCTGGACACTTTTTCGGCTTGCACCCGTTATGTTGGTATGGGTTTCGGCACTTTCCATTTAAAAAGCGTGCAAATGTAAGAAAATAAACATGAATGAGGCCAGAAATAACGTGAATTTTGAGTGTGTGTGTGTGTGTGTGTCTTCCCTGCCTTTTTATTGCGGTAGTCATAATAATAAAATGGAAACGTAAACATTACATAACTGAGATATGCTTGCCTGCCACGAACGATATATTTTCTCTCATACATGATTTACATTAAAATGAAAAAATTATAATTTTATTGCCTGGCAACAAAATTATTTTATTTTTAACAATTACCATTGTTTGAAAAAGTTTAAATGAATTTTCAAGTACTTTACTGTTGTTAAAACGTAAAAGGTTGCAGGTAAACTACCCCTTCCACTTAACCGATCTTCACCAAAATCAAAAGGACTTGAGTTCTCTACAATTCAGGGACGTATGCAAAAAATTATTTGATTCTGTTTGAATATGCGGCAGTTATCGTTTGTCATAGAAAAAATTACGCTTGTTAAAACATAAAACGTTGCAGGTAAACTACCCCTTTCCCTTAACCGATCTTCACCAAAAACAATAGGTCTTGAGAACTCTACAAATCAGGGCTGTATGCGAAACATTATTTGATTCTGTTTGAATTTGCGGCTGTTATCATTTGACAAAAAAAAAATTACCCTTGATAAAAAAAACCATTGCAGGTAAACTACCCCTTTCCCTCAACCGATCTTCACCAAAAACAATAGGTCATGAGTACTCTACAAATCAGGGTTGTATGCACAAAATTATTTGATTCTGTTTGAATTTGCGGCTGTTATCGTTTGCCATAGAAAAAAAATTACAGACAGACAGATACTTTTCGAAAAACGACTTTTTTCATGTTTTGAGTGTAGTACAATCAGAATCTGCAATAATCTCGAACACGATTTTTTTTGCCATCACCATACTTCCATTTCCTTAAGGAATATGGAAGTTAAAGTAGTTTATTAAGAAAAATTTTATAATTGAAAATTATTATGTACAACTGGTAGGCATTTCATCTGGCGCAATAGTGTATTTGAATCAGTTATCAGTACCGATGATGTCAGCATGTTGGTCAGCATTTGTTTATTTGTTTTATGAATAGTCTAAGCAAAAAAAAATTTACCAGACTGTTGACATGGCGGGGGGTGAGGAGGGACCAAGTGTATATTTATATTCCACTACTTCCCGCGGCAGATGAAATGCCTACAGCTGTACACGAGTATACCTTTGACTTTGTCCCATTCGCTGTATTGACACTGTTCACTCACTGTATTGTGTTGGAATTTTCTTTCAACTTTTTAATTTACTGTCAGACAGCTGTTTAGTTACTTTAGTTCAACGTATTGAATAGTAAATAAATTAAATTGTGAAAATTGTTTTCATTTCACCACGTGGCCCGACCTATCCAGATTTCCCAGTACTAAATTTGTTCCCAGTCCAGCCCCGCTTCTAAATACGATGGTTGATCAAATATAAATAGGACTTTTTAGAAATGTTTTATTAGATTAATATATGTGAAAATAAATACAAAACTATTTTTCTATACACCTTCCTCTATTATTACACACTTTTTTTCATTACAATGGCAATTTTTTAATTCCTTCATCAATTTGTAGGACGTATTCATAGTGATGTCCGTAGCTGGTGATGGCTTCTCTTGAATTACTTTGTTTTCATTACATGTGGCCCAGTAGTACTTATGAGGTGTCCCAAATGATTTGGGCTTCATATTTGTACAGTTATTTTGAAAATACTGATCATTTAAATTCTCATGCATCTGCTCATTGCTAAGTTTAATGATCACTATTAACATTTTGTAACAAGCTGGTTATATGTATTGAGCTGTCTGTGGCAACACTTGATTGTACAGTGTAGATGCAACTTTTAAAACAAAATGAATAAAACTACGTTCCTTCTAAATATGATGGTTGATCAAATATAAATGAGACTTTCTGTCCAGTGAAGTTCTTCCAGTTTTTCTTGCAGAACAGCAGCAGTGTGCAGCTGGGTATTATCGTGAAGAAGGAAGACGCTGTGGGTTGTAATCTTGCACCTATTAGACCAATACACCTCTCCAACTTTTCAAAAGAGTTCGGTGTAGCACAAAGCATTCACTGTTCTTTGTTCAAGTAAAAAATTGATTTACACAGTACCTTTAGTATCCCAAAAGACAGATATGAGAACTTTGCCAGCAGACATGTTTTTCTCTTCAGTGGAGCTGTTCATCTTTTGCATGCGATTACATACGTGACATTTTTGTTTCAGGAGTGTAGGTATATATCTATGATTCATCACATGTGAGAATGACCATAAAAAAAGAGCCTCCTTCTGCTGCAAAGTGACTTTACCAAGAAATTTCCCCTCTAACAGCCCTGTGATTTGGATTCAGCTTTTTGGAGGACATCTTGCAGAGGTTTTGTGAAACTTTAACTTTTTTTTAATAATTGTCTGTAACGGTACAATTCTGTCCACATAGGGTTTGGGGAAAAACAAATATAAATTTTATTTTTAATTCAAAAGCATAATTAATAATGGTAAAGTTTTGTAACGACGCAGGCATGTGTAGGAAATTGTATCAAGGTCAACATTGTATACGCAAAAACAACAGCTATTTTTAGTCAAACGAACTTTGACAGATTAAGTCAACAAGCCAAGCCTGCAAATACGTCATTTGAGAATGCAGTGCGTAATTTGCCTCGCCTTATAATTTGGTTTTCGTCATAGTCTGAAGACAATGAGACTTGGTGACGTGACACCCTCTCCACCACAGAAAATAACGCAATACATTTGTTCTCAGTCTGCAGTCATCTTTAGTGCGAATAGCACGTAAAAGTTCAGGAGCGTAAATCGCGGGCGCCCGCAACTAAAAATGTGAATATCGCAAAGTAAAACATGTTAATATTTTGATCCAGTATTACATTTATACAGTATTATACCAAACAAGTAGAGACAGTGAGAAAATTTGCAGTAAATTGACAGTTCGGCCATAAAATGTGAAAGTGAGAACTACTAAAACAGCAAACAGCGCAAGCCACGAGTCGACGCCTGGGGCGTCGAATTTCTACACATCAGCAGGGAAGTAGACATTTCAAAATTATTTAAAATACTGGCACTTTTAAATTGAGCTCAATAAAAAAGAATGTATCGTGTGAAATTGTGTGAGTGTGTGTGTGGAGGTACCTAATTAATCTAAAAAATAAAAGCACTGGTTTACGTTAAAAGAAGGTAGTTGAGTAATTTTCAGCATCTGTCTCAATGTTTAACAAGTTAATTTGAAATAATATCTTGAAGAAAGGTTGATGTTAAAGAAAACAATGTATTGTATTCATGTTTTAATCGTAAAAATGTCAGAGATGGAGGGAGTAATTTTGTCATGGGCATCAATATATAATAACCAAAATAATGAATAAAAACAAGTTTGCAAAAATACAAGTAAATTTGAGGTACGTAAATCATTTCAAAGCAACCATCTTGTTATTTTTCAGCTCGTCTAATCAGAACCTTGGACCCGGTAAGTATATTTTATGTTGGTACTCGACAACATGGCGGCTGCACTAGCCGAGAGTGTAAAAAGTAAACCAAGTTTATATATTAATAAATTTGAAAAGTAAGTAAAACATAACAAATGTCGCCCGAACAGCTGGACCATTTGCATAAATAAAATTTATACAAATGTGGACCTGTTTTGAGAAACAGGATGGTTGTTTGGAATGAGTAAATTGGTATGTACTTAGAAAAATAGATGATGACGAGAGTGTCAGATAGGGTTATGTTATAAGATTATTTACATACGTGTATTAGAAATAAGCAAAATGAATACTAAGACGATAAGAACGTAGAAGTCAGCATAACTGACAAAACATTTACGAGTGAGATGGGCGTTCACTCAACCCCAGTTAGCCAGATCGGTAAGTCTAGTACCACCGAATCAGTCGAATTAAATACAGTCCAACTAACACCCATCTCAACTCGGTCTGAAAACAAAACAGATGATATGTTGAAACGTTTGTATAGTATGATAGAGACAAAATTTTGTGAAGTAAACAGTGACTCTGATGTTAAGTTCAATAAAATTAATAGCAAGTTCGATGAACAGAAAAACGAAATTAAAGAAATCAAAAGTAATTTCAATGCTAAATTTGATGAAGTAAACAGTCGTTTTGACATTAGTGATATTAAAATGAATGAACAGAATAGTAAATTTGATGAAACTAGAAACCAAATTAAACAACAGAATTATAATTTTAATAAGCAAATGAATGAAATTAATACACGTTGTGATAATATGAAAGAACAGATATTAGAAGCAATAGATCATGTGTTCGAGGAACAAAACGCAAGAATAGATGACATGATTAATAACTTTACAATAAATAAAGTAGATGATAATTATGAGATTAAAATGGGGGTAGAAAGCGGTGAAAAGTCCAATAAATTAAATGAAAATAAAGACGATCAGGTAACATATAATACGGTAAGTAGGGGTGAGAAAAATGATAATATAATTAAAAATATGGTGTTAGAGAGTAAGGTTGTGAAGATTGAGAGTGCTGATGAAGTTATAGCGGGAGTAGAATTTGATAATGAAGTGATAGAGAGTACTCATGAGTTAGAGAGAAAGTGTAGAGAGAGTTTACAGGTAGAGGGGTTGCAGAGGGTAAACTTTTCCCGTGGTGTTGTGGTTGGGGGTCAAGAAAATGCTTCACGAGTGTATTTGGGAGACGTATGATCTACAAATAATTGTCCCTTGATTTTTTGTGCATCTGGCGGAGCCAGATGGTGTAGTAATAAAGTTGTATTACCTTCTGCATGGGATGGTAGAAAAAGGGTGAAATGGCGTTGTGATGGGAGATATTTTGAGAGAGAGTTGTCTGTTGATGGGGAGATAAAGTTATTTAAGGTTGAGAAAAATTATAAAGAGTTAGTAGAAAGGTTAGGTATAGAGAAAGTGGATAATGATATTGAAGTCTTACCTTGTGTTGAAGCTGATATAGCAGCAGTAGATGACGATGTTGTTAATGATGAATTTATAACTTACCTAGTAGTGACAGATTATACTAAAGGCGACATGACTATACTCAATGGCGACAAGTTATATGATATAATAATATAGAATAATCCTGTTAATTATGATGATATTGTGGAAGAATATGAGAATATAAATAGCCATTATATTGATAGTAATAATATAATGTATTTAATAAGAAATGATTTGTGTAGACCTAAGATCAGAGTATTATTCGATGATGGTGGTTAAACAGTTGTTGGTCATGAACATTTAATTATGTGAATAGTGTGGTTTTGAAATGGATTGTCTTATGAAATGATTTGTGGTAAATGATAACAGATAATAATTTGGATTGTATATTCTTTTGTGTGTTGATGTCAAATGTATTTGTGTAGTACATTAGGTTGTAACTCTGTATTTTGTGTAAACAATGTATGTAGGTAAGAGGAATTGATTTAATAATAAGTATAACATTTTTTCAGACTAAATAAATGATGAGAGTAAATGTGAAATTATAAAATGTAATTAAAAAACTTGGTGTTAAAAAAAAAGATTGAATTAAATAATTGGAGAGTAATTAATTAATTGAAAATGTTGTACAGAGGAATGTTGGTGATGAATTTAAATGATTTTCTTCTGAGATTTAGATTATAATGAATAGTAAATGATTAAACATACAATATGTTTAGGAGTTGAGTTATATTGTTATTATGAGGTAAGTGATGAATTTTCTAGTGTAGTTTTCAATGATCATATTAATGTAAAAGGTGGTAAAAGATAGAGTTTGGGTGATGATTATTCCAGTAGGGCATTTGAGTCAATCAAAGTTAACTTTAAACAGGTGTTTGACAAAATAAGAATTTTGGAATAAAAGTAATACAGAAACAGTGTGGTAGTAGGGACACAGTAGCGGGAGTGCATGTATGTAGAGAAAGCGAGAGTAATGTAAAGGGAGAGTTAATAGGTGGTGGTGAAATTTTGTAATGAGGGTGGAGGTGTAAGGAGTCCTCAACGCAAGGTGTTGTGGCGGGAGGTGAATAGTTTTAAATGGGGTTTGGCGGAGTTACCTGGAAGAGGCCAGGAACGGATAAGGGAATGAGTATAAGGGAAGGGAACACACATCCTAGGTACAAAGAGGATATCAGGTACTGTATTATAAGAGGGGAAGGATTTAAGTGGAATTAGAAAATTTAGTGGAGATAAATACTGTTGAGAGATTGGTGTCACCCTATGCAAATCTGGTAGTGGTTGTTAGAAGGGAGAAAGGGAATAAGGTTATATATAAATGCCCATTCAATAAATCAAATCATTGTGAATGACTGAGAATCACCCAAACTAATTAAGGATGAAAATGTTAAAATTGAAATTCATAGTTAAAATGTAATAATAAATGAAAGGTTATGTAAAATGAAGGTTGATAACAAAGTAAACATTTTGGAAAACTTAATGGTACAATAAATGATAAATAATTAAAGGTTGATATAAAAAGAGTTAATAGAAAGTTCAAGTTGTAATATTTATAATTTTCTATACAAATTATTTAAAGGTGAATTGTTTGGTTTAATGTAGCAATGTTAATGTTCAAGGTTAATGTTCATTATGTTATATTATGTTAGTGTGAATGGCATAAGTTTAGTTATAAGAGATGCTATTATAGTGACGGTATGTTGTTGCTATAGATAGCGGTAAGAGTTGATTGAGAAACATTGATGCATGTTACAATCAACGGAGGCTCAAATAGAGCGTAATATACACTGTACACCAACCTTATATAATATTATATTATATGTAAAATTGATATGGTACACTGTACGAAAAATGATTTGTTAAAACATGCTAATGACAGATTTCCCCACATTTCGGGCGATTACTGTTTCACCAACACTAATCGTGGTTTTGGCTGACAACCCGCTGTGGGCAGATATTGTAAAACTGACCATGGTTGGTTGCCTGTGAAATTGGTTTGAAATTGAAATTAACGAGGGGGGTGACACAGGGGGAAATCATACCGGAACTATGCAACAGCGGCTATCACCCGTTCGCGTAGGAACAAATAAAAGGGTGATCGACCGTTTTAAGGTTGTGATTATATAATCAGTAGGATTTTGTAAACCTTTAGGGGTAACTTTATCTGAACTTTAAATGTAATGCCAAAGCAAGGACAGGAGATGACAAAATTCCTCCTTAACTTCAGTTCTTGTGGAGGCAACTGGGCGCTACAGTCCAGGGGGGGCCATAGTGTGTATGGAAGGAGGTTACTAAAGTATTAGTAACGCATTAATGAATATTAAAATGAATTATGTTGAGGATCTGATGAGATAATTGAATGATTTTGTATTGAATTAAGAAGTATTATGATAATTAACAATTTTAAGTAGATAATTTGTTCTGATGTAGTGGACTTAAATGTATTTTATTCTAGATAAGAATTTTATAAATGAATTTAATTGTTTTGAAATATTAATCCTATAAGGGAAGGCATTTGTAATGTTGTAATGGGAAATGTTTATTTAAATTCTGATAGAATCAGAGAAATATTTTGAATTTTGGGAATAAGATGTAACAAGAGAAGGGTATGAAGAATGTCGATATTGAGGCTGGATGTTTGTATTTTGTTATAATAAATATTGTATTCATATGTATGTTAGGAATTAAGGAAAAAACCAGTGCTTCTTAATGCAAACCAGTACACAGCTAAGTGGAACAGATCAGTTAGGGATATGGTATTATACAAGGCCACTATTTGATTTTTAATTTGATGTTTCAGTGTCTGGTGATGCTGTGGCGGCGGTCCTGAGCTGGCCAGCGCGTCAGAGCAGGAGCGTCAAGTGCCTGACTGGCCTTGCGGTGTTAGGATCTCAAGAGAGAAGTCCAGCAAGAGTTCAGGTGCGGTCACAGTCACTGGACCAGGGGTAAGTTAACTATTTTTTTTTGTAAACTGTAAAGGGGGTTGTGGCGACATATCCTGGCCAATCCCTTTAGGAAGTATAAGTGTGTCAATGAGAGTTTTTATGCTTCAGCATAAAACCCCTCATTGAGGGGGTATTGTAACAGCACAATTCTGTCCACATAGGGTTTGGGGAAAAACAAATATAAATTTTATTATTAATTCAAAAGCATAATTAATAATGGTAAAGTTTTGTAACGACGCAGGCATGTGCAGGAAATTGTATCAAGGTCAACATTGTATACGCAAAAACAACAGCTATTTTTAGCCAAACGAACTTTGACAGATTAAGTCAACAAGCCAAGCCTGCAAATCGTCATTTGAGAATGCAGTGCGTAATTTGCCTCGCCTTAAAATTTGGTTTTCGTCATAGTCTGAAGACAATGAGACTTGGTGACGTGACACCCTCTCCACCTCAGAAAATAACGCAATACATTCGTTCTCAGTCTGCAGTCATCTGTAGTGCGAATAGCACGTAAAAGTTCCGGAATGTAAATCGCGGGCGCCCGCAACTAAAAATGTGAATATCGCAAAGTAAAACATGTTAATATTTTGATCCAGTATTATACCAAACAAGTAGACACAGTTAGAAAATTTGCAGTAAATTGACAGTTCGGCCGTAAAATGTGAAAGTGAGAACTACGAAAACAGCAAACAGTGCAAGCCACTAGTCGACGCCTGGGGCGTCGAATTTCTACACATCAGCAGGGAAGTAGACATTTCAAAATTATTTAAAATACTGGCACTTTTAAATTGAGCTCAATAAAAAAGAATGTACCGTGTGAAATTGCGTGAGTGTGTGTGTGTGGACGTACCTAATTAATCTAAAAAATAAAAGCACTGGTTTACGTTAAAAGAAGGTAGTTGAGTAATTTTCAGCATCTGTCTCAATGTTTAACAAGTTAATTTGAAATAATATCTTGAAGAAAGGATGATGTTAAAGAAAACAATGTATTGTGTCAGAGATGGAGGGAGTAATTTTGCCATGGGCATCAATATATAATAACCAAAATAATGAATAAAAACAAGTTTGCAAAAATACAAGTAAATTTGAGGTACGTAAATCATTTCAAAGCAACCATCTTGTTATTTTTCAGCTCGTCTAATCAGAACCTTGGACCCGATAAGTATATTTTATGTTGGTACTCGACAACATGGCGGCTGCTCTAGCCGAGAGTGTAAAAAGTAAACCAAGTTTATATATTAATAAATTTGAAAAGTAAGTAAAACATAACATGTCTGCACATTTACATAACTTACACTGAAGTTACTACACTAATTTCACAAACGGTTATTCATCAATCATCATAAATACGTTCTTGATCTTGAAAAGCATTTTTAGCTTAATGCTGCTTATGGGAGACATGCATAAGTGAGGTTAGAAACTGGGCTCTGCCCTTCCAGAAAAACTAATGACATTTGTGTACTTGAGACTTCAAAATTGTATTATTGCCGAATTGTGCACACAATCTGTTTTAATACCTCCGCTTACTAAAACTTAATAATTTCATGCTGCACAATAGACACATACACCTTCCAGTGACTCCTATTGACAACTAAACACACAACTTAAAAAAAAAATGCATAACGCAATGCATGTCTAAGTATTACTAGCAGTGTTGGCACCATTAACTAGTGTTAAAGTTCATGCCAATTTCATAGGTCTCGTTTATATCTGATTAACCCTCATACAATGTACTGATAATTCATTTTCACATTTATGTTAAAAGCTACCACAAACTATTTTTATATTGGGTAGAATTTACAAGTACTGGAACAATTTAAATTCTAAAAGATTAATGATTCACCATTAATTATATACTTTTACATGTAATACTTATTTTAATATATATGAGAAATTAAGAATCTCTAAAAGATAATTATTACTAACTATTAAGAATTAGAATTGGATGTTGACTTTTGAGGGGATTTGATGAGCAGTAGTGAGCAAAAATAATACTGATTTCAAGATATGTACATGTTCATTGTTACGTGACAATCTCTGAAACTCTATATGCCAGTATTTACTTCTTGTTTTTTTTTATGTTAACATTTGCTTCCACAGATACTATTCCCTTGAAATGAAGACTTTAAGGACTTAGGTAGACAATTAATAAGACTAGTGTGACAGTAGACTATTAAAACATCTTCTTTTTAAGAAAGAAAGCCTTCAAATATAGAATGCAGATGTGATGTTATTTCTTATCAAATTATGAAGAAAGGCTTTTCTTGTGTGGTTTACTTTTCATGGGTATACCAGCACGTAATTAGTATGGGAAGAAACTATTGCAATTGACTCTTAAAAAACTATACCTTTTTTTTGTTAACAGTACATATTGTTACGACAGTCTACTCGATCGTCATAGGTACAGTGGAAAAAAACAAAATATGTACAAGACACCAATTAAATCACTAATCACCAACTTTAATTTTCACAGTTTGACCGTTCGTAATTAACAACACTGTCTCTTATAACAAATCAAATAAAAATTGTTCACACGCAATATAGTCTACTAATAGAGTCTTGCACAATTATAAAACACATAGGCCTAACACAATAATTCTTCACTTTGACAAGCACTCAATCCACACTAGCGGAAGTCGCTCACGTAATTAACTAACAACCCGATAGCTATGGCTTTATATATGCTGTGCTGAGGCCGAGTACAGCTTTCCCTTCTTAACTGCATGCCGGCTGCTTAATGAGTTAAATTCAACCTGGAACTCACCAGAATCATCTACTTGAGGGACAGTGGAGAAAGTTCTGGAATGTTCGGTATGCTTCTCGCAACACTGCCCCCTCCTTAAACCTGTTCGTCCTGAACTGGCAAACCATCTCTGAAGTAATACTTGGCCAGGCGATCTAGGTGGATGCCCTTGTTTAAGATAATTCTCCCGTCCCTTCAAGTTCCCAGGAATACGAGTCTTCCGCTCAACTGCTAGTTTTGCTGGAATCACTCCCGTTGCGTCATGTACTGATGACCTAAACACCACTGGCTGATCCAAATCTGATTGGATCTCGTCAACAACCTCTTGCATAACTTCATCTTCAGCAACTTTTTCCCTGGGCACTTCTATTAACTCAGGAACAAACAAGGGGTTTTCATTGACACCCATAGTTGGCTTTCCAGTCACTTCTTTTGCTGTTTCACGTATGTGTACTTCCTCTGCTAGTTCTTCTTCCATTTCCGCCTGGAATAGGAAAGGTTCCTCTTGACCAGACCTGTTGATTTCTTCTTCGGCCAATGCCACTTGCTTGATTGAATGGTTGGCAGACCCTGACATTTTAACCATGCAAAGCTTTATCTTCTCTTGTCCAATCTTCAGGACGTTCTCTCTTAAGTCCACAACAAATCCGTAGGCATTCATAATGTCTGTGCCAAGAATCACTTCATCAACGTCTGCAACAAGCATTTGGTGGCTAAACTCGAGAAGACCCAGACATACACGTACGTCTATCTTTCCTAACACACTGACGGGGCTTCCAGTCACAGTCTGTATTGTACAAGAGCTAATTTGAGGCCGTCGGTTGCTGATTAAGTCAGGGCGTACAATAGACACTGTAGCGCCCGTGTCAACTGTAAATGATGTTCGTTTACCTTCCGCAAATCCATTAACGATCAGGTTTCCACTAGTCTTATGTAGCGTGGAAACTGTGTGCTGTTCTGGGGCATTACTTCACCAATTGGTGCGCTCGCTCTCTTCTCTTGGTATTTTATTCTTCCAGCAGTCTACCTATAGATGACCACATTTCCCACAGTTGTAACACTTCGGTCTTCTGTCTTTATTCTTTGGTTCGAAAGATCGTTGTGGTGCTGCTGACTTCTTAAACTGTTGTTTTTGAATCATCTCTTTATGCCGTCCGCTATGACGATACTGCGGTATTGGATCCGTTTGGCTACAACGTGATGGCATACTTTGATTAATGTAGGTCGCCGATGTGGCAGCTTCAAAACGGAGAGCATGAACAAGAGCGTCCGATTTATTATCATGCCGAGCCATTCTTAACACTTGTTGTAACTGACTATCTCTGATACCGTCAATAAACATAATGAGAGAAATCCTCTTCCGGAAGTCCTCCGATTCTTCGGGATAAGCCAATCTCGTCAGTCGGTCGACATTGGCTTCAAACTCTTGAAGGCTCTCCCCTGAACGCTGTTGCCTCGCTTTAAGTTGTTCACGGTACACTTCGCACAAATGCTGGTCACCGTACCGTAATTCCAGAGCTTTAGTTAATTCGGCATAGACGTTCTGACTGTCAGATGGCACTTTCTGTATTAGTTCTGCCCTTTTAAAGCAAGAATTAGTGAAAGTCCTTTCTCTTCTTCCGTCCATTTATTTAAGCGAACGGCAGCTTCAAATTGGTGAATATAAGTTGCCCAATGAGTACTTCCATCAAACGCTGGGCCAGTTTGCGAAACTGGCCCTACTACAGTTTGATTTCTCTGATATTTTGAATCTTCATCAGCATTTACTGATGGTTTTTCTTTATCAACTATTTCTTTGACTAAATGTTCGACTTCCTTTTTAATTTGTTTTATTGAATTTGTAATAGAATCTTCTAAACTTGACATACTTGTTTTTATAGTTGACACAGATTTTTCTACTTCATATATTCTGTAAACTTGTTTGTTTAGCTCACCTCGTAAAAGGACGAATTTTGCAGTGTTATCATCTTGTACGAACGTCTTAACGTCGTCTGCTTGACGACTAAATTCTTCTTTTTTTTGTCCCTCTGGTGTTTCATTTTCATGCTTACGTTTTTCTTTTAGTCGTTCTTCCATTAATGCTTTCTGTCGTTCATCTGCCGTTTCTCTTTCTTGTCTGTGTTTCTCATAATATCGTTTTTGTGCTTCTGCCGCCTCTTGTCTGCGTTTCTCATCCTGTCGTTTCTCCATCTGTATTAGCATTGCTTTGAATGATTTTATCATCTGACTGGTATCCATTGTTTTACAATTAATTACGAATTACACTCGTCTTGTAAAAAGTGTCCACCGTTTCCACTGTTAACCATTCTATCCCAGTTCTGACACCACTCTTATGACGGTCTACTCGACGTCGTAGGTACAGTGGAAAACAAAATAAGTACAAGACATCAATTAAGTCACTAATCACCAGCTTTAATTTTCACAGTTAAACCGTTCGTAATTAACAACACAGTCTCTTATAACAAATCAAATAAAAATTGTTCACACGCAATATACAATGTCTACTAATAGAGCCTTGTACAATTATAAAACACATAACACAATAATTCTTCACTTTGACAAGCACTCAATCCACACTAGTGGAAGTCGCTCACGTAACTAAATAACAACCAGTAGCTATGGTTTTATATACGCTGTGCTGAGGCCGAGTACAGCCTTCCCTCCTTAACTGCACGCCGGCTGCTTAATGCGTAGTTCCTGGAACTCACCAGAATCATCTATTTGAATGATGCACACCTGCCACACTGGACGGGGGGAGTGGAGAAAGTTCTGTATTGTTCAGTACGCTTCTCGCAACAATTTACTCCTGTCAGAACCCAACCATAAACTTTATAGTGTATTAAATGCACTTTACTGTAAACAGAGCTATATAAAAACATTACAACAGTATTAAAAACATATATTATTCAATTAATTGCTAAGGCTCATAATTTGTACAGTTTATAATAAATTAAAAACCTGAAGGAGACCATGCGTTATATAATACAGGAGGAGGTATATTCTATAACATTTACCTTTAAAATTGGTGGCAACATTTTTTTCAGCTTTGAGCCATAAATCACAGAAAACATCTGATTGATCATTTCCTTCCTGTCATTGACATAATGTCTCAGAGGGAACATTTCCGTAGTTAGATCTACATCATCAGCTTCTGAGCTGCTGTCATGCAAACCTAGTCTCACCTACAACATAACGTCAGTAAATTATAAAATACTCATGTAAATATTATAAAAAGTAATACAGTAGTTATTAAAAAAAAAAACTTACATGACCTGTACAAACATTAGGGAAATACACAGGCCTTAGATGTTTTAAAAACACTAAAGCTTTACCTGTGAAATATCAAAATAATTAATCCACATGGATGACTGCTAAGATTTTTGAAGAGAAATATGATGAAGACCTGGGGCGATGAATGAATGCAAAATGGTAGAAAGTTTATTTTAGCAGTCAATAACTGTACAGCATACGCAAATATTCAAATAGTATTTGAAAATATGACTAGTGTCCTCCAGCTGATGGACCAGAGTGTCATCAAATGTCTGAAAGGCCACAACAAAAATAAAAAATAAAAATGGTGCTTCATTGGTGACTCAATGAAGACAGAGGAAACAATGATATTAAATTTAATTTATACGATGCAGTGTGGCGTCTTATCAAACCATGGACTTGATTATGCCTTCAACTGCAAAACACATGTTTAGTCATTCTGGACTTGTGTTACAAATGAATTTTTCTGATGACAAAGATTATGATAAAGAAGATGATCTATATCTAAGAGAATGTAAAAACAGTTCAATGTTTCACTGTCTCTTCAGTCTGCACTATCTAATATCAATGAGTACCAAATGGCTGATGACGAGTAAACCACTGGAGAAGCACTTAGCAATGATGACATAATTGAAAATATTCTTACCCACAATAATGAAGAGTGCAAAGAGGAAGAATGAAAGGGACAAGGAATCCTACCCTGTATTACAAAAGAGGCTCTGGATGCAATGAGGTTGGTATCAACCTATTTCAGATGCCATGATATTGACACTTCATTACAGCAAAAAGTAATAAATACTGAAAATAAAACTGAAGTTGATTATTACAAAACTATAAAAAAATATCACATACTATTTCAGAAGTGAGTAAAAATGTTATATAACGATTAGTTTGAATTTAATTGATAATTTCATTAAAAAACTATAAAAACCACTTGTAAATAAACAGATTATTGAAAGTTTTTTTAGTGCAGTATACAAGTAAGAAGTACTTTTAAATTTAACTTTAATAAAGTGAGTGGAATTATGTAGTAGTGTACTTAATTTGTGTTTGTTCTCTCTAAAAGACCTTCTGGACAGAAACTGGTAAGTCTGTTTACTTTTATTTTATTATTACCATTATTTATATTACACACAAAAAAAAAAACAGTTTTAAGTATGCTCCAATTTCACTTTCTATATTTTAATTATTTTTACAATATAGTTTGACAGCAGATAAAGAAAAAATTGTCATTTTCTAACTTTTCCAACAATGTAATTTCTCTATAGCAAAAACGTACAGTGGTGGTTGAATTTCATTAAACAGAGCTATTACTATATTAACAAAATACTGAATCAATGCATTTTAAATTGGACAAAGCAATAAATCAATGAAGCAATAAATGTGAGGAACAAAATCAGATTTTCAGCAATAAATTTGATGTCTTGAATCCTAGACCCAGGATTACAGAATTAATTGGACATTGCAGATACAGAAATGGATAACAAAATCAGTGCTATGTGAAATGAGTTTAGGAAACAGTTTAACAAGGTTAAACAAGGGAATATGATATTGTGCTACACTATTGTTTGTCACAATATAAATTTAATGTATTATTAGTCAGTAACTGAGCTAGATGCTTACGTGCAGAGTACAATGTGTGTGTGAGATTATTTTGGAGTGTGAGTTTTGTGATGAAAATGTTTTACCTGAGATATATAGCAATTAATATTTATAACGTTCAAAGGATACAATCTTGAAGATCATTGGTGGAATCTTTTGGAATTTCTATCTTTCCAATTCCGTAATGTGGCAGTTTTCTCCAGCTGCACACTTAATACAACTTAATCTTCTTGCATGTACTTCTTTTTTTATTTTCTTACTCCAGCTGACTTCATGGATTTTTAGTGTTCCCTTGAATGTTCTAAGTTTCTTTGGAACGTAATCATCATATTTAGTGAAATTTTTACTATTAATTTTATAGATAGTGATTCCTTTGCATTTCTCTTTCAGTTCTTTGACCAAAGTGTCAATATCTGCTACGTCTTTTCCTTGCGAAACTAGGCTGTCAGCGGTTCGTTTTACACATCCACCTATGCCATCTGGTGCTCCTTTACCATGCCCCTTTTCCGTGTAGTGCCAGCAAATAGTCTCTGGTTGAAGTTCCTGCTGGAAAAATGTTGCAGCAAGGTAAAACATGTTCTTATTGCGATATTGTTGCGAAGTACCATCACTGAAAAAGTGCACATTTTTAAGAGGCATTAATTGAACATTTGTTTTAATATCATCTATTACTGGTTTCAAATGTGCACAAATTGCAACATAATCATGACGTCTGTCTTCTGAGAGAGTGCAAAATGATTTGCATTTTGTTGATTTTTCAGTTTCAGAGTGATAATACACTATAGTTGTATGCAATGACACCTGGTTTCTGGACCCACCAAAGTGAAGTGACTGTACGTCTTGAGAATACTTACAATTGTAATTCTCAGAGAAATCACAGTGAATAAGAATGTCATTTCCAGACAAGTTTTCTTTAATGTCAGTGGTTACGGAATATTGGTGTTTTATATTGCAAACATGTTGCATAAATTTACCAATCATTGATGATTTAAACTTACATAAAAGCTCATTTTTTGAATATGTTATTTCTTCCTTGGTAGTCTTTTGGCACAACTTCATTTTGCCTTTGACTTTGATTTCAACTTTCTTCATCTTCCACTGATAACATGTTACATCTTCATCCTCATATTCATTAACTGCAATATCATTATTGGCATACTCTTTCAAGACATGTCTCTTTAAGCTTACCTTCACATGTAAGTTTCTTCAATAATTCTGTTGGATTTTCTCATCTATAATCTTCAGCATGTTTAATTTATCCAAAACCAGAGAGAAATTGGCATGTTCCATGCAAAGACATGTATCCCTTGCCTTATAATCTGGCTTTACAACCCAAAATGGACGGAGTTTACAAAAGGTAGCATATGAAGTGTTTCTGTAGCATGGAAATGCATTAATAAACTCTTTGTAAAGGTTTTTTAAGGTGTCATTTAACAAGCGCTTCTGTTTCTTTTGTTTATTCCTTGTAATAGTTTCCTTTTTTCCAGCAGTTAATCTGCTGCTACTATCTCTTTCAAAGAAATCTTTCACAGCTCTCTTAACTTTCTCATTTTCAATCAATATAGTTCGATCACCAGACTTATGAAAGTTCATAATTTTACGGGAAGTGAGAGAATGCAAACTATTCATTAGCCTGTATTTTTTTACAATTTTTCCAGTTATAACTTTTACAAATTCCCTTTTCTTTTTTAAACCTTTCTCTGTACAGTAGTTTAAATTTATTTGTTTTTTTAACACCTCATTAAAAGTAAGCTGTTTCCTGACTTGCTGGGAACATTTCTGGCCTGTTAACATTTTTTTGACTAATTTACGGGGTGTATCCTCTTTTGTAGCCTGCAGCCTGTAGTATTTTTGCTTGTATTTTGTAGCATTTTTTCTCAATTTTATATTCTCATCCTTTAGATTCTGTAACTGTTTTTTAAGAATCTGCCTATTTCTTTGCCGTCTCTTTTCACCACTGTCACTTCTAGAACTAGAAGGTCTACTTGGACCAGGAAGCTCAAGAGCTTCTTCTGGATCTGGACTGGCAGGAAGCAAGTTTATTTGTGGACTAGGAGGTGGTGTTGTTACGTTTTGAAGAGTTTTAGCTATATTCTTTTTATTTTCACGACTTTTCTTGGTCCTTTCCTTCCATCCTTT
This sequence comes from Magicicada septendecula, assembly GCA_034769895.1. Lineage (NCBI taxonomy): Eukaryota > Metazoa > Arthropoda > Insecta > Hemiptera > Cicadidae > Magicicada > Magicicada septendecula. Next base: position 480,683,786 of record CM068367.1, on the reverse strand, counting down.
TCTGATTGCACTCTTTTCTCTTTCAGACATATCAGAAATATTTTTCCTAGTTTTCCTTTTACGTTCGTTCTTTCTGCTTCTGTTCTTCGTATATCTCTGGATCATTCTTTAATTTTTCCCTAGCCCTCCTCATGCTTAATTTTTTTGCTTCTCGTATTTTGTCTATTTTCTTCATTTTACCATTTGTAAAACCTGAAAGTAAAAAAACCTTTAGTTTTCAACAATTTTTTTATGTTTAACTTGGTTTTTGAATTTGCTGTGTTAGCCCTGCATGTAGGCCTAGGCCTACTTTGAAATAAAATCATAAATTTTATATAGCATAATGAGAAAACTATACTCATATTTCACATTGTGGCCACAATTTTGCTCAGTGATCACAACTGAGTTGAGCCACAACAAAAGAATAACAATGTTTAAAGGTTACACTAAACAATGTGTTACCGTACTGTAATTGTGCAATTATGGTCCATCAATATGTTTTTACTTTGTAATAAACTTTGTACCTAGTTTATTAAATTGTGCTAACACAGTTTGTTTTAAGTAAATCTGGAACTTATGGATACAATTGGATATTGTGATTTTGATTTTTAAGCAATGTTCCTTATATTGCAATAAGGAACCCTATAAACTCACTAGGAATTATTACTTTCAGAAAAAATATTATAAACTTCCAGTTATATAGCAATGAAACAAAACAAGCAATGTAAGTCACATCCGTTACCTAACCGTCACATCCATGGACATTGCATGGCAACGGACGTGACATCCACGGACGTGACAAATTCATTGGAAACATTCTATTAGTTGATGCTATTTTGAGGTTATGAAGTTGTTGCTTGTAAAAGTAAAAACTAGAGAGATTAACTTACTCTAATATAATATAAAATTATTGTTATTGTTGAGACTTACCTAGATTTCTAGAACACAGATGTGACCAGATGATCTCGACAAAAGCACAACTTGCAACTTTAAGAACTGTTAGCACAGCAGTCAAACACAAACATTCAAATCAAAGTAGCTCTCAATACAAAATGGTTGCCACAGAATGAGAACAATAGTCAAGCTAGTCTTGTGGTGCCCCCTGGAGGATTTTATTTGAAATACCAACTAGTTCCACGGACGTGACAGAAAATTCAGTGACCAGCATTTCTTCTATTATAGCATTATCTATAATGATATTATTTACAGATTTTTTATGCCTAGGCCTACTTAAATATATTGTGTTAAGAAATAATATGTTGTAGGTTATTAAATGATGACCATTTTGCATTAACAGCCTAAATAAGAACCAAAAGTCAGGTCAGTTACATTCCACGGACGTGACATGTCACTGTCCGTGGCCACATTTTTTATTGGAAACTGAATTTATTTTTCAGTTTTGTTACCATATTCATGAACCCAGAGTAAAATATATTAATCTTACTACAATTTTTCATGAAATCTTTATTTATTTCATTACAAAAAGTTGCAGTGACAGCAAATTGTACCTTTTCGGGAGAATGACCCATATGAAGTTATTCGTAGGAATGTAGTGACCAAAAAGTCGGGTGAAAGCCATCCGCTGTCGTTTACGCAAGCCTAATTGACACGCCATAAATCTAGTGTAGCAAGCGGCCACTTGTTAGAAAGACAAGGTTATTGTGCTGGGTGTATCTAGAAGGGACGCCAGCGAATAAAAGCCTACAACCCGGAGAAAAGCATACGAAGGAGTGAAGAAACTCATCAAGTGAGAAATGTTTTGTCTGACAAAGGATGAAAGGTTACACGAACATAACAGCAGACAGGAAACAATGAAGGGTGTTCCTTGACTGAAACGTATAAACAGAGGATACGCCGGAACAATACTATGATACCAGGAAAGAAAGCGTACTCGAGGGTAACTCAGGAACTAAAGGGATAGGTTTTTGTTGGGAACCAGACAAAAAGAAAATACTTACGGAGAGAGGAGGCGAGGCCTTTGTTCAAGAAAAGATAATACCATAGGCGCAACTAATTGGAAAGGCAGATGTTGGAAGAGAAATCGAAGGGTTGTCTTTTGTGAAGACTAAGAAATACGACAGCTAGATTTATTACTAGAGTATTCGGAAAAGCCGTTGACTGAAGGGTAAAATATCCAGGAGAAGAGTTTGGTGGGAATCAGTAGACCTATCAGAACTTACTTTTGAGAAAGTAGGTGGTCTCTGGAGTAGGTTGTACGAAAAGGAACCAATTAGGAAATGGCATCGCCGAAACCAGAAGTCTAGTGGGGAAATTCTCATGTTCGATATAGGCAAGCAACAGGGACACGAAAAAGAGTCTTTACTAAATTTTCGAAAGGATCGGAAGTAAAAGGCGTGACGAAAGTGTTACGGGAGTTCATAAAATGACTTAGAAAAATATCGATACGATATGAACTATATAACATTCCCTAGCGTTCGAGTTTGTGATCATATAATAGTAAACGATAGTGAAACGCAATATAATGGCGGTATTAACAATTCTAACAATGTTGTATATTAATTAGTCATGAACGAATAACAGTAACTTACCGTCATGTGTATCAGTTAAACAAACCATAAAACCGAGTGTAATATATGTCTTTAAACAATATCATGAGTAAATTCAATGATACATTTACAGAATGTCAGTGAATAACTGAAGTTAGAGCAACAATAATTTAGACTCGCAATAAAGCCAATACGAACACGCGTTGTGTAATGTGCTATATATGTGAAGTGCTACTGTGAGGTCCACGCATGCCACTCGAGATTCATCTGATGACATCATCAAAACTCCAAATGCTGATCAAGAAGCATCGCTTACCACACCTGCGACCTCTACAAGAAATGGATAATCGTACGTCAAGTAATTCTGTTATGTACTAATTAAATTTTACACCCACTTGTCTGTCACTAAAAGAACTCACTAAAGAAATTAATTTAAAGCAATTTAGAATCTTCATTATATGTAAGATCATGTTGAACCATTAGAGAAAATCGTAGAAAATCTAGTATTCATAAAATATCTATGTCACATATCACAATCACTTTGATTTTAAATGAATCCGTTTATATATAAAATTTTGTACTAAACTTAAGTTGATCAATTATTAAAAATGAAATATAGTAAGAAGTAAATTTTTTAGAAATTAAAGAATTATTAAATTTATTAAATGTGCATTAATTAATATTTATAGTAATAATTAAGTATACCATGAATATGATGATATATAAGGATGTTTAGTTAATAAATTAACTACTAGCAAGTAATGAAGTATTAATTTTATTGAATTGAACCCTGAGATAAACAAAACAGTAAATGTATTATTATATTTGACGCACACAACCACGGGCAAACTAAGTTAAAGTTATATTTGATGCCGCAACTAGTGTGGCATAATTTAAATCTTTATATTTGGCATCCCAAAAACGCGGGACATTAAATAACTAATATAACAGTAATTGTTATAATAGTTATATTTGTTATATTTGACGCCGCAACTAGTGAGGCATAAAAATATCTTTATATTTGGCGTCCACCGCTGGGCGTAAACGGGTACAACTCGTTTATCTTTATATTGGCGCCGCACCGCACGGCTTGATAGACAAATTAATGTTATTAGGCTAGGGCAGTGACAGACAGTGTGGTTATAAATTTTTCTACGATTAAGTAGCATAAGATAATTGTAAGTCACTAGGTCCCTGAATGATAACGCGGAAGAAAACAAAAATGGTAACGATCGATGCAAATTCAGAGGAGTTTGATGTAAATAATCAGATGGGGGTGGAACAATCCGAAAGTAGCGCAACAGACAGTGCAACCAGTGGCGAAAAAATTATTGAAAGCAGGGCCCGGGGACAAGAATCAATGCCGCCCGAGATTAATCTCCACATGTTGATGACACTAATAAGACAACAGGGTGAAGAACAAAGAAAGCAAAATGAAGAACAAAGAAAGCATAATGAAGAAATGATAAAAAAGAATGAAGAGAGAGATGAAAAACAAAGAAAACATAAAGAAGAATTGGGTAAACAAATCACCACGAAATTAGATGAAAAGATAGAATTAATTAGAGGGGACCTACAAGGTCAAATCCACCAAGTAAACACTGATTTACAAAAACAATCAGAAAAGCTGGAAGAAGTACAAAAGAAGAATGAGAGCGGAATTAAAGAAATAACGAAACAAGCAAAAGAAAGTAGAGAAATACGTGAGAAGGATCGTAAGGAATGGCAGGATGCCATAATCAATACGCAGAACCAGAATAAACAGCAGATAGAAGGGATAGTGCAACAGGTAAGAAATTTAAAGGAAGCCCATCAAAATGCTGAAGATAAGTTGAATGACGTCTCCACGGAAAAGGGTAGAAGACTGGACGAAATAGCAAACAACCTTATGACCGTACGGGAAAGTCAACAAAGAGTACAGCGTAGGTTGGAAGAAATGGAGCAGAGACCAGCCGTTGCCGTAAATGGGACGAACATAAATAAAGATGTCACATTTGACGGAGAAGATACCTTCCCAATCGAATTCCTGAAGGAGTTGCGAGAAGTCCAGGAGACATACTACAGTGAAGATAACACAAGATGGATAGGCCGACATTTGACTGGTGAAGCAGCTATCTGGTGGAGAATAGTACGTGAACAAATTAAAACATTCAAAGAATTCGAAGAGGTATTTATGGGTAAATATGGGAGCACTACACAACAAGAGCGGGTCCATGACCAGTTGGAATATGGACGCTTCAATCCAAATGGATCACTTAATATGATTCAGTATATGGAACGATGCATATTGAAGAGCCGACAATTAAGCCCCATACTCTCAGATAAACACATGATTACGAAATTAGCACGACACTATAATAGGGAACTACAGATTGCGGTAGTGACGAGGGGCGTAACAACAATAAATAGCTTTGAGGCGTTACTGAGTAAATATATGAACATAAACACGAGAACTGAGAACAATGGGCAGAAAATAGGTGAGCGCCCTGTCATAAAATATAAGGGTGATGCACCACCACCTCGACAAATGAACAACAATAATAATAAACCGCACCCCGACTGGAGGGACAACTTTGTACAAAGAACCCCGGTGAGTGAAACTAGCAAACCGCCAGCCATAAATAGTTTGGTCATTGAGCGTCACATGGATTCTAAACAAAACGAATGACCGTCAACGTCAACACAGCGATGACTTTTACCTACGAGTGCAATGATTTCAGAGGTTGGTCAAAACAACGAGATAACTAGAAATGATGAATATATAAAAGCAATCTTTCCAGATATCAAAAAAGAATTGATGGATGAAAACGAGCAAAACATAGAAATCAAAACAATTAAAAGCCCTGAAATATCAATTAAGATAAATCAAGTACCGGTTAATGCCTTAATTGATACAGGAAGCGCTGTCAACGCACTATCTGAAAATTGGTATCATCACAATAAAAAGCTACTTGGAAACCACGAGATCCTAAGTGTTAATAATACGACAATAATTAGCGCGGTAGGAAACAAATCTAAACACATTAAAAGGCAAGTATTTTGTGAAACAATTCTAAATAATAGCATAAGTGTGGATTGTGTGTTCTTGATCGTACCGGGGCTAGTAAGAGTTGTATACTCGGGATGAATTTTCTGCAACAATCAAAGAGTGTAATCAACATACCGGAAAAATGGATTAAAATACAACCGGAATTAGGAACGACTGTGGAGGAAGGTCCCTGCGAAGTGCCTCTGTTAGTAATGGAAGAAGATATATGTAACATGGATGAGGAAATCCATAAGAAACTTGATGAACTAGACGGGGTGGATCAAGCCAGATGAAGTCAGTTGGAACAACTTTTATGTAAAAATAAAAGAGTATTTAATGAACGGCCAGGCCTCATAACGGGATACCAGCATTACTTCCAGGTAACCGACAGCACTCCTTACCTACAAAAGGGGTGGCCCGTTCCTATCAAGTATCAGAGGGCAGTTCAGGATGAAGTGAGGAGAATGCTAGAATACCGGATAATTGAAAGAGCCCAAAGCCCTTACATCCAGCCTCTAGTAACTGTCATTAAAAGGGACGGGAGGGTGCGATTGTGTCTTGATGCCCGGAAAGTAAACAGCACCACCATCCCGGATTATGAAGGACCGCCGCCGATAAATAAAATTCTAGCACGATGCAGTAACATAAAAGTGATGTCCACCATAGACTTAACAAACAGCTTCTGGCAAATTCCGCTAAAGGAGAACTGTCGTAACTATACAGGTTTCTTATACGAAGACAGATGTTACAGGTTCAAAGTGACGCCTTTTGGCCTAAGTACAAGCTTAACAAGCCTGGCAAGGGGACTTGACCACGTACTAACGGAGGAGGTTAAGAAACACACAATCATATACGTTGATGATATTCTATGTTTCTCACAAAATGAAGAGGAGCACATTGTACATTTGAAAAACCTGTTGGATAACCTAAGGCCAACATAACCGTTAATTTAAAAAAGTAGAAATTTTTCCAAAAGGAGATACAGTATCTCGGTTACTGCTTAACGACCAATGGGATTAAACCGACAACAGATAAGGTATCAGCTATTTTAAATTTCCCATCACCGAGAAACCCCAAACAATTAAAAGGTTTCTTGGGACTTACCAATTTTTATAATAAGTTCACAAGTAGATACGCAGAATATACCCAGCCATTACTAAAACTATTAATATACCCAGCCATTACTAAAACTATTACAAAAAGGAAATAAATTCAACTGAGACACTACCGTGAGTGAACAGTTTCGAGTGAAGGAATTGTTTATAGACACCGTAATACTTAAATTTCCCATGCAAGGACGCTGGTTTTACCTACAATGTGATGCAAGTAATTATGCATACGGGGGCCAGCTGTATCAGATTGATCAGGAAGGGGAGATCGCCGTCATCGCATACACAAGTAGAACCTTTAAAAACGACGGAAGAAACTACTTTACTACAGAAAAATAACTGCTTGCCATAGTCCAATGCTTAAAACAGTTCCGTATCTACATATTAGGTCAGCCGCTAACAATAATAACGGACAACAAAGCACTAACCTTCATTCAGAAATGCCATTTAAATTACACCAGAAGTACTCGCTATACAGGAGTACAATTTCTAAATTCTACACTGCAAGGGGAAGGAGAACTTAGTTGCCGACATACTAAGCAGATGTCCAGAAGATAACGACGTGAACGAAACCACTGACGAAAAATACGAATATTATATGCATGCCATGGAAATCAAAATGAACACAAGTGTTGCCACTAAATTGAAAACAATACATCAGTTACAACTCGAGAACAATAAATTCAAACAAATAATAAACAAAATTAAGGAGGAAGGCGACGACCAGATAAATCAACATTTTAAGATAATAAATAACAAATTATACCGAAGATGGAAAGACCAATGGAAACTGTATATTCCGGATGAGCTTAGGACTGAATTAATCCAGTAGATTTACCAAATGTACGGTCATCCTGGCACAAAAAAGACACTGCAGCTACTGAAGGAACATTTTACGATCGACGCGATGTGCAGAACTGTCAGCCAAATAATACGATGCTGTGACCTGTGCCAAAGATGTAAGGATAGCGGAAACCAAATCATCACAGGGGAAACGCGGCCAATACTACCTACACAGAAAGGAGAGTTAATAAGTTTGGATTATTATGGTCCACTACCTACATCCCGTGGGGGGGGGGGTGAAGTATTTATTGGTTATCGTCGATAACTTCACGAAATATGTAGAGCTATACGCATTAAGAAGAGCCACTTCCAATGTGTCCCTTAAACGACTACAACAATATATCATTACCCACGGAAAGCCTAACAGTGTATTAACGGATAATGGTACACAATTTACGTCACGTAAATGGACACAAGGTCTGAAGGATTTAAATATAAAACCAAAATATACAGCAATCAGAAATCCATGTACCAACATCGCAGAACGATGGAACCGACAGCTAGGCAACTTATTCCGAATCTTTGTACGAGAAAGGCACACAAAATGGGCTACATATATAAAAACAATAAAGGCATGTCTAAATGAGACGTATCAAGACACTATCAAAGTTACACCGTATGAAGCACAATTCGGAACCAAACCAGGTAAACATTGGGAAAAATATTTAGACCCCATTGTAATAAATAACGAAAGTGTCGACATACAGAAATTACAATTAAGAATCAAGGAGAGAGGAGAGAGACAGGCTGCTCGGATAAACAAGCTAAGTAAAATTATCACATTCGAAGTAGGGGACCAGGTCCCCTAATTCGGACACATAAACTTTCAGATGCTACGCAAAATATAATTGGGTAATTTTGTGCATTATATGAAGGTCCTTATTCCATCACACGTAAGGTGGGAAGCGCCACGTACCAAGTACAGGACGACGTAAACAGCAGTTCAGTACGTGGGATTTTCAACACGAGGCAGCTGAAGAAATATCAATCAGAGGCTTAGTTGACGCCAGATAAAAAGCAAAATTGTATACATTGTAAAATGATCAATGTGATGTCTAAAATGTAACTGAAATAATTGTAAAAAAGGAAAAAACGTAATAATAATTATCTTAATAATGATATAAAATGACGAGTTGTATAATTGTGATTATTAATGTCTATTAGCAAATGGTGACTAAACTACTGACAATTATTATTAACGTAGATGCATAGATAAAATAAATGTCTCAAAATGTTGATAGTGTAATAACAATTAGTAGGTTACGGATAGGAATGTTAAATGTATGATAATCACAAAAACTTTTAAATCTAAAAGAATAGTGAAGTGTTTGTGAAGTGTCAACTAATAAACTGGGAACTAACAGAACATCGATCGCAATTTAAATTAGAAAATTGTGGCAATAAATTGATTAAGTACATTAAACTATCATTATCACGTAAACGTTTAAATTGTAGATTCGTAGAGATGTAGAGAAAATATTTTGTTAATTAATATTTCTATAATAATATTCTCAATTAAATATCTATTCAAGGAATGTACATATAATAGTGTATTGTTAGGTAATATTTGACATAAAATAACAGAATGTACTAAATGTGTAAGGGTAAGAGATAATCTAATTTTCAGGATTACTAATATTATTATCATGATGATTATCACTATTATTAAATGAAATGTTTAATTATTTTCTGTGTATATTCGTGTCATGCGCAGGATGAACAACAAAAGAGAATATATGTAAAGAGTCGTATTGAAACATAGATAAAATGTAGATTTTAAATTATAGGACTAGATGTAATTTTGTAATCATAGATGAATGTTAAACATAGCAGTATGATTAGAAAAACAAATACGGATTCATTTAAAGGGGCGAAAGTGAAAGTAGGTCACTAAGGGGAAGGGATCGTTACATAGGGCGTTTAAACTTACGGCACCAGTTTTTTTTTCAGTAGGTCAAAATCTGCCAAAAGAAAACATACTACACTATGTTCAGGAAAGGATGAGCCTGTACACGAAATGTAAAGAGTATATAATTGACGTGGTATCTCAACTACAGGGCGCAAATATGGGGTCCCTTTTTGATTCAAAAGAGTTCATCCAAATTGACCCAAATTGGGGACCGATATAACGCCAAATTTCTAAAAAAAAAAAAATAATAAAATAAAGTTTCTTTTAGTTAAGGTAAATGTCACTGAACGTGGTGACAACTGATATATGAAGTTATTCGTAGGAATGTAGTGAACAAAAAGTCGGGTGAAAGCCATCCGCTGTCGTTCACGCAAGCCTAATTGACACGCCAGTGTAGCAAGCGGCCATGTGTTAGAAAGACAAGGTTATTGTGCTGGGTGTATCTAGAAGGGACGCCAGCGAATAAAAGCCTACAACCTGGAGAAAAGCATACGAAGGAGTGAATAAACTCATCAAGTGAGAAATGTTTTGTCTGACAAAGGATGAAAGGTTACACGAACATAACAGCAGACAGGAAACAATGAAGGGTGTTCCTTGACTGAAACGCATAAACAGAGGATACGCCGGAACAATACTATGATACCAGGAAAGAAAGCGTACTCGAGGGTAACTCAGGAACTAAAGGGATAGGTTTTTGTTGGGAACCAGACAAAATGATAATACTTACGGAGAGAGGTGGCGAGGCCTTTGTTCAAGAAAAGATAATACCATAGGCGCAACTAATTGGAAAGGCAGATGTTGGAAGAGAAATCGAAGGGTTGTCTTTTGTGAAGACTAAGAAATATGACAGCTAGATTTATTACTAGAGTATTCGGAAAAGCCGTTGACCGAAGGGTAAAGTATCCAGGAGAAGAGTTTGGTGGGAATCAGTAGACCTATCAGAACTTACTTTTGAGAAAGTAGGTGGTCTCTGGAGTAGGTTGTACGAAAAGGAACCAATTAGGCAATGGCATCGCCGAAACCAGAAGTCTAGTGGGGAAATTCTCATGTTCGATATAGGCAAGCAACAGGGACGCGAAAAAGGAGTCTTTACTAAATTTTCGAAAGGATCGGAAGTAAAAGGCATGACGAAAGTGTTACGGGAGTTCGTAAAACGACTTAGAAAAATATCGATACAATATGAACTATATAACATTTCCTAGCGTTCGAGTTTGTGATCATATAATAGTAAACGATAGTGAAACGCAATATAATGGTGGTATTAACAATTCTAACAATGTTATATAATAATTAGTCATGAACGAATAACAGTAACTTACCGTCATGTGTATCAGTTAAACAAACCATAAAACCGAGTGTAATATACGTCTTTAAACAATATCACGAGTAAATTCAATGATACATTTACAGAATGTCAGTGAATAACTGACGTTATAGCAACAATAATTTAGACTCGCAATAAAGCCAATACGAACACGCGTTGTGTAATGTGCTATATATGTGAAGTGCTACTGTGAGGTCCACGCATGCCACTCGAGATTCATCTGATGACATCATCAAAACTCCAAATGCTGATCAAGAAGCATCGCTTACCACACCTGCGACCTCTACAAGAGATGGATAATCGTACCTCAAGTAATTCTGTTATGTACTACCATATTTTCTCGCATAATTAACACACTTTTTTGACGAAAAATACTGGCAAAAATTTCGGGTGCGTAAATTATTCAAGGATTTCAGATATACCCAAATTTCATTTGAAATTTATTGACATTTAAAAGATACATTAAATATATTATACACAAAATCAGTTCAACTCATTGAAATTATCATCATTTGGCGTAAAATTACGGTTGAGTTTTCTTCTGAACAATCAAATAGAGTACATTAGGCAAGTTGGACACACAGTTTCAAGTATGGACACCGGAAAATATTCTTCCCGTCACGAGCTGATAGTACGACCTGAAGCAAAATAAATATGAATTAACGAAAGTACTAACGACGTAAGTAATAATGACATACCTGCTAAAAAGGAAGAAAAATAATCTTACCTTTTATAGGCTACTGAGTTGGTCGTCGCCACTGGAACTGCAGGAAGAATTGGTGCTGCTATCACTGCTCACATCTCTCCATAAGAAGTCATCTTCAGTCCCGTCTAATGCATTTGAGATTCCCGTCTTTCTGAAGCTCTTTTCAATCACCTTCGAAGAAATCATGTCCCAAGCGTGCAATATCCACCACAAAGGAGTTCCACAGATGGTTTCCGAATTTTGCCTGTTGGAGTAAGTTCGTGCACATTTTCCGCCATCCAGCACTGATAGAGTTTTCGCACATTGTCCTTGAATGGTTTATTTATCGAAACGTCCAAGGGTTGAAGTACTGATGTCAGTCCACCGGAATCACAGCCAAATCGGTTTTCATGGTTTCCAATAATTTTTTAGTGTTTTCCGTCAGATGCCCACGAAAACTGTCCAACACGAGAAGAGCTGGGCACCAAAGGAGAGACCCCGCTCTATTTCCCCAACCCGTTCGTATCCAGTCTTCTACGAGTGACGTGTCCATCCACCCTTTTTCTTGGACACGAACGTGAATCCCACGTGGAAATTTTACTTTTGGCATTGTTTTTCGCTTCAGGACAACGTACGGTGCAAGCTTTCTGCCATCAGCTGTTACAGTAAGCATTACCGTACACTGTTGTTTTTCACTTCCAGTAGTGCGCACAATAACACTCGATGTTCCTTTCGTATTGATTGTTCGACTTTGTGGCATATCGAAACTGATGGGCGTCTGATCTGCGTTTCCTATCTGGGAAAGCAAATATTTCTTCGCTTTCCGTTTCCTAATCACGAAGCGATGAAAATCAATGACTTTTTGGTCGAAATCATTCGGCATTCTTTGACATAAGGATGTTCTTCTTCGAAGAGAGAGTCCATTTCTCTTCATAAATTTAATCACCCAGCCTCGGCTAACCTTAAAATTCGAGACACTGATCCCATGTGCTGCAGCTATTTCTCGTCCTTTAAAATACAGCATTTCGTAAGAAACGGCATATCCATCATTGCGTAACGAAATCACATATTTCAGAAGATACTCCTCTACTTGCGGAAACTTGCCACTTTTTGGACCACGAAATGCTTTACGAGACTTGTTGGTCTCTTGAAGGGCAATTTTCTGTTTTCGCCAGTACCGCACGTTACACTCGGACACAGAATATTTGAGGCCTGCTGCCCTATTCCCGTGTGTTTCGGCGTAAGCGATCACCGTAAGTTTATATGACGCAGTATTACTCGTATACTTGCTCATTGTGGATTAATGAACGACTTTGAGATCACAAAACATCCGTGTACCCGAAACACTCGTAAAATGAGTTTCTACCAGACTGGAATAGATCGTCACTAATCACGTCTTCGCTGATTCACTCACCGGACTGAAATACCGCAGTGAGTAATAACAGGAAGTTGCATGAGGGTTTGAAATGCGAGGTTGCACAATAGGAAAGCTACTACTTGACATCTTTATTTTGAAACGCACCCGCAACTGCGTGATGAAATCATCGAGAAAGTGGTTGCGTCAAATACGAAAATATTTCTTTTTTCCCACTTTGAACCCCCCAGAAATGGGATGCGTAAATTATGCGGGGGCGTTAGTTATGCGAAAAAATACGGTAATTAAATTTTACACCCACTTGTCTGTCACTAAAAGAACTCACTAAAGAAATTAATTTAAAGTACTAATTTAGAAACTTCATTATATGTAAGGTCATGTTAAACCATTAGAGAAAATCGTAGAAAATCTAGTATTCATAAAATATCTATATCACATATCACAATCGCTTTGATTTTAAATGAATCCGTTTATATTGTAACGTTACATAACCCGGTCCCAATAAATTAAATCATGTAAGAACATAAAGGTCAGAAATGGGTAACCTATAACTAGCTCTAAATTAAAGTATATCACTAAACATGATAAACAATTCGAGTGATATATAGTGACAAGTGAGTTATAGTGTACCCATTGAGGTAAAAAGTGAAAGTGAAGGTAACTTATTACAGAATTGTGCTGTAGGTTTGGGAATTATAAAACTATGAGAGTAGACTATAATGCTACTAACTGATTTTGTATTTTATTAATTTATTGTAATATTTATATTGTATGGACAACCAATTGTTATACCTAAGTTAATGTTATATTTTTTCAAATATTTGTGTTAGAATATAAGATAACCCAGGGTTCGTTTTAAAAAACATAAAAATATAAATATAAAAGGATAATAAAAAATTAAAATAATACTATGAGGGAAATGGCAACAGGAAGTAGTGCAGTGTAGGAATACTATGAGAGACTAATAAATAATATATATAAATTTATTTAAAGATAATAAAAATATCAAATACTTATATACAAGGTTATAAGAAAAGGAACAAAAACCTATTATGTAAACCAAATTGGTAAAGAAACCGGAATGGAAAAGAATTATTTTTCGGTAAATAAAATATAAATTTATAATAATTACAAACTGCCTGTATAATAAAAATATTATGGGTTACTAAGAGTGACGGAAATAACAAGTATTGTTAATAATAAAAATTTGATATAAAACCTGGAGAGTTGACAAAATGATGCTACTACAATTCTAATAAAATAACCTTTCTGGAACTTTGGAGAAGTGAAAATTAGTACAAAATTAAAAAAACAACATGAACACTATATAATCATACATTATTTATCAAAATTAAATGGTTATACTCCCTAATAAACAGTGAAAGAAAACCTTCTGATGATTCGACCTAGTTTCGCCATAGTTCAAGTTGACGATAGAATATGAGCCAGGCGGTAATGAAATTATAACTCAAGACGGACCTCACCAAAGAAAAAGCTTCATTCCAGTAAGAACCATACGAAGAGAGGTAATATAAACATTTCGTTTAATAGTTAACGAAGAAAACGCATTCCGAATGTTGGTATAGAATACGAAACTAGTCAAATTTAATCACATGTTTTAAAGTAAACAAACGCATGCTGCTCTCTTACAGAAATTTCTGGAACTACATACTAAACGAAAAAATAAACAAATTTATTTAATATTTTTCAGTATTTGTAAAGCTTAGTAATTATCCATTTCTGACCATCTCATAACAAAAAGAACTTACCCTTAACCCTGGGGAATTATTAAGAATTATATATTAATTGATGTTTTAAAAATAGTGTAAAATTTGGTAAACAAAACCATATATGTTTTTTTCTTTAGCCAATTCCATGTTTACTCGATGAAGTCGAAATTGTGTTTTAATTTAAGGAAAGATCAATTGTGATACTTGTATTTTGGTGGCAGGAAACAAAAACCAATAATATAAATAAATAATATTATTGAAAAATGATATTGAATAATAAAGTGTGTTATAATTTTTGTAGTGGGTAGTTGTAATAGATTTCAGCACAGAAACAGAAGAGATCAACCCATCGGATCATATTTTGCTATAGTGTAGGCTGGTTGAACTAGGCGTGGAAACTCGTTTTACAATCAGCTGATTTAAATCACAGTGAACAATTTGAAAAATCAGAAATCGTCTAAACCGAGTGTAAATAATTGGTACTTACTCTCTCTTCCTCATAAGGCTGAACAACTTCCCTCCTTGACCCCAAATCACACACTCTCGATTTCTATTTAGATTGAGTAACATTAAAAAATACTTTATTTATTTTTTTTAAAACTTCAGTTATTATAATTCATAAGTGGAGACTGCGGAGAGGCGGAAACTTTAATATCTCAAACCGCTACGTTACAGAATTGGCGTACACAACATTGGGAGCTTAATTAAATAAGACGAACATCCAATAAGCAACATACAAAGTTTTCGCTAATACCTCTAAGAAAAACCGCGACGTTACAAGATTGGCGCATAACAACGTAGGGCATATAATATAACTCTACAACACCTCTTTTCGCAGAACGTTACAGATTGGCGCTCAACGTAAAAGGGCTGTAATGAGAATAGAATTTTGATATATTTAATAAAAATATATACCAAAAAATCTAATTATCGTCGGCAGTTATGAGAAAACAAGAAATGCATAATACCCGAGGCAAATCGAAGAAGAGGGCAGAAGAAAAGGAGATTGAAGAAGGTGGACAGGAACAAGAAATAGAGTTAGTCACGGACAGTGAAATGGACCAACAGACAGGCGATAAAGAAGAAACCGAAGTAATTATGGATACGGAAAAGGAAATAGTGGAAGAGGATGCCCAAGGGGACCAACCAGACAAAGCGGTAGCCAGAGAAGAACCTAATTGGCAAGACATGATGAAATTTATGGCAGAACAATTTAAGGAACAGAAGGAAAACTTAAGACAAACCAATGAGGAAAATAAAGAAAATTTTAGGAGATAGGAGGAAAAATTTGATAAAATAATTGAAAACTCAAGGAAACAAAATGAAACCATGAGCGAAAAATTTGACAAAATAGATGAGAATTTTAAGAAACAGGAAGAGAACTCTAGGAAGCAAAATAAAGCTTTGAAGGAGAGTTTAAAACAAATTGAGAAAATAAACGAAGAAAACTTAAAACAATTTGAGGGGAAATGGAGAATTTCAATAAGGAGATATGGAAAACTTTCGGGGAGAAGTGTGAAAATGTTAATACACTTAGCCAAAAAGCAGATACATACAAGGAGGAGACAAAGAAACAATGGACCATAGTGTCAAGAATTTGGATGAAACAACAGACAGTACTTCAGAAGGTATTAAAGTAAGTCCAAATACAGAAGAGAGGAGGAAGGAAATAGAAATTACAGAATACCAAGGTGTAATGCCATCGGAAAATAAAAATAGCCACAACAAAAAGGATGTTCAAACCGTGGAAAACAAGACCAAGGAAATAATAAAAACATGTAGAAAGAGAATAATAAATACCAAGGAAGAATGGGAGATGATTACAGGTGGATTAATTAATGTATTCAACCTTCCAATTAATGAACAGAGGGAATTAATTAAGTTTGGATATCAATTAAATAGGTCGACGATTGAAGTGTATCAGACAATATCAGTCATATCTTCAAGACAGAATATAACGTTCAAATATTTGGCAAATAATCCAGAGGTAAAAGGGAATGAAATGAGATTAAATATGAGCAACTATGTTATGTTAGAGGAGGTACAATACTTGTTAGTTAAAAAGGAACGAACTATGACGGGAGACCGATACTTAATTAAAGGTTTCGTAGCAGCAAAGTGGGAGAGCCGGATGATAAGGAGATTATCGAGGAGAGAAGTAATTCCGAACACCCCAGTAATCCGAGGAAGAGGAATAACTGAGTTAATGGACCATGGTTGACCTAAATAATCACAAACCAGAAAAGGGGACTGAAATTCTGAGAACCGACCCAGCAACCCATTGAATAGCGGAAGAAAACCCCAAAATTCTAAAAGCATGTAAGGACATCTTACTCAAGTTATTTTGAAACCATATAATTTAAAATAAAGAGAATAAATACCCCAAAATTCTAAAAGCATGTAAGGACATCTTACTCAAGTTATTTTGAAACCATATAATTTAAAATAAAGAGAATAAATACCCCAAAATGCTAAAAGCATGTAAGAACAACTTACTCAACAATTTATCTAGGAACAAGACGATTTAATAAAAACTATGTAAGGACAACTTACTCAACAATTTATTCAGAAATAATACGATTTAATATATTTCGAGACAATATGATTTAATGTAAGAACAGATTAGTAAATAAGAGTTATAAAGAATTGATTTAAAATGAAATAATAGGAAAAAGTAATATTTTTAATGGTAACAAACAGAAGAAAAATTAAATGAACAAAAACAATTGATGGTAATGTGCTCAGATAAGAAGAATAAAGAATAATTTAATGACTCCAATGAAACTGAAGGAGGATGATAATTAATACAATAATTAGAATTTCTCGGAATTGAAGATTATATAAGAAGAAATGATACGGAGAAATATGTCACAAGAAGTAAAGTCAAAAGAATTTTAACATAAAGCCTATCAATAACGTTATATGCTATTAGTTAATGGAAAAGAAGAAGGAATCAAGGAGAAGAAGAAATATATAAATAAATGCAAACAGCTACAGTATGAAGAATCCCAAAAGTGTTTAGTACTAGTCGCTAATTGACTACTACTTATAATCTTTTTATTTTATGTATTGACCGTAGAAATGTTCCGGCAATAATTTTATGAGCAGGGATGATGTTCCCCTGGTCTCAGAAGGTGTAAGGATGGACAGCGGAGTATGGACCCAAGGTGGCCACCCGACTGGTACCACCGCACAGGATAGGGAAAAATGTTAGGGAAATTGAATATTTAAGGGATAATAATTATAAAATAGCTGTATAGACTGATATTGGATTCCAGAAGTATAGATGAAGAAAATAGACGGAAGATAGCAGACCGAAGCTTAATTGATAAAGCTAATTTATAGAAGTAAATAGAAATGAGTGTTAAAACAAGTTTAATATGATTAGTGTGACCAGTCCTTATCAAATAAAATGTGGAAGTACCACTACCTAGAGAAATAAATAACTGATGAATTTTCCTCCAAGAGAGAGAGAGTAGAGTAAGAAAACAGCACTTACCACCAGTCTGAATTACCAGAGAGTATAACCCGTTTGAAATGAAACACTATGATGAAGAATAAAGTCAAGACTATTAGGAGAATTGAAACAATCAACAATTTATTTTAATAAACGAGTTAAACTAAAATAAATTTGTTCTAGTGGGGGGGGGGCTTTATGTAACGTTACATAACCCGGTCCCAATAAATTAAATCATGTAAGAACATAAAGGTCAGAAATGGGTAACCTATAACTAGCTCTAAATTAAAGTATATCACTAAACATGATAAACAATTCGAGTGATATATAGTGACAAGTGAGTTATAGTGTACCCATTGAGGTAAAAAGTGAAAGTGAAGGTAACTTATTACAGAATTGTGCTGTAGGTTTGGGAATTATAAAACTATGAGAGTAGACTATAATGCTACTAACTGATTTTGTATTTTATTAATTTATTGTAATATTTATATTGTATGGACAACCAATTGTTATACCTAAGTTAATGTTATATTTTTTCAAATATTTGTGTTAGAATATAAGATAACCCAGGGTTCGTTTTAAAAAACATAAAAATATAAATATAAAAGGATAATAAAAAATTAAAATAATACTATGAGGGAAATGGCAACAGGAAGTAGTGCAGTGTAGGAATACTATGAGAGACTAATAAATAATATATATAAATTTATTTAAAGATAATAAAAATATCAAATACTTATATACAAGGTCATAAGAAAAGGAACAAAAACCTATTATGTAAACCAAATTGGTAAAGAAACCGGAATGGAAAAGAATTATTTTTCGGTAAATAAAATATAAATTTATAATAATTACAAACTGCCTGTATAATAAAAATATTATGGGTTACTAAGAGTGACGGAAATAACAAGTATTGTTAATAATAAAAATCTGATATAAAACCTGGAGAGTTGACAAAATGATGCTACTACAATTCTAATAAAATAACCTTTCTGGAACTTTGGAGAAGTGAAAATTAGTACAAAATTAAAAAAACAACATGAACACTATATAATCATACATTATTTATCAAAATTAAATGGTTATACTCCCTAATAAACAGTGAAAGAAAACCTTCTGATGATTCGACCTAGTTTCGCCATAGTTCAAGTTGACGATAGAATATGAGCCAGGCGGTAATGAAATTATAACTCAAGACGGACCTCACCAAAGAAAAAGCTTCATTCCAGTAAGAACCATACGAAGAGAGGTAATATAAACATTTCGTTTAATAGTTAACGAAGAAAACGCATTCCGAATGTTGGTATAGAATACGAAACTAGTCAAATTTAATCACATGTTTTAAAGTAAACAAACGCACGCTGCTCTCTTACGGAAATTTCTGGAACTACATACTAAACGAAAAAATAAACAAATTTATTTAATATTTTTCAGTATTTGTAAAGCTTAGTAATTATCCATTTCTGACCATCTCATAACAAAAAGAACTTACCCTTAACCCTGGGGAATTATTAAGAATTATATATTAATTGATGTTTTAAAAATAGTGTAAAATTTGGTAAACAAAACCATATATGTTTTTTTCTTTAGCCAATTCCATGTTTACTCGATGAAGTCGAAATTGTGTTTTAATTTAAGGAAAGATCAATTGTGATACTTGTATTTTGGTGGCAGGAAACAAAAACCAATAATATAAATAAATAATATTATTGAAAAATGATATTGAATAATAAAGTGTGTTATAATTTTTGTAGTGGGTAGTTGTAATAGATTTCAGCACATAAACAGAAGAGATCAACCCATCGGATCATATTTTGCTATAGTGTAGGCTGGTTGAACTAGGCGTGGAAACTCGTTTTACAATCAGCTGATTTAAATCACAGTGAACAATTTGAAAAATCAGAAATCGTCTAAACCGAGTGTAAATAATTGGTACTTACTCTCTCTTCCTCATAAGGCTGAACAACTTCCCTCCTTGACCCCAAATCACACACTCTCGATTTCTATTTAGATTGAGTAACATTAAAAAATACTTTATTTATTTTTTTTAAAACTTCAGTTATTATAATTCATAAGTGGAGACTGCGGAGAGGCGGAAACTTTAATATCTCAAACCGCTACGTTACAGAATTGGCGTACACAACATTGGGAGCTTAATTAAATAAGACGAACATCCAATAAGCAACATACAAAGTTTTCGCTAATAACTCTCCTATATCAAAAAGCAGTACGTTACAATATATAAAATGTTGTACTAAACTTAAGTTGATCAATTATTAAAAATAAAATATAGTAAGAAGTAAATTTTTTAGAGATTGAAGAATTATTAAATTTATTAAATGTGAATTAATTAATATTTATAGTAATAATTAAGTATACCATGAATATGATGATATATAAGGATGTTTAGTTAATAAATTAACTACTAGAAAGTAATGAAGTATTAATTTTATTGAATTGAACCCTGAGATAAACAAAACAGTAAATGTATTATTACATTTGACGCACACAACCACGGGCAAACTAAGTTAAAGTTATATTTGACGCCGCAACTAGTGTGGCATAATTTAAATCTTTATATTTGGCATCCCAAAAACGCTGGACATTAAATAACTAATATAACAGTAATTGTTATATTAGTTATATTTGACGCCGCAACTAGTGTGGCATAAAAAATATCTTTATATTTGGCGTCCACCGCTGGGCGTAAACGGGTACAACTCGTTTATCTTTATAAGTTCATGATGCGGTACCAATGCAAAGGAGTGTGGCTCAAGAGAAAGAAGAAGAAAAATCAGAAAGTGGTTTGAAATGACACATCGATCGTTGAGAGTTCTGACACATAAAATCTTATGTGTCCCCAGAAAAAACTGACAGTCCAGTCCTGGGTTGTGGTGAGCCTGGCCATACAAAGCTGAATGGAAATGGTTGGAGAATTAAGAAGAGTTGTCATGGAGCAGATGTCAGCTACTCTAAATATCAGGCACCAACTGTAAAGTTTGTTCATTCTTAGATTGGATCCTGATGTAAACAAAAACCATGTGTTTGTACATGATCCAGATTGGTTAGGAGAGTGGCCGCATCCCTAAAGATTCTGCTAGAAATAAAGTAGTTTACAACTGATTACTGTTAATTGTTTACATCATGACCCACTCTCAGAATGAACTAACTTTAGTTGTTAATGTGACAGTCATGAAGAGAAATAGTGAGAATTTGGCAGCTCAAAGTATGGTGACTGCTAAAAGCTAAAACATCCCTACTGACCATTGATATGGGAGCAACATTATCAATTATACCATCTCATATGATTAACTGGTTACTGATTCAGCCGACAAAAAACATTGTGAGTTGGAAATGGTATGAAAAGAGCAAGTCCCTGTGGATGACAAGGTTGACATTAAATTACCCTTGCCCAGAAAACACTTAAGCCACAGTATTTGTACCACCGCCTGCAAATGAATTCGTTTGGGCTTGGTCTGAATGAGGGCACACAAGTTGTTATTGACATGGAGAGGAATGTAATGAAATCAGGGAGAGAAAGCATAGACATTAAACTCTACATAGAATGTCATGAATCACAAGCTGCCCAACTAAACTTCTGGCAACAGAGGCAGAGATAACACCTTTTTTTAAAGTAGTTATTATGACACAACCTGAAAGAATGTTGGGGAATTCAGTTGAGCAACACTGTTGAACCCATGAAGAGATAATGGAGGATGACTTGTTCACTGGACATGTTATAGTAAGCAGCCCAGAGATATTCCAATCGCAAGCAATGTGCACTCTATCAAACAGTAACACAGAGGAGTGATATTTGCAAAAGAAAAAGAAGTGAGAGAGCTGACTGAAAGAATGAAGGACCAAAAGTCTTCTGTTGGAGGAATCCAACATGTAATTAATTACTTTATTGCTGTTTTATTAATTAATTAGTTACATTTAATTTGAGGTGTATATTAAGATATCGGGCGCCATGTTGCAAACTGAAATACCACAAATATGTGTACTTACCTAAGGTCAGAATTCGTGTTATACGAACCAGAGTCGAGGAATATATTACCTGAAATAATTCACTCGTGTTTCTGTTTGTTACCATTGAAATTACCTTTTATTGTTAATTACATAGAAATGAATGTGACTCTACTGTGTGTAAAACAAACACGCTACTATCCGCCATGAGGCGTAATTTAATTCTTCAAGTTAAATTTCCCCTTAAACATTTCACAAGCCCTCCAAAATAAATATGTATTATAATATTATAACATTAAAATGTTAAACACATTAAACATATATATGTATATAAATTTACAGTGGCACAACCCAGCACTTTTTAATATATATTATTATCCACTCTTTCACTCCCTCTCTCTCTCTCTCTCTGGTACAATTATTTATTATGAGCTCATTTAAGTTAATTTTGTTACTTGATTACTTTTGGTCATATTAATAAAGATTCTTTGTATACTTTCGAATATTAAAACTTTTGTATAATTTGGTTACAGCCAATTTGTACTTAGCTGTCACTTCCTGTACTTTTGAGTTACATCGAAACGTCTCCTCTTTGATCACACACTCTCGAA
The DNA here is from genome assembly GCA_034769895.1 of Magicicada septendecula. Lineage (NCBI taxonomy): Eukaryota > Metazoa > Arthropoda > Insecta > Hemiptera > Cicadidae > Magicicada > Magicicada septendecula. The sequence continues at coordinate 480,661,263 of CM068367.1, read as the reverse complement.
TCTGGACTGTCTCATCATCGTTGATCACACGCTCCCGAATCTGTAGCGTCCCATCTAGATCTCACTTTTGCCAAATCTGTAGCGTCCCATCGTGGATTACATGCTTCCGATGTTTAACTCAAAAAATAACTGTTATTAATAAACTTTTGGTGGTGTAAAATTTAAATAATCACACTTCGTGAATTCGCCGCCCGTGTGAATTGGCCGACCGGCGCACTTCACGGTCCAGACGAAAATGACAACGTTTCACCACTGTGCATTGCAGAGGTGGGGCAACAACTACGTCACTGGTTCTTTGTTCAACGGCCAAGCCTCTGGCTTACAATTGTATGTATGTGTGCTCATTGCATTCCTTCGTCTGACGTAATCATGGGCTAGTCTTGTTTACCCGTTATTGTGACAAACAGTTTTTTGCTACTTTTGTAATTTTCCACCGAATTTGACACAAATCCTGTTAACTCAATATTGCGTTATTGAAAATTCTCACCAAAACTTTACCAATCTCTTATATGGGGTATCAAATAAAATACAATAATTACGTTTTGGAACAATAGTTTCCCAAAATTATTAGGGTACCAGAATTGTACCGTTACAAAACCCCCTCAATGAAAGATTTTATGCCGAAGCATAAAGACTTTCATTGACACATTCGTACTTCCTAAAGGGATCAGCCAGGATATGTCGCCACAACCCCCTTACTATTTATATGAAAAGAAATACAATAACTCACCCGTGGTCCGATGATGATGACAGTACCTGCATGACCTTACCGGACTTCTCCTACGAGATCCCAACACCATAAGGCCAATCAGGCGCGTAACGCTCCTGCCCTGACGTGCTGGCCAGCTCAGGACCGTCGTCACAACATCACCAAACACTGAAACAACAAATCAAAAATATCAAAATAGTGGCTTGGTATATTACTATATCCCTAACTGATCTGTTTCCCCTTAGCTATGTGCTGGTTTGTGTTAAGAAGCACTGGGTTTGCTTCAACTCGACAAGAATTATATAGAAGTGCCATTCTCTTACACTAATACATAATACATATTACATAATATATAATAATACACTCATCATTATATTAATACAGTAATACGGTTAATACATTAAAATAACCAATTCACATTTAACTTGATTAAGATTTACACAACCTACATCTTTAAATTTGCATATAAAATTGTAACATTACATTTTAATTAATTAATACTTTTAATTATTAAACTTCTATTAATTAGCCATCAATTATTGATCATTTACTTATCATTTCATTCTTTACAATTTCACAATTTCAAATTTATTATTAATATTCATAATAATCGTAATACATTATTATTATTTCATTTCCTATTACCCTTCTGCTATGCATTTTCTACTTAACCTTCACATTTTAATCATTGATTAGTCTGGGTGACTCCTGTATCCACTATGCTTTGACTTATTATATAGGCACTGACATTTATAATCGTACTCACCTTTCTTCCTACTAACCACTACTAACAACCAGATTTACATATTATGACACCCATTTCTCAATTATAAACACCTTCACTAATTCAATTTTAAATCCTATGGCACCGCTCGTCTTTGTATTAGAATGGGTGTTCCCTACTTGGCCATATACATCCATAATTTTTTTTGTTTGCCCAACAAAATATCGGCAAACACTCCCTTAAACTACGCTATTACCTGCCACAACGCTATACGTTGGTCACTCCTTATCACCTCACCCCCCCTACAAAATGTCATCATCAACAAATATATGTTTACCCTTTACTTTACTCACCTCTCTACATATAATCACTACTACTGTGTCCCTAAAATATCTAATACTCTCTTTGTGTATTATTTTCTTAAAAATTCTTATCTCTCTAACTCCCATTAACTTTGATTGACTAACTCAAATACCTTTATTTTAATAATTTTCACCCAATCTCTATTCCCCTTTTACATTTCTGTGATCATTGACAATTGCATAGAAAATTCATCCCTCACCTACTAATAACAACACATCTCAATATTCAAATATATATTATATGCTTAATCATTTATTATTCATTAGAAATTTTTTATTCATTACAAATTAATAATTTAACTTCATTACACAAACTTTATTTTGTATCACATTAATTGAATAATTGATTTTCAATTATTTAATTTAATTAACAGGGTGTCTACCAACTCATCATACATAAAAGAATTCCTTGAATATTCCCTGATTTTTCCAGGACAAGTAAGAAAATTCCCTGAGTAACATAAGTGACCAAAATACAACGCATTTACAAAACAAAGAACTTGAGTGGACTACTGATGATCACATGATCAGCCACATTGTAGTCGTGAGCAACTAAAGGTCAACTGCACCGAACACATTTAGCTCAGTGCGCTAAGGTGTGACTTGTAACGTGCAGGTTGTAGCAGGTTCGAATCCTGCCTCGGCCAACCCGCAGATGGTTTTCTGTTTTCAACACCAGGCAAATTCTGCGTCAGTACGCTAAGGACAAATTCCCCCCCCCAAATCCCTCCTATTTCTAACCATGGAGAATGTCACCAAACTGAGTGCACCCCGTAAAAGATGGATTAAAGAAAAAAAGCTCAACATTTTCAGCTTTTGTTACAGCTATTGACCGCTACATTGTGCAGTAAAGTGTTCCAAGACAAGACGAATGGAAGATTTGAAAACAGAGCAGAGTAGGTTATTTAGGTACCGTATTTTAGGATATTCAGGGCTTCGCTTAAAATCATTTTAAATTTTTTCCCACCAAAGGTCAAACTGTGCCAATGTGTTCCATTTCACTCATCATATATGCTACAAGAGGAATCAACACTCAAAACTGCACAGACTTCTATTCCACAGATGCTATGCTAGATTCCAACTGGACAGGACCAAATAATTGTAAGCTCAGCGCTCTCACCAGATTGGCTGTACACGGCTTCCATCACAAGGCAAGCGTACAAAAGGATTCCATGAACGAAGTACCAGTGTGTATATGTTTTGTACCGGACTTTATGCGATCGTTTTTATTTTAGCATGTGCTGTGAAAGAAGTAAATCACTGATTGAGTATAGAGAATGTTAGATCAAATCAAACATATTTGTAAGCTTATGGCCATTAGGCTGAAATAAATTCTTATCATCACCTTCCCCATGCCTTAATAATTCAAGAACAGTGTTTTTAAAGTTTTCAAATTTCTTTAAATTGCACGCACCACACAGCACTGTGCCTCACAAAATAGAAATAACAATAACACAATGTTTGTTTTAATTAAGCAAGCACTTATTTATACTTATGTAAAATTGCAACAGAAGTCTGCTTCCATTTACTTGTTCGATTCTTCAGCCAACTTCTTGATGTTTTCTTCAAGCAGTTCCAGCTCCTTATCCTTTTCTTCCCTAAGTTTTGCTCTCTTGGCTTCCAACTCCATGATCTGCAGTTCAACCTGCCTTTTCTTTTTGAGCTTTAGCTACCTTTCCTCATCTTCGGCTTTCTTTCTGGAAATTTCTTCCATATAGCGACTTCTTGCATTTTTCGTGGAATGTATCAAACTTTTATCGATCACGAGGTCCTGTACATTGGGCCACTATTGTGTTCACAGAGTCATACACCAATCGCCTTGCTACCAGGGTCTCGTTGTCCATGTTATCAATAAGATCTTCCTTATTAACAGAGAAACCTCGTTCTAAACTGGAATTACCATGGGAAATGACAAGAACCATTTTCACGACTTTTAGAATCCTCAATTCTGGACTGGACCTTCCAAAAAAATCTCTCCAAAAGTGGTCTGCACGATCTGACAATCTATCGAATGATTTTAGTCTATCAGAGGGACTGGGCTGGGACACAAAGTTTGAGAATTCTCACGCAGCTTGATCAGCAGTAGGACCATCGATCCATTTATTTTCTAATAAAATGGAGAGCAAGGTTTGTAATCTGCTCTCTGCCAATGATTTTGATGAACTAACTAATTGCGGGTCAAAGCAGGAGACAGCTTTTGTAAATTTATACGAAAGAGGCGAGCGAGTCACCAGTTTCTGACAGATTTTTACGAGACATTCTCTACAATCTCTTTTGAATGTCATCACATCCAATTCCTTCAGTTTCTTTACCTTCTTCAGCTCTGCCATCGTGGCATATCCCACCTTCACGTGTTTCACTGGTAACAGATTTTCATTTTGAGTTACGTTGATGCAAGAAGGATTGCTGGCTTCCTCCAATACTTCCTTCTTGACAAATCTGTCCATGATAATCCTCAGAGCCCCACACAATGCAGAAAACAGAAGTGGTATCATAGGGCGATTGCATTGGAATTCTGTCATAATAGGTTCCAGATCCGATGCCACTGTTGTGAAGAACGCAAGTTTTGGTGCAAGCAAAGAATCCTGTAATGCTTTCTTCACTTCACCAAAGCTCATACAAGAGGGTGCAAAATTCCCTTGTTCAATTCCTCTCACATACACTTTCACATTCGGGAGAATCTCTATTGCTCGTTGAGCTACATTTGCGCACTCTAGCCACCGGACCGCTGAAAATTTCAGTGGAAAGATGCTACTATTCGTTAGGCGTCTGTAGTCTGCGCGTCTAGCTGGAACATTTTTAAAAAGACTGAACAAAGCCCTCTGAAATTTCACCAACATCCATCCCGTTTCTTGAAATCCAGCTTTATAGGCACAATGCATTGTATGCAAGCCGCAACTTCCCACCTCATGCAAAACAGGGCCTTCAATTTCCTTGATGGAAGCCTTGAAATCTCTTAAAAACTTAAAATTTACATTAGGGCCATCCAATGATATATTAATTACCTTCTTCATAAAATGGGGCGGAATCTCCTTGTTGAATGCTGCAAGTAAATCACTTGCTGTTGTGTGACCAAGAAAAGCAGAGGACCAGTAGCGTACTACTACTTCATCCTTGGAATTGTCCCAATAGCGGATATCAATGTCCATCTGTTGCATCTGAGAAACTTTATTCAGCGATTCGTCAAAACCAACTGTTATAACATCCGCTAGCTCAATCTCGTGAAATAATCTGGTTTTGAAGTATGGAGCAATTCCATGAACAATTACATACCCCATTTTGTCTTTTTGGAGCTGAATCTTGGTTGCAATTTCACTATCGGAAAACATCCGTTTAAAAACACCAACATCCCTGGCAGCAGACCTCATGGTTCGGTGATTCATCACTACCTGAATACACCACAAAATTTCAGCCCTAGTAGAGTCTTCTTTAATCAAAAAATCATTCACTCTTGAATTTCTTCGAAGCAATGAAGAATCGTTTCCATCGTCGGTTGCAACAGGCTGAGAAGTGCTAGGCTCAGGGTTATTAAACTGCGGCTTAGCGTCCACAGGTGAACTAAAATAATTAGTAATAGCGCCAGAATTTTTTGCAGCAATTTTATGTTTGGAGCCCTCAGCATGACTACTAACTGCACGCCTGCCCATATTGCTTAATGAAAACGAATACCGACATAACCTACAACACGCCCGAAAAGGGCTGTCTTTCACTGCTTCTAGCCATGATTTAAACTTTGGGTCATTCAACCACTCTGACTGAAAACGAGTTTTGCACGCCATAATAAAACGGAATTTTCAAACGACTTTGCACAGTCACGAATTTGGATGCCCACGTGTTTTTAACAACGAACGCACATCACACTAAAAGCATTTTAATCCGCACCACTAAAGAATTAAGAGCACAAAATTAATTGCAAACAATTAAAAGCAAAACTAAAGCTTCTGCTTTAGATTTCGCGCACAACGCAACAGATTTCAAGAATTTCAAATCACAATAACACACTCAAGCGCGAATGCAACACATACAGTAAGCACCAGTAAACAACAAATGGAGAGATGTAAACACTATTACGGCGCGAAATCACGAAAGTGTAGCCAACACTCAAAACTTCTCAACGTTGCGAAAATAGTTGAAATTCCAATAAAACTCTATATTCACAATATAAATAACAATATTCTTCCCGCTTTGGAAGGTCGAAAATCCATTAAATCCCTACACTTTCATTGTTAAATTTCCAAAACGTCCCCGCTAAACAAAAACTTAAATCTGCAAGATTGAGCGGGAAACCCGCTAAGTTGATAATACTGAACAGACAACCCGTGAAAGGTTGGGTCAAATACCAATCCGCGCTGGGAACCAATCAAATAGCATACTTCAGTCCCGCGCTGGGAACGAGTGTTCATTGGCTGACTACGGGAATCGAGTAGCGATCGATTACATCCCGCGAAATTCGAAAGTATCGCTACTATGTTTACGGAGAGTAGCCCAAGAGGAAAATCCCTGATTAACGAAGAAATTCCCTGATTTATCCCTGAATATTCCACAAATTCTTAATTCCCTGAAAATTCCAGGGTTTCCCGGTTTTCCCGGGTCGTAGACACCCTGATTAATTAAACTTTCCTTTGTTTAGTCAAAACAAAAACATGTTAATTGTTAATTATTAAAACAATTTAACTATAACTTACTGTTACACATATGGTGTACATAAAATTTACCTGTAATACACAACATCAAAAATACAAAAAAAAAAAATATACAATCCAAACTCATTATTTTATCATTGATCAAAATCAGTTCATATGCAGTCCATTTCAAAACCACTGTTCACATAGTTAAATGTTCATTATACAATAAAACAATCTATCCTCCATCATTGAATAACAGTCGAATCTTAGGTCTATACAACTTATTTTTTAGTAAATAAATGATATTGTTATTATCATTATAATATTTGTTTAAAATTTTATATTCTTCCACAATCTTAATAGGTTTATTCCATATTAATTTATCGTATACCATGTCACGATCGGGTATGGTTCTGTCTACCTCAGTATTTTCTGTCATAATCGTGTAAGTTATCAAGTCAGCATAATTATCTACTGCGATACCTGTTACTTCCCAAGGTAAGTAATTGTTAGCATTGTTATCATCATCTACTATTATTTCTATCTCAATTTCACTATAAGGTACGTATTCGCTATAATTATCCACCATCTCTACTCCTAACCTTTCTACAAATTCTCTGTACTTTCTATTTATCTTAAAAATCTCTATTACTCTCTCTCTCAATATATTTCTTACCATAACACCAAGCTACACTCTCTCTCTCTCCAAATATGCAGGGGTCACTAACTCATAATTACTGCACCACCTATGAGGTACACAAAAACACCAGGGAACTCTATTTGTAGACCTATCGTCTCCCAAATATAAATCTAAGGAACTCATGTCCTTGCTAAAAATATGTGAAGACTTTACTTCACCCCCTACTACAACATCAAGGGAGAAATTTACCCCCTGCATCCCTTTTACAAATATACTTTCTCTCAGCTCTCTCTCTTTCTCAACACACACAAACATCTCTTTATCACTCCCAATATTCTCATCATCATTTTCTAATACCATATTCTTAATTATATCATTGTTACTATCTGTAAACTCATTATTCAAATTATCATTGTTACTCACCTTATTTATTAGCACTTAGTTTTTAGTTGTATTTTCACTGCTACTTACCTTCTGAATCTTTATGTGAATTAACCTCTCATCTAACCTTTTAGTCACTTCGTCACATAGTTTATCAAAATTATCATTACATTTTTTAATTTCATTTTTTATTTCATCAAATTTTACATCAAAACTATTTCTGATTTCATTTTTCTGCTCGTTAAATTGTTTATCAAAATTCTCAAATTTGTCATTCAAGTTATTATATTTGACATTAGAATCACTTTTTTGCTCATCTAACTTCATGTCTAACTTTAACAATAATTGCATCATTGCACTAATCTCATCTGTTTTACTTTTGTCCCAAGTTGAGATGGGTGTTAATGGAACTGGATTTAATTGAGTGTCTCTGGTTTCACTGATCTGACTAATTGGGTTCAATTTAACGTCCATCTCACTCGTAACTGTTTCGTCTACATTATCACCTTCACCAGTATTCATTTTGCTTATTATATGTCTAACACATATAGGTCTATAACGTAACTTAACCCTACCTTTAGCACGTGTTTACATACTTTCCCAATTATCTCAGGTAAATATTCCGTTTCTCCAGTATATATACTCTACATAAAATTAGGTCTTATGTAGAGTCCCTGTTCGGGCGCCATTTGTAATTAATTACTTTATTGCTGTTTTGTTAATTAATTAGTTACATTTAATTTGAGGTGTATATTAAGATATCGGGCGCCATGTTGCAAACTGAAATACCACAAATATGTATACTTACCTAAGGTCAGAATTCGTGTTATACGAACCAGAGTCGAGGAATATATTACCTGAAATAATTCACTCGTGTTTCTATTTGTTACCATTGAAATTACCTTTTATTGTTAATTACGTACAAATGAATGTGACTCTACTGTGTGTAAAACAAACACGCTACTATCCGCCATGAGGCGTAATTTAATTCTTCAAGTTAAATTTCCCCTTAAACATTTCACAAGCCCTCCAAAATAAATATGTATTATAATATTATAACATTAAAATGTTAAACACATTAAACATATATATGTATATAAATTTACAGTGGCACAACCCAGCACTTTTTAATATATATTATTATCCACTCTTTCACTCCCTCTCTCTCTCTCTCTGGTACAATTATTTATTATGAGCTCATTTAAGTTAATTTTGTTACTTGATTACTTTTGGTCATATTAATAAAGATTCTTTGTATACTTTCGAATATTAAAACTTTTGTATAATTTGGTTACAGCCAATTTGTACTTAGCTGTCACTTCCTGTACTTTTGAGTTACATCGAAAACGTCTCCTCTTTGATCACACACTCTCGAATCTGGACTGTCTCATCATCGTTGATCACACGCTCCAGAATCTGTAGCGTCCCATCTAGATCTCACTTTTGCCAAATCTGTAGCGTCCCATCGTGGATTACACGCTTCCGATGTTTAACTCAAACAATAACTGTTATTAATAAACTTTTGGTGGTGTAAAATTTAAATACAAATGTTTTGTAAAATATATAAAAACACTTGGTAAGTTTCACAAATTTTTTTTTTAATTAACACTGACAGCTGTTTCGACTAACTTAAGCCATTGTCAAAGAGCGAGTGAATGAAATTACTGAACACAGGATGTTAGAGTAGTGTAGGTGGTAAACATCTGTTTAGGGCGTATCTGGAACATCTGTGTTGTGATGGCGAGGGGTGGGGAGTGTGTGCAAGAGACAAGGGAAGGTCTGGTGTCTTTAAAAACTAAATACAATCATGAATGCAAAATATAAAATTAACTGAACTAAATATAAACTGAATGCAAAATTTAAAATAATGATGAACATTCAAAATAATATAAAATAAACTAAACTAAATAACAGATTTTAATAAAGGGGATACACAAAATTCAGTCTGTTCATTGGTTAAATTTTTGTTATTTTTTAAAAAAGCAATAAAAAATAACAAAAATTTAACCAATGAACAGACTGAATTTTGTGTATCCCCTTTATTAAAATCTGTTATTTAGTTTAGTTTATTTTATATTATTTTGAATGTTCATCATTATTTTAAATTTTGCATTCAGTTTATATTTAGTTCAGTTAATTTTATATTTTGCATTCATGATTGTATTTAGTTTTTAAAGACACCAGACCTTCCCTTGTCTCTTGCACACACTCCCCACCCCTCGCCATCACAACACAGATGTTCCAGATACGCCCTAAACAGATGTTTACCACCTACACTACTCTAACATCCTGTGTTCAGTAATTTCATTCACTCGCTCTTTGACAATGGCTTAAGTTAGTCGAAACAGCTGTCAGTGTTAATTAAAAAAAAAAATTTGTGAAACTTACCAAGTGTTTTTATATATTTTACAAAACCTTTGTATTAATATGTTTCACCAAGTGCCCAACGAGTCATCAATTAATATCGTAAAATTTAAATAATCACACTTCGTGAATTCGCCGGCCGTGTGAATTGGCCGACCAGCGCACTTCACGGTCCGGACGAAAATGACAACGTTTCACCACTGTGCATTGCAGAGGTGGGGCAACAACTAAGTCACTGGTTCTTTGTTCAACGGCCAAGCCTCTGGCTTACAATTGTATGTATGTGTGCTCATTGCATTCCTTCGTCTGACGTAATCATGGGCTAGTCTTGTTTACCCGTTATTGTGACAAACAGTTTTTTGCTACTTTTGTAATTTTCCACTGAATTCGACACAAATCCTGTTAACTCAATATTGCGTTATTGAAAATTCTCACCAAAACTTTACCAATCTCTTATATGGGGTATCAAATAAAATACAATAATTACGTTTTGGAACAATAGTTTCCCAAAATTATTAGGGTACCAGAATTGTACCGTTACAAAGAATGGTTACGTCCATGTGTGGTCCTAGTCAAGAAGAAGGAAAGGATAATCAGTTTTTGTGTGAATTACCAGAATTTAAATGAGTAACTAGAAAGGAGTGTTACTTTCTTCCACATACCAATAACACTTTGGACATATTAACTGGTTCAAAATGGTTTTCCATCCTTAACCTGAAAAGTGGTTACTGGCCATACCACATCAAGCAGCAAGACAGATGGAATGATTCAACATATGGAGCATAATTTCACCATTAAGCACAGAAAACGAAGAGTCCTAGTAATGGAGATGCTCTCTCAAGGAGGTCTTGGAAGAAACACTATGAACACCGCCTAGAAAGCTGAAGAACAGTAGTTTAAGATAGTGAAAGCCAGCCAAGCAGAGTCAGAATAAGGCTGATGGAGTGATGGAGGCTTGAGAGAAGATCAGTTGGAAGATCCTGATATTAACAATGTGGGTAAAGTCAAAAGAAGACAGAAGTGAAATTTTGGATAAAAGTTCTGCTTAACAGAGTTACTGACCCAATGGGAGTCACTTAGAGTGTATATACCATACTGTTTAGAGCCTGGAAGACATGGTTCTACTGAGGTCCTCCAGAAAGTACTGCTGGGTGGAGGCCTTCGATGTGTTGCACAGTGGAACTTCAGTTATCTGCATAGCAACAAGATTCTGGAGAAGGTAAAGTGAAGGCTTCACTGGGTGAATTCCCAGGCAGAGATGGAAATGTGTTGCTGCTATGATCAGTGTGCTGCTAGTAAAGGAATGGGGAAACAATCAAGGGATGAGATGGGGCAATTCAATATTCTTGCCCCCGTTCAGTAGATTACTCTTGATGTAAGAGGTCTTTTTCTAGAAACCCCTATATAAATCGATACTTCTTAGTGGTCGTAGACTATTTCATGAGTGTCCAGAAGTGCACCCTGTGGTGAATCAGGAAGCAGTGATGGTTGCTGCTCAACTACTACAAAATTTGGTGATCTGATTCAGAGTCTTATTGGAGTACACAGTGATCAGGGAGGGCAATTTGAATCAAATATATTCCACAAGATATGTCAATTACAGGGAATATGGAAGACTCGAATGTCTCTATTACACCTGTAATCTGATGGAATGGTTGAAGTTATAGAGCAGGACACTGGAAAAGTATTTGCGGGAGTGAATACTTACAAACTAACAAGACGAGACGTATAAGTGCTGCTATTCCTACTAGCATAGTGGTCCCCTACTCATCAGAAAGCTGTGGAGTCCTGTTGGCTACTCATTATTTGGTGCGACTGTTGTTTAAGTACTAGGAATACAGAGAAATAATCCAGTTTTCTTTGTAAAATAATGTATTTAATAACTGGCATGAAAAAAAGGAGAAGAAAATGGTTTTGGGAATATGTTTATTATTTGTAATATATTTATACAGGCTGAAGATATATTTTATATTTAATAAAACAAAACAAAAATCAATTATTTTTGAGGAATAAACAAACGATTACTGTTTTATTAAAATCTATTTTCTGAGCACAATTCACAGGTGCGTGCGCACACACGCGAGAAAACAACAGCTGACCTGAAATTTCAAGAATTCATAACGCTACCAATTTTGTTTTTAAATAACTGAATATGATAAATGTTATTATATTACAGTACACACAAGTACAGCTAACCTAAAACATATTTTTATCAGCCTATAAATGTATTTACAGTAGACGCAAACATACGAGTTGTTAGTCTTCAACGGTTTTGTAGCATTTCAGTTACATGTATAGTCAGAAAAATAATGGTAAAGTTTACTATAATTAGGACGACAAAAATAAGAAACTGGTAGAACCGTTTTATGTGACAAGGTCCTCCCACGCTTATATAAAACAAATCAAGGTATACCCAAATCAATATTAAAATGAAAATTAAAAATTTGTTTAACACCGTAAATAACAAGAAAGCATAATTTCATACCTCTTCATTTATTATTTTCTTAATTTTTTTTGTTTCCTTTTTCGCAGTTTTCTTTTCATTTCCACTTTTGCTAGTTAATTTTGCTGGTATCATTTGATAAGAATTTCTAAACGTTCTCAGTTGTATACATTCACTCGATAATTACTACAGGCTAGTCACACACTGACGGAAGGATAGATTAAATATTTATTACTTGTAATTACTTCAACATAACCTCCACCTCTGTTACATTTATGTTTATAATTTGGACGAAACATTAGTATCAGTCAGCTGTTTATTATTCTGAACTCTGACAACGTACATATACGGTATATTTGTATATTATGAAAGTAATACAAATGGTTTTTAATGTTTACTGATTTGAACTCGTTTTAAGTTGCAGTAATAATGAGACAATAAATACGGTATTTTGGTGTATATATTATTAATAAAGACAGCTGTAACTTGCATAACAATTTATAAATGAATGAAATGAGAGCAACTTTAATGTATACATCAAAACAACAATCGTTTTGTAAAATGAATTACATTTCAAACAGATTTCAATAGCCTTATTGAATCATAAAATCTCAGATACTTGGAATGAGAACATAGTCATAATTTTCCTATGTATATTTTATGTTTTATTTTTCATGTTCCTTGATTCTCGCAAGCCTGATAATGCATCCTCTATGGACTCTATTTAGTTGCACCAATAAAAATATAGAAGATATACAAGCTTTTGGGTCACGTGACTTTTATTTAAACTCAACAACGGTTAAAGCGGCTGCAACTGCTGCAACTACCACTATCAGACGTTAAATGTAAATAGGTAATTTTTGTGGGAACGTTAGTTTTGGTAATTGCAAAGTTAATTGAATATATGGACGTTGGAATTTGTACAGTTTCATGTGCATAAGTATTTGCTCACGGTAATCTTTTTTTTTTTTTTTTTTTCAAAAACATCTTGTAAATAACACATTTGAATACCTATCAGAAAAAATACAAGTATATGCATGTTCTGCGGCAGTGTAGAAAACAAGGAACAGTGAAACATAATTAATAGGTTCGTTAACAGTCATTAAACTGTTTATTTATTAGTTTCTAAAAGGTTACAGTTTATATCTTCTTTAAAAGATTTAACATAAAATTGGCTAGTGGTGTGATGTATGTTGTAGAGATTCTATAATAAAACCATTTCGAATATAATCTAAAACAATCCCAGGTGTACTTGGCAAAATAGGTCTTTGAGTGTTTGAAAGAATTTCTGTTAGAATGCTTTTGTAATTTACAGGTGCCATCATTGTCACCTTGTACAGTTTCACTTGGAATGGTAAATAGTAATAATGTTTTTTCAATTTAAACCGTAGGTATTAGAAATCAGTTTAGGTGATGAACATGCCCAAATAAATGGCAAAAGTTGGGGTGAGCAAGTAGGTCATTTCAGAATCAGACGCCTTGTAATACAAAGATAATTGTAGAATACTTTAGTTTTTCATGTTTGGATTATGGCTTTTGGTGTCAGACTCTAAGAAGGATATAATGTAATAGAAAACATAAGTTGAGAAACTATTGTAACTATCTGCCCATTATGGATGAAACAAAAAGAGGTTTCTACTGTAAAACCGTTTCAAAAAGAAGAGTTACGGTGAAAGTGCAAAAAAAGTCATTGTTCTGTTGTGTGGCGTATGAGCTAGTAAAGAAAAAAACTAATTGAATTTGATAGTTTGTTTGTTTAAACCTAGATTTTTTAAAGAATGTTTATAGGAATAACATTCCAATAGTTAACAGTGTATCGTATATATATAATTACCATATAATACATGTATTGGTAGTTTCTATACAGACTGTCTGATATTTGATTACCTAAGAGTAAACTTTTGCGCAGAAAATCCATGCAGAAAAATTTTAGTGTCTTGGAATTCCCTTTAAAAATGTTTCAGTCTCTGTAGTTGTTTTAAGGTGGGCTTTTATAAAACACGAATTAACTTTTATTCCTTCTTATCTTAGAGCATAATTTTTTGCAGGGGATTTTTAATTGTTTAATTATGAGTAAATTGAATTAAATATTTTATTGAATAAATTGGCTAAAGTTTTTTGTGAAGTAAATGTTAAAATATTTTATTTAAACGTAAAAATTTCCTTTTTGTGTTTGCATAATTGACAAATTGTTCCTGTACTTCAATAATTTGTTAGATGTTGAAATACACTTTTATTCAGGTTGTTTATCTGGTAGTTAAACATGTTATCACCTTTGTGGGTATAACTATAAGATCTGTTCCTACATAGCTTTTTATATGAATGTATGTGCCCATGGTACTAAGAATACAAGGCAGCCCGTTAACACACAGGCTGCTATGAAGCAGTGATGTCATGGGAACCTGTGGAAGTACCACTCCATACATTATATGCATTTGTGTTTGCTTTTTCCTGTGTTCTGTGACGTGTGTGCTGTTAATGCAATGTGTTGGAGACGGGAAGAAAACATACTTTAACAGTTTAAATGATCAATCATTATGTTTTTGTATTGAATTTAAAGTGATATGCCTATAAATGAAAGGCAGTATGTTTCTGAAACGAACTTGTGTAATTAAAAAAATTATTTTCTGTTTTGCTCATTTAAGTAATGTTTATAGCACATCTTAAAAAAAAAAAAATGGCTACACATTCATATTATAATATTTAATATTGCAGTAATGGAATAAAATACAGCAAATTTTAATAGCCTTAATTGTATCTTCAGAAAAAGAGTTTGCACAACTTCTTTCTAATATGTTTGTTACTGGCAAGTGGTTTCATACTTGTGTAATGATTGCTTTAGAATTCAAATAACGCAACTCCAGATAAATAACAAAAATATTTAAGATTAAAAGAATGTGGTTTAATGTCTGAAATAATACAGAATGAAAACGATGGCTCACTACTCATCATTAAACATTTCTTTTTTCATTGTGATGAAATATGTGTAGGTAAAAAATGAGTTACAATCAGCTGAGGCATAACAATACTACATTATAATATGCAAAATGTTACAATTACTGCTTAGTTATTGGTGTTTTTATCACATGGCTATCCCCAGCTCTCAGTAAACGGCGGACAGTGATACAAATATGAAATAAACTTGTGAGATACAGTTTTCAGAGTATACTGTTTTTGTTTTAGATTACATTTCATAATGTCTGGAAAGGAAAACTACGTTTCTTTATTCACTGCTAACTCGAGGAACCGGAACCGAAAAACAATGCAAGTTGTACCACCTGCTCCTAAAAAACAGCAGATTCCTCTTAGACGTTCTCTTGATGTTAATTCAGGAACAACTAAACATACAGTTGATACTGGTAAGGTACAGTTATAAATTAAATTTTAGGTAGCCTATATTTTGTATAGTTAATATTTTTTGCTTAGTAATAATAAATTTTTGTTTATGCATTCATATTTAGTAATGTAAATATGGAGATATCAGATTTAGTGTTCAATATTTTAATAATAAAATTCAATTTACACATTTCAGACATTCAATATAATATAGTTTAAAAAAAGTATAAACTGCTAAAGTTTCTTGTTTAAAATAATATATTTTTCGTTGTGGTTTGTGCTAGCTTATCTACTGCATGTAACTTGTCTTCTTGTGCTTCAGTTCTTGTGTGTACTACAGGGAATTGTTTATTTTGGTATTAAGGAAGCCCTACAACATAATGAGCACTCAGGTGGTTTATAATTAGGAGTAAGGTAGACTTCCTAGTTTTTTTGTTCTTTAGTGTTTTAAAAAACAATTCAAAGATTGGTCATCTAACTGCTTTTTTAATGTTTTCTGCTTAATTAGAATACCCCTTGCCATAACAGTTTGCAATAACTAATCTTACCTGTTGGTTACGGCCTTGGCTTTCAAGTGTATAAATATTACATAATGCAGTTTATCAACAGTTGTTATTAAATTCATCTGTGTAAAGTAAAATAAATAATTATGCACGTGCAAGTACTCTCGCAGTGATATTATTTCATGTCACTCACCATTAAATTGCTGCCATAATTAAATAAAAAAGTCTCATAATTGTATAAATAAAAAATCACAAAAATAATCACATAATA
Source organism: Magicicada septendecula (assembly GCA_034769895.1). Classification (NCBI taxonomy): domain Eukaryota; kingdom Metazoa; phylum Arthropoda; class Insecta; order Hemiptera; family Cicadidae; genus Magicicada; species Magicicada septendecula. The sequence goes on along the minus strand of CM068367.1, from coordinate 480,644,905 downwards.
TTTTAAAGAATAATAATGAATTAAAGTAAACACCCAATACATTTCAGATCCAAAACTACACGATACCGTATGCAATTGCACACTGGGAACTAGATTATCAACATAATCACTGTGCCTTATGTTTACCATAGATATGCGTTATTACAGATAATGTTGTTCAAGTTTGCAAAGAAACAATTCTGCATTTGGTCTGAGTTTAAATTTTACTTATCCACTGCATATGCAAGTTGTTTTGTTTAGCGCGTAGTGGTTTTAAAGTTATAATGCCATTATTTGTTCACTAATATTACAATTTTTTTACAACATAGGAACTAAATACTGTATTAGATTTATATGTATATGCAGAAAATTGTTTTGTTTTATTTTGTATTTTAGATTATGAAATTTGATTATAGAGCTTGTGGGCTTGTGTTGAATAAAATATGTGATGAATGTCATATGAAAGTCTAAGTACAAAACCAAACTGCCAGTGACTGTAGAACTTCTGAGTAAAAGTTCTATTTGAACTAAGATAACTGTGTACAATAAAATTGTAGAACACATTCTTTTTAATTACATAGGATGTGACATATTTAATTATAGAACAACATTAAAGAAAAATACGTATTTATGAACACAAAAAAAATAATACGTACACAGTTTTATAACTTGTTACCATTATAATACTTTGTAAGTGAACCGTGAGTGCTAAATTGGAAACATAAAAGACTTCTAAAATACAGGAATTAAATTTTATAAATATATTGCACATGTGTTGGTGAAAATACCCTTATTCATAGGTGTTTTATTAAAGTCAAAGTGCTAAGAACAAATACTTTGAAATGGCTTCATTTGGCCCATTAACAATTAATTTAAGAGTTAGCATATTTTACGTTGATTATAGTAATTGATAAGTCATTCAATTTTGTAAAAATGTTTGCCATTGTTAACATTTTGTTGTATGTCTGAAAACAGAATGTTGTAATCGATTTTTGCTGTTGGGAGTAGATTTTTGACTTTGATTTTTAGGAGCTTGGCACCTTTGGCTTAGGGACCTTTGGCTCCTTAGGCACCTTTGGCGCCTTTAACTTTTTGTCTGTCATAACACTGACAAGAAGAAAAAAATAGGTAGTGGCGTTTTGTGTATCTCCTCTCTGTATACTACACTTGTTTGATGGGACTGGTAACCTTCATATACCTGTCAATATGCATATATGAGATGTGTCTATCAAATAATGAGATGATACACCTTTATTTATATGTATTACAATTTCTAATGCTCGGGTCATTCGAAACATTCGAAATCAAATCATCCAGCCAGAACAAAATTTTTCACCCCCACCCTCTCAGATTTTCATGCATTTTTTTTACAGCATCTATGGACAAATATAACAACCCATATTTTTCATGTTTGCCAAATTCCCTTTAGTATTTTTTAATGATTTTTTGAAAAAAAAGTCCATTAAAAACTGAAGGTTTTAGTACAGAAAAATATAACCATACCTTAAATAAAAAAAAATCCTCATTGGCCCCACAAGATAGGGTACTATGCAAAATATTTCAATGAAATATCAAATATAAACTTTGTACTTAAATTATAAAATGATGTAATTAAATACCCATGACCTTTATTTTATGCTATATTACATTTCATCCTCTTTCAAATGAGACTTTTTCAGCCTCATAGGACCAGACAGAAAAAAGTTATAAACATTTACATAAAAGCCTGCACGGAGAAAAAAAATTCACAATTGCCAAATTTGAAGTGGAAAAACAAGTTTTATATGAGTCTAAATGTTATTTTTGACTTTATATTTGCAATCCTTGTGAAATTTCAAGTAAGTATTGTGAGTTTCATAACTTAATATTAAATAATAACCATACAAGTAGAGTTTTGATTGAAAAGTGCTCTTTAGATCTCGCGCCGCGACTAACAAATCGGCTAAAAATGGACTTTTTTTCAAAAAATCATTAAAAAAACTAAAGGGAATTTGGCAAAAATGAAAAATATGGGTTGTTAATTTGTCCATAGATGCTGTAAAAAAAATTGGATGAAAATCTGAGAGGGTGAGGTGAACAGCCCTGGATGATTTGACTTGGAATGACCCGCTCGTCTCCTTCAATATACCCCCTTTCACACTTACACACTGATACTCTGTATGTCTACTGTGTACTGCAGCTGGTTGAAGGTATGGAGCAGATCACTTACTGTCACTTGCTTTAGAACATCTACCATTTTCTTCTTTACTGTATCACTTGACTCAAAGTGATATAATAAATATGACTTTTAAGCACATATTTCAGTTTAAAGGAAAGAAAAAGTCAATTGTGCTAAATGTGGTGAATATGGAGCGTGTTTCAGTATAGTAATGTATTTGTCACCCAAAAACTGCTTCACAGAAATTGCTGTGTGAACAGGCACATTGTCCTGATGGAGAATGAAACCATTTTCCACAGTTCTGGTAGTTTTTTCTGACTCTTTCTCTCAGCTTTGTCAGAACATCCTTATAATAATGTTGGTTCACTGTTGTCCCTTCTGGAACCCATTCTTCCAAAATTATGCCCTTGACATTAAAAAACACAATGGCTTAGAATTTGGACTTACTTTGATGAACATCTTTCATTCTTGGTGATGGCGGTATATTCCAGTGCACTGACTGTCATTTTGCATCAGGCTCTTACTGGAAAATCCAGGTTTTGTCACAAGTGATGACTTTTGAAAACAGTTGAAGTCAGCATCAAGCTTCTGCAGCATGATAGTGCAAATTTCCTTGAAATGGTTTTTTATTCTGGTGTAAAAACCCGAGGGACCATCTTGGCACAAAGTTTTTAACGTGTGATATTCTGGTAAGATATTCCATGCAGTTCCTTGTTAATGTTCATTAGCTTCAGCTATCTTATGGACACTATATTTACAGTATTCTTCAACAATCTGGCTAATTTTTTTCTACATTTTTGTTGGTTATTGAAGTGGAACGTCGTTCCTGGTGTTCCACGGCATTTTGATGTCCATCACTGAATCTAGTGTACCACTCAAATATACATGTACTAGACATGTCTTCCCCATAGTAATCAGTAAGTATTTGAAAACATTTTGTTGTATTTTGTTCAGTTTTAAGAAAATTTCAAATTGAAATGTTGCTCAACTTTTAAACTTTATGGCCAAGGTCTCTGCCTAAGAGTTCACAATCAGTTCTCACTGCTTTCACTCTTGTTACTTAATAGACACATTTCGTATGTTTTTTTTTAATATGTACAAATGAATGTTCTTAACAAAAAACAATCATGTGATGTAAACAAACAGGTACCAGTAAAAGTGTGGCATGAGAAATACTTGTCCATACAGTTGACACTAGTTATTAACCAGTTGGCTGTTCAGTAAAACTCATTAAGTTAAAAAACTGCTTGGTCCTACCATAAATCACGTAAGTCTCTGAGTTAAAAGACAATGGTATTAAACAAGAAACTGTGGTTAATAAAAAACTTTTTGCTTTGAGACCCGTTACCATCATATATATAATTTGTATATGACTCATTTCGATTACCGTATTTCAGTTTATTTGGTAGTGTGAATGAACAGATGTTGCATATAGGTCTCATTTACCTATGATGAATGAAGTAAAATCTTTAAATATACTATTTACTGTTTCCATGCTTGTTGAAACATGACTTCATAAAAATGTCAGGTGTCAGAAAAGTAAGGCTTTGTCAGTAGAAATTAAATTAAATGTTATGAAATATTTTAAGTGTGGGGAGATGAAAATTGGTATGATAAAGGGGCAACAGTAACGAAATCAGGGTGGCAACTGAAAGGGTAACCAAATATATGAAGAAATACGAAGCCTACCCAAGAAGACCTAGATGAAGGAAGGCTGAAGTGGTATACCAGTGTTCCAACAGTGGTACAAGTTTAAAAGTCAAAACAAATAATTTTTCTGGCTTACTGGACACTGAAAATTTCACCTGTTCTGAAGGTGGATAAAAGGCTTTTCAAGAAGCCTTTGATAAAATTTGAGGAAGTATGAAACGAGTATAAACATGTTAACAAGACTGAACCAACAATTAAATTAAGGGTTAAGGGTTAGTAGAGTGCCAGTCGAAATAAAATGTAAGGAAATAAGAAGCCTACCCAAGAAGACCTAGATGAAGGAAGGCTGAAGTGGTATACCAGTGTTCCAATAGCGGTACAAGTTTAAAAGTCAAAACAAATCATTTTTCTGGCTTACTGGACACTGAAAATTTCACCTGTTCTGAAGGTGGATAAAAGGCTTTTCAAGAAGCCTTTGATAAAATTTGAGGAAGTGTGAAACGAGTATACAAATGTTATCAAGACTGAACCAACAATTAAATTAAGGGTTAAGGGTTAGTAGAGTGCCAGTCGAAATAAAATATAAGGAAAAACATTTCTAATGCAGGTGAAGCAGGGTTATCTTTCAAGATGACTTAGTGCAATTTTTTAAAATTTTAAGAATGAGAAATTGTTGGATGTAAGATATCAAAACGAAGAATCATAATCCTTCTCCGTGCAGCAAAGAAAAGAGAACTTTTCTAGTGAATGGGAAGCTATAGAAGCATTATTGTTTCAAGAATGTTAAAAAGCTACCTAGGAAACGGAGAAAATAATAAAGCATGATGTACGGTAATTATATAATTACCTTATTATCCACTCTAGTGATACAAAGTTTCGTCAGTTATGACGCGTTTCGGGACTAAGTCCCATCGTCAGATAACACTTATTTCAATATAATAAACTAATACAATAAAAATCGCAACCATGATACTGGTCATGTCAATCAAATAAAATGAAATACAACTTCAAATCGCATGTGAAATGTTATACGAACCACGGCTGGAGCTCCCGTATGCATTCACCCTCAACCGCGATCGTCACGCGACTGGTCAAAGATTAAATCCAAACCGATGGCAGTGTCGAACAAGTAGTTTGATGCAAAATTTACCTGATCATTTAATAAACTGTTTTTAGTGGTACTATTTTTTATAGCTTTATAAATTTCAAATTCCTCCAGACTATCCATCCGTTTACCTTTTTTACAAAAATGCAACGCTGTTAAATTTTCTTAACAAAGCGTTGCATTTTTGTAAAAAAAGGTAAACGGATGGATAGTCTGGAGGAATTAGAATTTTATAAAGCTATAAAAAATAGTACCACTAAAAACAGTTTATTAAATGATCAGGTAAATTTTACATCAAACTACTTGTTCGACACTGCCATCGGTTTGGATTTAATCTTTGACCAGTCGCGTGATGATCGCGGTTGAGGGTGAACGCATGCGGGAGCTCCAGCCGTGGTTCGTATAACATTTCACATGCGATTTGAAGTTTTATTTTATTTTATTTGATTGACATGACCAGTATCATGGTTGCGATTTTTATTGTATTAGTTTATTATATTGAAATAAGTGTTATCTGAGGATGGGACTTAGTCCCGAAACGCGTCATAACTGACGAAACTTTGTATCACTAGAGTGGATAATAAGGTAATTATATAATTATATAATAAGTGATACGGTATGCAAAAAAATAAGTAAATGATGTACGGTGGCTGAGCTGTCCAATAAGAAAATCAAAATATGGAACAAGAAACTTCAGAAGCAGGAAGGAAGATAGTGTTGCAGCTTGACAAATGTACATTGCAACTAATATCAAGGACTAGACCATCTGCTGATGTACTGGCTTGTGAACAAACTAGTGTCCTCCAACTGGAGCGGTCGTCCAAAGCTTGAAATCATGTGTTTCACATCCAACATTATGATTTTCTCTGTATGCTGATATGTGGAGAGACATCTGGGAATCAAAGTACGTACAAATACTGTTTATTTTCTGATCCTTGTACATAACTATGTGATATTCTTTTATTGTAGGAATCTTGTAATAATGGAACTACTGAAACATGGGACACAATTTTCAACCTTAAGACATTTGTCCCTTTTAGATGCCTGCAGGATCTTGGAAAAGGCCCTAGAGAATGCCAGATTCAAGACCGTCAAGAACAACTTCATTCATTCAGGATTTATAAGCAATCAATTTAAAGAAAGAAGACCTCTTGTTTCTCTCGGAATGGCAAAAAATGTACTTGTTATTGAGTAGCCTGGTGGACTTGCTAGAGCACAATGATGGTCACATAATGCCAAAGACATAATACATATCGCATCCCAAGACACAACTGATGAACTGGATGATAAACAGTATGAGAGTCAGGAGATGGTCAAACCACCACTCACATCTATTGAGGCCCAAAACCCCAAAACACATATGTTAACTGACAGTGCATTTCACAGATATTGGAAAAGTAAATACTGTACCTGGTTATTTACAGATTATTGGATTCTGAAATTTTAAGCAGATAAAAATCACGTATTTTTAAATACAACATACTGTAGTACATAGTGGTTTATTATGATTACTTTTTATTATTTAATTATCAGTACAATATCTGTGTGAATTTACTATGTAATACTATATCATTTTTGCAACTTGTTAATAAGTACCTGCAGGGGAAATATCGGTATGGAGATCCATACATGACTTCCATGTTCTAAGATTTATATTTAAAATCATATTCGAAATGAAATATTTCCATAGAAACTACTTCTTTCTATTGTTTCAGCCTTAACCATAGTACTGTGGTCACTAACGTATACCACCTCACGTTTTCGCACTCGATTTTCACTGATGATGGCAGTCGATGGCATTGCCGAAACGTCTGGTTTTGCATAAAACATTGGACTTCGGCTAAACAGCCCGGGAAGGAATTTTAACAAAAAACTACTACTTTGTTGCCGATAATGTAGTACACATAAAAATTTCTCCCCTCCTTCAACTATAATTTTCATTAATAGAAAATTACCCCCACCCCGTTCAACTAGCTTCTTCATTTATAGATATTTCATCTATGTTTCTACAGTGGATTATTATGAGCTTCTTATCAGGATACTTTGTTTATCAAAATTAAGTAATTTACTCTTGTTAAAACATAAAACGTTGCAGGTAAACTACCCCTTTCTCTTAACCGATCTTCAGTCCTTCAGTCCTCCACAATTCAGGGATGCATGCAGAAAAATATTTGATTCTGTTTGAATGTGAGGCAGTTATCGTTCGTCATAAAAAAATATTTGATTCTGTATCAATTTGCGGCAGTTATCGTTCGCCATGAAAACATTTCTCTTGTTACAACATAACATGTTTCAGGTAAACTACCTCTTTCCCTTTACCGATCTTCACCAAAATCAACAGGCCTTGAGTTCTCTACAATTTAGGAACGTATGCAAAAAATTATTTGATTTTCTTTGAATTTACGGCAGTTATCGTTCGTCATAGAAAAAATTACCCTTGTTAAAACAAAAAGTTGCAGGTAAACTACCCCTTTCTCTAAAACGATCTTCACCAAAATCAATAGACATTCAGTCCTCTACAATTCAGGGCTGTATGCAAAACATTATTTGATTCTGTTTGAATTTGCGGCTGTTATCGTTTGCCATAGAAAAAAATTACCCTTGATAAGAAAAACGTTGCAGGTAAACTACCCCTTCCCGTTAACCGATCTTCACCAAAAACAATAGGTCTTGAGTACTCTACAAATCAGAGGTGTATGCAAAAAATTATTGGATTTTGTTTGAATTTGCGACTCTTATCGTTTGCCATAGAAAATACCCTTTTAAAACAAAACGTTGCAGGTAAACTACCCCTTTCCCTTAACCGATCTTCACCAAAAACAATAGGTCTTGAGTACTCTACAAATCAGGGCTGTATGCAAAAACTTATTTGATTCTGTTTAAATTTGCGGCTTTTATCGTTTGCCATAGAAAATACCCTTGTTAAAATATAAAATGTTGCAGGTAAACTACCCCTTTCCCTTATCCGATCTTCACCAAAAACAATAGGTATTGAGAACTCTATAATTCAGGGTAGTATGCAAAAGAGTAGTCGATTCTGTTTGAATTTGTGGCTGTTATCGTTTGCCATAGAAAAAAATTACCCTTGATTAAAAAAAAACGTTGCAGGTAAACTACCCCTTTCCCTTAACCGATATTCACCAAAAACAATAGGTCTTGAGTACTCTACAAATCAGGGCTGTGTGCAAAAAATTATTTGATTCTGTTTGAATTTGCGGCTGTTATCGTTTGCCATAGAAAAAAATCTACAGACACACACAGAGACACTTTTCGAAAAATGACTTTTTTCATGTTTTGAGTGTCGTACAATCAGAATCTGCAGTAATCTCGAACACGATTTTTTTTGCCATCACCACACTTCCATTTCTTTAAGGAACATGGAAGTAAAAGTAAAAAAATGGCAGTGGTCCTGGATCTTACTAAATAATGGGTGACTGCATACATAGTACTAAATACTTGTATGTTGTATATTTCTAAAAGTATATATACAGTATTGACTGCATAGTATTCAGAACTTCTAAATAAAACTTAGTGTTTTGATTGAACTAGAAAATTTTGTATATTTTGTAGATAAAAAACCGGACATTCAAAGGTCGCATAGTTTAAGAGCAGTTCCATCAAATTTAGTTTGTCTAAAACCAGATTTAGTGCCAAATTTGCCTGGAGTGTGTAAAAAAACTACAAATACTGTGGAATCTGTGTGCAAGAAAGTGCAAAATTGTGTAGTAACTAGTGCTAATAAACAAACAACTGTAATACCAGAGAAAAATGATGTTCCTACAGCTAAATGCCTCAAACCATTTAATCCAGTTGTGTAAGTATTAATTTATTTTATACTGCTTCTATTTGTTTTGTGTTTTATTAGGCTGTGTCATATATATGACTATGTCAAATTTAGTGTTGTCTTTATAAATGAGATCAATCAATAAGTTGAGCTTATATATTGGAAAATAAAATAAAATCACTTTGTATGTTATGTATTACAAACACTTAGAAAAATTATTGGATTGCTTTTTATTATTAGAAAAAATTTGTAACGTGAACCTTTAAGTTACTGAGGAATTAATGCGTTTCAGTGTTTTTTTCCTGTTCAGTGAAATTAGGAATATTTAAAAAAAGAAGGATTCATTTTCTGATATTTATGAAATTGAAGTAATGAGACTAGTAACCAAACTATATCAGTATACATATACATAATTTCTTTATTAGTAACTCTTCGATTCTGACACCAATTGTAATTACCTCTCCAAGTATATTGTGAAACGTACGTCAGGTTAATTAAAACGATTAAAACTATCGGTATGGAGAACCATACATGACTTCCATATTCTAAGATTTATATTTAAAATCATTTTCGAAATGAAATATTACTATAGAAACTACTTCTTTCTACTTACTGCTTCAGCCTTAACCACAGTACTGTGGTCACTAACGTATACCACCTCATGTATCGCACTCGATTTTCACTGATGATGGAAGTCGATGGCATTGCCGAAACGTCTGGTTTTGTAGAAAACATTGGACTACGGCCAAATATCCCGGGAAGGAATTTTAACAAAAACTACTTCTTTGTTGCCGATAACGTTGTACACATATATATAAAAAATATGCATAAAATTAATGGCTTGTATAAGTTAATGATTGGTCTCCATTAAGTAGTGCTCAAGTTTCCAAAGTTATAATATTATGATGTCCGTAATTAAAACATCAGAGCAGGTTTAGTGTGTATGAGGGTACACCGTGGACAAAAATTTTCAACATTTCCTATTGAGCGTTGCTTAGAGTAAAGCTGCGAATCTACAGTGTACGTTTCACAGAACAAACACGCGGAAAAGAAGGAGCGCTCCGAAGTCACTCATGGACCCTCAGCATCTTGCAGAGGGTTAATTCTCTAAAGACGAAAAGTCTGTCTATGAGTCGTTCCTCTGTAAACACGTGCAGTTACACTGCCCAGCGATCCACAGGAAGCAAATCACTATCCACGCTGGACACTTTTTCGGCTTGCACGCGTTATGTTGGTATGGGGTTCGACACTTTCCATTTAAAAAGCGTGCAAATGTAAGAAAATAAACTTGAATGAGGCCAGAAATAACGCGAATTGTGTGTGTGTCTTCCCTGCCTTTTTATTGAGGTAGTCATAATAATAAAATGGAAACGTAAACATTACATAACTGAGATATGCTTGCCTGCCACGAACGATATATTTTCTCTCATACATGATTTACATTAAAATGAAAAAATTATAAATTTATTGCCTGGCAACAAAATTATTTTATTTTTAACAATTACCATTGTTTGAAAAAGTTTAATGAATTTTCAAGTACTTTACTGTTGTTAAAACGTAAAAGGTTGCAGGTAAACTACCCCTTCCCCTTAACCGATCTTCACCAAAATCAAAAGGCCTTGAGTTCTCTACAATTCAGGGACGTATGCAAAAAATTATTTGATTCTGTTTGAATATGCGGCAGTTATTGTTCGTCATAGAAAAAATTACCCTTGTTAAACCATAAAACGTTGTAGGTAAACTACCCCTTTCCCTTAACCGATCTTCACCAAAAACAATAGGTCTTGAGAACTCTACAAATCAGGGCTGTATGCAAAAAATTATTTGATTCTGTTTGAATTTGCGGCTGTTATCGGTTGCCATAGAAAATACCCTTGTTAAAACATAAAACGTTGCATGTAAACTACCCCTTTCCCTTAACCGATCTTCACCAAAAACAATAGGTCTTGAGAACTCTACAATTCAGGGCAGTATGCGAAACATTATTTGATTCTGTTTGAATTTGCGGCAGTTATCGTTTGCCATAGAAAAAAAACTACAGACAGACACACACACAGACACTTCTTGAAAAACGACTTTTTTTCATGTTTTGAGTGTAGTACAATCAGAATCTGCAATAATCTTGAACACGATTTTTTTTGCCATCACCATACTTCCATTTCCTTAAGGAATATGGAAGTAATAATACAATCTACTTGCAAAAGTAAGTACAATTGGATATATATTTATAAATTGTCATAAGAAAAATGGCACCAGTTGTACCTCATATCACAAGAAAAATTTGTGGCCCTGAAAAGGGCCATTGGTCATGGACACTAGCTGCTGCTGCAGTGGCAGCAAGTGTTCTGCGCAAGCTGCGGTGTTACATTCGGCGGCTACTCTCCCTGGTGTTGGTGCGCCGCAGTTCTCTTCACTTGGCAGCGGGATGTAGAGCCCATTACTGTTGCAATTGATCTGCATGGTCTCTTCTTTCTTTTCCATTTCCTGCTCTTCCATTCTTCCTTGGACTGGCTGTGCTCCTTTTATCCCTACCAGGTTGGTGTCGCCGCAACCCTATCAGAGAGCTGCTGATTCCTGATTGGCTTGCTGTGAGCACTCTCCTCATTTCCTGCCAGGTGTTGGTGGCGAAGTAATCCGGGCTGGCATGGGTAGCCGATGTCTGTTGATGCTGTCACAAGATATACAATATTTGTTGTTTTATAAGTAATTTAATTTTTTTTTTTATTATTGTTTGATATGCTATTGGGCTATATTAGAAAAAGTGTTTAATATGAATCAGTGAAAGAAAAAGTATCCCATTCAATAGTAACAGTACTACAAATGAATACAGCATCAAAATTATTTGTAATCTGTGAAATAAAACTAAACATATAGCAACCAAAAGGCCTTATGAAATTTGTATAAACAATAATAAGTAAGTAGATACTTGAAGAAAACAATATTGTAAAGAAAATGGAAAATATAATAAGTGTGAAAGAGAGTCATAACGTACGCATTTTAATCAGTAGTTAATAGGCTCTATTTTAATTTTAGTGGTTCGTCAGTGGAGTCAACAAGTGACATAAGTGTACCCAGGACTTTGCCATTAACATCAAAATTAGTGCCAAGTAAACTTGCAGTATCTAATTCTTTAGCAGAGAACAGGACTGTAAAAACTGTTGTTGGTAATAAACATGATCCTTATGATATTGCCCACATAGAAGCCATAGCGAAGGTTAAATCTACCACATTATCATCAGTACCTATGAAAGTTCAGCTTGTAACTGAAAATGTAACACATGCTAAAGGATCCTCACAGACTGTGAACAAAGACTGTAAATCTGATGATGAAAAGGCTGCTTTTGACAGAAAAATGGGATTGAAATTAAATGAAAATCAAAATGACCAGTAAGTTGATTTCATATGGTATACAAACTTCATTAGTTCATTCTTTTTGAGGTATAATTTGTTTAATGAAATTTAATATAGCTAATTTATGCACATTTTGTTCTATTAGGTAATTTATTTTTGAGAACATCCTCATGTAACAGGATCTGCTTAATGAAGGTCAGTGTGTGTTAAAAAATAAAAACATGTGTATACATTAAACAACACATTTGTCAAATAAATGCACATACTAACTGGTTCATAAGTTTCTTCTGTAAAAGCTTAAATACAAACATACCAGTACTACATTGGAAAGATAATTTTTTTTAATCGATGAGTTGAATTTGAAATAGGTATATTAAAAATGTTTTGGTTTGTTATCAGATTATTGTACCCTTATAAGGAAAAGTGTTGTATCTGTAAACACTCACATTTTCATTATCACAGTATTTTGGGACTGATAGGCTGTAGTCTAGGGCTGTTCATGTGTATCTCCAGACGTTTCGTCCATACCGATGATAGACATCTTCAGTAGTGCGGGAACACAGATCACAACACCTGTGAATGAATACGAACACTGGCCTGGAACACAGATTACAAATACCCATGAATCATAAAGACTATTCTGTCCCATTGAGGCACTTATTATTTATAAGAGCATATGAATTTGAATCTGTCATAAAATCTTACATTCATTTATTCACAATTTCAGTTTTAGATCGTGTCTAATGTTTTTGACCATGAAGACCTTTCATAAAAGAAAGTGCTGTATTGCAACTATTTTTTTATACTTTAGGCTATATATTAACGAAATGTTGCTACTCTTGGGAGAGATCTTCAGTCCTGTTTTTCTGCAGGGGGTTAGTCACTTTCTTTGTTCTTTATTAATGCTCTGTACATTGGTACATACGTTTGAAGAGTCGAGTATCCATACAAATTGTATTTGAAGAGCTACATAGAAAAAATATTACCATCTGATATAGTGAATATTCATTTGGTCATCTATCAACAGTCATAATCACTACAGGCTTGACTTTAGCATTCTTCATTCTACTCTGAAACTCAAATGTCAAGAGCACTTCAAAGTCTTGAGCATGTATATTGACAGAAGATAAACTGTAATTTTCTCTTCTAATTGCAATGATTGTTGGCTTAGATTATCCAACAGTGTGTGGATTTCAATATGACTTCGAATTTATTTCAGTACTGGCGTAGACGGAAGGTATTAGTTTATACAACTTTGCTACCACTCAGCCATGATAAGATAATGAAATGGGGTATTCCAAAATGTTGATCCTGTGAGGCCTATAGGAATCTGAGGTTATTCATCTTAAGAAAGAAATATTTTCCAAGGATTGAGGTTAGATTTTCCAGATAACGTACAGATATTGTAGAAAAAGGTCAGGAAGACAGGACTAGTATAACAGGGAGAGTTTAAACATATAATTAACTACACAGTTGTAGAATTTATTGGGAATAAACAAAGGTATGTCCCACTATGGATGATGTCAATCTATCATTAGGTCAATTCAGTGTTTTAATATTATGAATTGACTTACATAGTTTATATTTTTACCTAATACTAGTCTTTCGCTTAGCATCATTTTTTCTTACATTCATGTTTGTCTGTCTTATATAAGCATTCTTGTGATCCCCCCCCTAACCCCTTGCCATCAAAAGCAAACAAAGGTTTGAATCCTTCTCTCTTTGAACGCTTATGTAATATTTGAATGAGCCAATTGACCCCTTCTAAAAAGGGACAACTTTAATTACATTCTCAGTATTTTCCTCAGAAAACAGAAATAACTTTAAACTTCTCTGTGAACATACAGCATAATTTAAATAGCATTTCCATATTAAAAATATGGTATGCGTTTGCTGTAAAAAAAAAACTGTAGACGACATGTTAATTTCGACACATTAACTGTCAGTAACTATCACATTAGGCACATTAACTGTCAATATATTTTAAAAAACATTTCATTTATGTAATTACAAAATCACCAGAAATTCTTGTAAAAAATAATCGTAGGACTCTGTAAACACATAAATGTCTGATTGGGAAAATACTCAACTGGACAAGTGAAGGCCATGTGTGGCCTGTCCTTGTTACCTTAATGCTAATTCTAATTCTAGTTTTGTAATGTAATTTCATTATACAAAGTATTAGAGCCCCCGCACACTGAGACAAACAGTTCCGCAACTGTTTCTTATGTCTTAAAATCTCATGTATTTATATAGGGGGTGCGCACACTACAGCAACAGAAACAAAACTGTCTCCTACGGTGGAAACAGCACGGAGACAGAATAGTCGCAAAAATGTGCTAGTCCTACTGTTTCTTATGGAAGTCTGCGCACTGCAACTAAACAGTCTCGAAACTGTATCATGGTGGGGGTAGGTGCCACTCCATCACCACGGTACTCAACAGTCATTCTGCCAGCGCTTTGAGTGTGTTTGTTAATAATTGGTTCAACTCGATTATTCTTAAATTTTTTATGCAAATAAATTACAATGAACGACGAGAAAGTTGAACAGTTAATTGCTGAAATGGAAAAACGACCTGCTTTGTTTTTAAAAAATTTGAATGACTATATGGACATAAATTTAAAATAGAAACTGTGGGAAGAAGTTTGTGCTGCTATTTTTGAAAACTGGAATGGAATGTCATCAAAGGATGACATTGCTTTGTAAAAGTAATGTTTCCACTTAGCTAAATTCAAATATCAACAAACTTGTGTGTTTGGAGTACGCAATGCTTCGTGTACATGTTACGATTCGTCGAAAACAGTAATACATAGTTATCAGTCCCACTAAATCTGATGAGTAAGTAAAAACAATAACAGGCTCGGATGTGAATGATCGTGTGTGGGTGCGCGCGCACGCGTAGAAATAGGCTATTCGTCCAGAACAGAAGACAAACTCTTAATTCAACAATTAGACTAAAAGTCTGTAAGTAATATACGGTTCACTTAATTACATAATTACAAATATTTAGCTGTTGTTCAACCCACTTAAACAATGTTTTCTTTATTGCTATTAACTAAAATAGTTAAGAATCCCTGGTAACACATTCTTTGTATTTTGTTATTCTACCATCTCTTTGAGAATAGCTTAATCGGCTGACACATTTGTCAGAATTTAACAATAAATTTTGTGAAACTACTAAGCGTTTATAGTTTTTAAATTTTTGTATTAAAGTTAATTCAAAACTCTTTGCAGTGAATAAGCGTTTTTCGTTTTTAACTGAAAATTCTTATTGCTAGTATTTTTTATAAGCTCCTGAAAAATTTTTTTCAGGTACTATTATTTTTATATTAGTACATGAAAAACTAGAAATTATAGACAAGCTGATTAAAGGATACACGGTTTATCGTTACTCCACGGGTTATTGTTACTGCTTTCATTACAATATGACAAAAAGTGAATATTTATGTAGACCGTTATCCTTCTCAAACATTAGCGTGGATAATCGAGAGTTGTTCATTTACGAAAATGTGTACGCGCTGTAGGGTAATTGGGGGTATAAAGAAGTTTTTAGTCCTATTATTGTTATTAAAGTCTTAATTAAAGTTCCATTAAACAATTTTTGCTTCGTTTTCTTTTCCTATAGCGAATAACTAAAGCACAAACAGTGACAGCGTCTTCGAAAGACATCTTGAGCTAACGAAAAAAACTAAAGAAGTAAAGGAACGAATTAAGTGGATGAGCAACTGTTTCGTCTCAGTGTGCGCAGGTATAGAGACAAAACAGTTTTGTTGCGTGGGCGAGAAACAGTTCCGGAACAGTTTCGTCTCAGTGTGCGTCCTCTCTTAAAGTATGTGCCCCCAACAGTTCAATCCATGCCCAGTTTTTGGCCCTGTTAATGCACAATAAACTCTAGTCAGCATTTTTACAGTGCACATTATACTTGTACTTAACAAACAAGATTCCATAAGCTTATTAACATGCCTCATTTTAATTTATCAACATGACCTCTCCTAGTTAAATTTGAATCAATTACTTTTTGATATGCCTCGTTTTAATTTGTCAGTATGACTTTGCAAGTTAAATTGTAATCAATTATTTTGCCTGAATATTAAATATAGCCAGTTTGACCTATTTTTAAACAACCACAGTAGATGGGAGTCAAACACTGCAAGACATGACATTTCACATTATCTAATTTTATAGATTGTTCATTTTATTATTATATGGTTAAGTACTGTACTTTTGTAACAGCACACCAGAATTTAAATATAAGTTTAGCAATACTTTTATAAATAAGGTCCATACGAATAGTTATAAATTTAACTTATATTTAAATTTAACTTAAATTTAAAATTATATTGTTCCAAAATTAAAGTATATATTAGTTATATATTTTAAATGCTGTTTACACTATTAAACTTATACGTTAATATTATAAAGAAAATATTTAAAAAGTTTTGAACAAATCTTGTGTGTCCTTTCTTTAAAAAAATGTTCTTACATTGTTTATGTAATACAGTGTACAGCGTGTAGAAAAGGCTTCTGAATAAAAGTATAGCGTGGCACAAAAATAAAAGTATATATGAAAGATGCACATGTTTTGATTCTTTTGTTGTACTATGGAGGACAGTGATGTATAATGAGTTATACCCGAGTGCAGTATAATTTCATGATAGAGAGGTTATCCTGAACTATATTATTTTTTAATAATAATCATAATATCTTACACAAAGGTTTACATCAAACAGTCCAACAATAATATATCTAAGTGGATTCAGATTTACCATGACTACCGTAAGTTAAAAAAGCTCTGTCAAATGACTGTGTGTGTGTGTGTGTGTGTGTGCACGCGCGCACACACTCTTTCTAATAATGTATAATATTTTTAATTGAAATTTTAGGAAAAAATGGACACTGAGTAATTTTGATATTGGTCGAGCTCTTGGTAAAGGCAAGTTTGGGAATGTGTATTTAGCAAGAGAGAAAACTTCAAAGTTCATTGTTGCCCTTAAAGTTCTTTTCAAATCTCAGATTTTGGAATCTAATGTTGAACACCAGCTGCGTAGAGAAATTGAAATACAGTCACATCTCAGGTAACATTGTAATAATTTATAATCACATAATTGATATATTGGAAAATGCATACAAATTATTTTCTTATTGAATTCTGTTGTCAAAATTGTTAGGATAGTTTTTGTCTCATTTTTTGTATTTTAGTACTGGTATTTACTTATGCATGAGTGAGGACCAATCAATGCCAGCTCCCTGCTATGTAGTATATCTATTAGTAGTAGTAGGAATTTTGTCTAGGTTAATTTATTTGTAACACACTTAATTTAGTAAATTATATCAAAATTAATAATTTTTTAAAACAGAAATTGATAGTAAAGGTGTTGAATAATTTTAACTATTACTCTAAGTAAATTTGTAGAAGTGCATAGTTAATAAACTTGAAAAAGCCTTTCTTATACTGAAAGCTGAATAAGTGAATTAAATTAATAAGAATAACTCATCATTAACTTACAATAATTTAGAAATGTTATGAGTATGTTTGTATGCACATTTGTATATATGTATTTCAGGAGTTCTTGGTCTTCTGCATTTGGTTGTGTTGGTTGTTCTCTGTTTTATGTTTCAACACAAAATGTATTTCTTAGGAATGTGGTGTTTCTAGCTGTATGACATGCTGTGTAATTGCTCTGGCTGGTGGTTTTGGGTAGCTAATTGGTTGTTGGTAAAAAGAGTGACACAATGAGAAACAACACATTCATGAGATAGACATTATAGGAGATGTTAAACAATAACCAATGCAAGCAAATCTGGAAGACCAAGACTTCTAACTTATCCCCCCCCCCCTCAACACATATATAAAATTGGAACCAGAGGTAATTTGAATTATCAATTTGTTAACAGTTTCATATAAAGTATTATAACTGTAGACAATTATAAAAGCAAATTCGTGCATGGTAAAGCAATCATTACAAGAGTTGTTCTTGACTACAGTGGAACCTCGATATAACACCCCTGTGATATAATGCGACCCTTGATGTAACGCTCATTTTTCACGGTCCCGGCAAATTAAATAGTTAAACTTGGGACCTTTATATAAAGCGACCCTTGATGTAAAGCGCTTTTTGGCCGGTCCGCAGAAGAGCGTTATGTCAAGGTTTTACTGTATTTTGAATGATGTGGTGCAAAACACGGGTACTAAAACTTGCAACCATAATACACTAAATATTGGATAATTTCAACTTTGAAATTAAGCTTAGGCTATTTGAACATAGGCTATTACAACTATAAATATAGTAAAGCAATTGGACAGTGCCTGCAGACACTACTAGATTCCAAACCATAGTAATCTGTATGTCTTTAATGTAAATCAAACAATTTTTGGTGTAGATGTGCCCTTCAGGAAAGACTTTTATGATGTTTGAATTATTAATATTCTACATTACATGCAGGTGTGCGTGTTAAACTATCACTTTCTTTAACTATAGCATAATTTCAATAAATAAGCCTTGTATTATTGATTTATTTTTAAAAATGGTAAGTTTGTTAATGATTATTTGTCAGTATCTGATACAATCTTCTGTATTCAGGCATCCAAATATACTTAAATTGTTTGGCTATTTTCATGATGAGACAAGAGTCTACATGATACTAGAGTATGCTCCAAAAGGTGAACTGTATAAGGAATTACAGGCACAACCAAATAAGAGATTTACAGAAGAAAGGTAATTTGTTGCTTAAGATTTACAAAATAATTAGTTAATAGTTTAAACATTGAAGTAATCAATGTGAAATATGTAAATTTAAATTTGTGTGTTTTTTTTTTTTAATATTCATATAACATATTTAAATCAAAGCATTCTGTTTATAATTATTGTTACTTTCTGATCTGAGTCATGTTAATTGAGTTTTTAAAATGCTCACTGCGATTTTTAAAACACAACTAGGTGTTTCAATCAGAAATCTTGAAACATTCGTACTTTGGTTTTTCCCTATCACTAGAAATAAATTCGGACCATTTTTCATTTCCAATTGGGTTGACTGTTAATTTCACTTAAAATATGCACCCACTCAACAGTCTGTAGTTATTGATTTTCAGTCAGGGTCAGTGATCCTACCCATTTATTGTTCAGTTAAAGTGTACTGAACACTTTGTAGAATTAATTTTATTAGTTTTGAATACTCAAATAATTATAGCTGGTCAGTTAACTTAAAACATAACATTTTGATTTTACTAACTGAATGAAACAAATTTCAGTCAGTTTTAACATTGTTTTCTTTGTACAAACTTATACTGTGTAGACTGTGCTTTTTTGATGTTTTCATACTTTTTCTTTTTTTTTTTTAATAAATTGGCAAACATTAAAAATATATGTAAATTGGCATTACGTATATAATAAAATGCAAGTGTTTTCTTAAAGTACCTTGCTTCCTCTGTAAAAAAGTGTTAATTTAATATGTGGTCATAAATAATATTTTGTTTAATAATTTATACTTACCGGTACTGTCTTTGAGACAACTTGAATATTATTTTTGAAGCTACAACACAATTTTTATGATAATACTAGCATACTGAATTGCACTGTCATAAATAGTCACTTTTCACAGTAATTTATTCATCAGTTTGTATTACTAAAGACATTTATAGTTGTTTTCACCATGATTTAGCAACTTTTTCATAAACAAAACTGAACTGATAAGGTTACAAAACAAAAATTTACAATAAAAAACATTGTTGAATAAAAATAATTTATATATCATACTTGGGTTTAGTATGAAATAAACGAAAACATTCCAGCACACATAATGGCACATTGAAATCTTTGCATTAGTATCCAGAAGTATCTGCTCTCCTTCCTGATCCTTTTAGTAGACTGTGTTTTCCTCTATCAGAACACACCTTGCAGTATCAAGTAGGATTTGCTTTTCGGCTGTTGGAGGAATTTTTACTTGAGACTGTTTGGCTGATAATCTGCCTGCAGAAGTGTGATGGCATTTCATTGTTTGCTTCCATACCACCTTAATCTGCCAACACCTTTGTTTGTTTTTGTCTGATTGAGTGTGCTTACATAATATAAAACTGTTTACTATGGCCCTTATAAACAAATGAAAAAATAATTTTTTCCACCACTTCATTGTCTTTCTTTGAAATGGGTAATAAGAAACTAGCTGGTCTCCATGATCAACTCCTGCTTTGCACATGTTATTTTCAATAATTACATCTGGCTTTATTTTTTGTATATTTCCCCCTTTACTTTTAACAGTGACAGAAGAAGATGTTGATTTATGTTTACTTGTGACATGTAAACGTCTTGTGTATCATGCCATTTCACTGCAAGTAAATGGTCTTTGTGATGAATCAAAACTTCACCTTTCTTCAGCTTACTTGGTTTGAATACTTCAGGTTACTTCAGATTTGACCATTTTTCCTGGGCCATTGTTGTTGATCTTAGGTATGTTTTTATTATTTTTGGTTTACTAAAACTACGCTCTCCTTTTGCGACCGTTACTGGAATAGTTTGTAGTATCCGAAGGGCAGTCCAAGCGTTTTGAAATAAGTCACACCAATCATTTCTTTTCAACACTTCAACAACATCTTTCAGTTATCCTTTGCCTGTGTCTAAGAAATTTTGCAAAGTTAGTATTTCTTGAGCCAGATCATTTCCGGAAATGTCACTTTGTGATTTATGTGTCAAAATATTTTCTAAATTTAAACACAACTGCTCTAATTTGTTCTTATCAATTGGTCGCTTCAAATCATACATAAAAGACCAACTCTCATTAAAAGTCGAATGCTGTTGAAAACGCATTTGCAGTGAATTAACAATTGTGTCTATCAAAGGATAGAATATGGTGGTCTTAAAAGTGTCTTCTGGGTATGTTGGAGTCTCATCTAGAGATTCGTAGTCAAACGTTCTTCTTATTCTTCGCTTTTGTGTTTGTTGAAAAACTGGTGAAATTTCAGCTTTTCAGCAATTTCTTTTGCTTTAATCACAGCCGATGTGTAACCATTATCCCTGTATTCTTTCACAAATTGACAACATTTGTCTAATAGACTCGTCGCATTTAACAAATCTATCGATTCAGATTGCAAGGATTTGCTAACAACATTAATTTGGTACAGTAAATCATACCAAATTACAAGTACAAGCAAAAATCCATATTGATCCATATGCTGAGCGAGAGACCTAGCTTCTGAAGCTGCTACTGGATCGGTAGTTTCCTCGTATTGCTCTTGTAACGCATCTCTCACTTCGGTATATTGAAACCTCACAGGTTCCAGGCTTGAGACTCTGCTTTCCCAGCGTGTTTCACAGACTTTTTTTAATGTGAGGCCTTCTGTATGTTTAGAGATTACTTCCCACTTCTTTGTGGAAGAGGAGAAAAAGACAAACAGACGTTGGAGAATCCCAAACAACGATACTGTTTTGACAGAAGTTTTAGCTGCGTTAGAAACAACCAAGTTCAGGCTGTGCCACCCACAAGGATTAAAAAAAGCTCTTGGAAATTCTCTGATTATACGGCTTTGGACGCCTCTTTCGTTGACCACCATATTGGCGCCATTATCGTATCCTTGGCCCCTACAATCATGCATGTCTAAATCATGTTTCTTTATCACCTCATCCAGAAATAAACCTGTGAGACCCTGCCCACTGGAGTCCGATACCGGTTTGTATGCTACAAAACATTCACGTATGCAGTTGTCATCAATATCAAAAAATCTAAAAGTGACACTTAGCTGTTCAGTGTGGCTGATATCAGGTGTGCAGTCTAAAATGATTGAAAAATACTTAGATCTTTTAATTTTTAGGATGATAGTATCTCGTACCTCATTTCCAAGTAAATCGATGAGTTCATTTTGAATGTTTTTGCTAAAATAAAAGTTTTTTGTTTCGTGACTAACGACACTGCGCAAATGTTCCATCACGATGGGGTCACACTTGACTAATAGTTGTACCAAACCTAGAAAATTCCCGTTATGTGGCGTGTATAAAGTGTCAGAACTTCCTCTAAAAGCCAAATTGTGTTCTGCCAAGAATAATGTGATTGCTATCATTCTCTCAAGAATTGCTCTCCATTTTTGCTTCTCCTCATCTATTTGTTTCATTAAATTTTAATCTACTCCAGTATGTGTTCGTAATCTTTTTGTAGCGTCCAACCACTTACATGTTGCTGACTGGTGATCATGGGAATTTTCATGTCTTTTTAAGGCTAATGAAATATGAGCCCAATCATCAAAACCCTCATTTGCTAAATTTGATATCGAACATCGGCTGAACAATTAACAATATAAGCAAAACACTTTTGAAGAAGATTTTGAATAAACAAGCCATTTCCTCGGATATTTTTCTCCATTTGGCATTATTCTTTGGAAGTGTATGTTTGAAAAATGGCGACCTTTTTCATTTCGCGGGTAGTCTTCATCCCTGTTCAGTTTGCCGCTATTAGACCCTTGCAATAATATTTTGTCAATAACTTTATTTGATAGAGGATTTGGCCATTTAGCAATATTTCTGAAACGTTCAGTTGTAAAGCTGATGGGGAAGTCATTTCTGTCTGCCGATTTAAAGGTATTGTTATTGATTCTTGTAAATCTCGATGTTGTACACAAAAACCGTCGTCCTCAGTGAGTTATGCAACAAATGGTGTCGCTGATGTAGTAGGAGCCGCATGGTCTGAGACTGAATTACCATCACCGTTACCACCTTGAATTGAAAGATAGGGATTGTCTTTGCAAGTTACTGGTACAACATCAACAGGTTGTAACTTTACTTTACTATTTGGTATTTTTTATTATTCATACTGAAACCTCCACTTACCTTTAATCTTCGATCTGGCCGGATCGCATAGCGGGGACGAACTTGACAGTACATAAAACGAAATAAGGTTTTTGAAAGAATTTAACTCTCAATTTTTCTTGGAAGAGAAATTATTTTTTGTTTATTAATCACAAGTATTGAATTTATAAGTTTTCTCCAAAATAGGTTTTTACATGTTTTAAATGTTGTGCAACTATTACAGCTTACTTCCTATACTTACTTCCTATTACTTACATACTTTAAGATAGCCCAGCTTTGCTCGCACACGCATTCACACTATATAAAAAACAAGAACCCCACTAAAATATTATCCAAATAGCAACATAGTTAATTTTTTACATATTCCGGTACAATTTTATGGTAATTTGTTGTACGCACTGTCGACCGCACACGTGCTTTTGTTCCGATTCCATTGTCCGTTATTACTGTTATCAACTCATCATTGCAACACTTTTTAAACTGGGATGTGTTGATTAATTATTGGGTCCCAGTCGGTATTAAAACAATATTATATTTAATTATTCACATTTTATGGAGTTCGGCCGACTGGGACCAAACATCACTACCTGCGTCTGTTAGTCAACTAGGTAGAGCGTTACCAACATGCCTCCCTCCAAACACTCGGACAGAGCGGAAATTTCACTGCCTCATGATCGGATCTTCCGTCACTGTTCATTCAACACAGGTGTTTTTTGTGTGGTGACCGTGGACGATATTTGTGAAGCACGGTTGACGTCACTAAAAGTGGGCGGTCTTAGACTTTATTTCCTGAGGATCGCTAAGGAGACGGTGAATAAATTTGTTCTCCAGACATCTTGGTTTTCGGGCTGAAGGCGTCATTCCGAGCGCGTACTTGTACAGCTCGTGGGCGCGCGGTTACACTTATGCACATTTCTGAGAATTTGAGGGTGGTACGAATTCCTTGCCGAGTTGCCCAACACAAATTGCGCCTTGCCTTTGTTTCAACACTGTTTCTTACCACGTGTTCTGTTACAATGGAATGGACGTTTGTACAATATAAAACTTTCACAATATTCTTATAAAATCCCGCAAAATTAAATAAATAAAAATGCAATTATCCCATAACTGTAAGAACTAAAATGACCCAAATTTTGACACGTTACAATACCCCCTCAATGAGAATTCTGCTGTCCAGAACAGAAGAAATCTCATTGATAAACCCCTAAGAGGACCGGTGAGGAACTGGTGCCAACAACCCCCTCTAGTTCTTACTCTGCATGGGTACACGACCCCCCTGGCTTAGCGACCATGGACGCATCTGAACGAGATCACTGGACTTCTCTGTAAGAGATCCCAACACCGAAAAATCGCACAGATAAGTACCACAGCCCACTTCACCTTCTAACATGCTACCCCCAAAAATCCTCAATCCCTGGCTCAGATTATGCCAGATCCTCCACCGATATGTTTCCCCTTGTATGCAAGCTGGGCTGCCTTTAGCAGATACTGGGCTCACACACACTCACATTACATATTATACATTGAAAAATTCTTTAAAATTTACTATGTCATCTAAGAAAAAAATTCAGAATTCAAAATAAAATGTTGTATCAAAAAATTCTCTTCCTTATTTTCTGTTTAATTAAAATGAGTTACTTTAAACATTCCTTATAATTAATAACATCCTTAACCTAACATGTAATCACTTATAGTCTAACAATACAATTCAATACAACATAAATCAATGAAAATAAACATGGTTAATCTACAAACAATAACATAATCAATACTTAAAATATTCATTAGCTGGCAGGCGAAAAATCAAGATTTTTTTTTCCAAAAAATATTTTCCAAAAAATTTTAAAATTCAAAAAAAAATTTAATTTTATTAAAATGTTTCCTTTATATATATATATATATATATAGAAATTATTTAGAATTTGTCTAAATTGATTAAAACAAAAGTTGAATTGACTCCCATACTATTAACTTATATGACCTCACTGTCAGCTGATCAAAACTAGGTCAAGTTCACAACCTTGACCCACATACGTTATGTACCAGTTCTGTCTGAAAATACATTTACCATGAAACACAAAGCATAATAAAATAAGACATTTAAAATAACAAAATATGATTATAAATCATAAGCAGATTAACATTTAAATTATTCAAAATAAACAATTCTTAATTTTACCTTATTTCCAAATTCTATCAGAATTCTGTCACTGGTTGTAAATTGAAAATTTTATATCTTTATTATAAATCTCTCTCTTTGCTTAACAATCTGGTTCTACATTACTGTGGGTGATGTAAATGTTTATCTCCTTTACTTTACTACTTGATTTGTTTACATATATAATCTTTCTCCCCCTGACTCTAATATTCATCAACTTCAACTACCATGACACCCATCTCTATTAAAAACATCTACCAAAACACTCTCTAAACCTCAACTTATCATTAAACTCAATTCGCCACCTTCTCTCTATATATATAAAAAAAATACTCTCTAACCCTTTGTACATAGGATACGTGTTTCCCCCCCCAAAAACTCATTCCTTATCTGGCCCCTGGATTCTACCTAAGGCGGCCCCGTCCCACTAAAATCGGTCCCAGTCCTGTCCCAACTTATCATTATGTTGCGGACTCCCACATTACACTACCCCCTACTACAAAATTGCCATCCCCAAAATCTCAATCTCATTACCTCACTTCATTACAACAAAATAACAACATCATTAATTATAAACAACAATATATCACTCAAAACTCCGCATATATTCTCCACAACTACTGTGTCAACATCAATACTTCTCAAAATTCTATAACATATATTACTTCAAAACAACATTACATTATTCTCATCTCTACTCTTTCTTTAACTTTGACTTCAACTTGGACAGATCTATATGTCCCATAAAATATTTATCACCCAAAACTATCTCTTATTAGCTCTGACAAATTGTTACTTTATTTCTCATTTTATCAAATTACTCTCTCATTACTTTAAAATAGCATTTGTAATACATCTACATTACATTAAACATCAATTACCTGGAACATTTACAACCAATATACCAGTGACATGTTATTGCTGATCAGCTGGCTGATATCCCTAACACAATGAAAACACATCTCAAAATTGAACAGATTACATGAAATATATATATATATATATATATATATATATATATATATTTATCATTACTTCTCACCTCCTTGTTTCCCCTTTTTCTGATTCTGATCATTTATGTTGACCGCCTGCCAGACGGCTTAATTATTTACTTAGGTTCAAAATACACACATAATGAAGACATATTGTTATCAATGCTTATATCTAACCTACGATAATGAAATAATACATTTAAAATTATGGAATGAATACCTTGTAGTGAATGTATGAGCATCTAATTACTTAAACAGAGCACAAGCATTTTTTATTGGATCAAATTTGAATTAGCAAATTTTTCATGTTGTAAAATTTAAATTCGTGACTCATCTGAGCCACCCCCCATCCACACACTCTATTGCAAATTATGGAGGACTGTATCGCCCTTTCGCTTCTGCAAAGACGGCATATTTTGGAGTAGTTTGACCTCTCCGTGTCTTTGCTTCAGCTGTTACATTTTAAAATCTGAATATCAACATATTCGTGTCTATAATTAAACGCCCTTAAACGGGTCTACCACCTGGATTTGCTGCCCCCACGCGGGCAGAGTGGTAGCCGCTGTTCCATAGTACCTCGATTTCCCCTAAAATTCACCCCCATTGAATTTCTACTATATACCAATTTCAAGTCAGCTATGGTCAAGGGACTTGGTATGACCATAGCTAACCGCTAGCCAAATCCACGATTAGTGCTGGTAAGGCAGTAATCGCCCGAAAAGTCGGGGAAATCTAACTTCATTTCAGTGCCTGTTACACTCATCATTAGTATGTGCGACACGATCGTCTATCAGTGTGTAAATTAAGTTTACACTAAAAAAGGTGTGTCGCACATTTTCACCATTTTGGCCTCCGATGGAGGTAACACTCTCTGTTACCCCCAACCCATTTCGCTATCTACGAGGGCACAGGCCACCCCCGCAATAGCAACTTAATAACTAACTAATTAAAATTGTTATATACATTCTAATATAAGATTTTCATCAACAATCATTTAACTCATTCATAACTTTCTACCATTGGACTTTCTTAAAATTTTCCAAATTTATTATTAATATATATCATTTTTCAGTTATTATTGAATTTTTTAATAATCAATTTTATTGAACAAATTTATTTCAAATAATCTCACTATTGAATTAAAATCTTAGTTACCTGTAAACCTTTTTGTTATACATGATTCATACTGTAAAAGTTCTATACTTACATTCCATTTAACATGGTATACACAAAACATAACCACCATACACCCCCATACTTTCACCTCACCTCTGAAACATTTCACAAAATTATTAGTTTACATCAAACAATTTAGCCACCTATTACCAAATTTCCAAATCTCGTAAAATAAATTGAATTCATTCAGAAAATTTAATTATATTACCTTTAAACAATCAATCAAAATATTTAAACCATCTCCAATTATTTTAATTACATTCATTATTAAAATACAAATTCCAATACTATCAAAATATTTACCATTAACCAATTCCTGTTTTCAAAATTAATTCTGATATTTATTTATTTAAATTGCAAAATATTATTATTATTGCAACATTTACACACACTTGTTTACTTAACATCCTACAATGCACACAAATAAATTCACTACCATTTATTTACAAATTTTTGTTATTTACTGTTCAGTTTTTTCCGCACTTCATTGTCCAAATCTGCCATGTCAGAACCATAAAACATAATGTTTATCACTGTCTTTTACTGTTTTATAGTCTAACCTCCATCGTCCCAGATTAACCTTGGTTTTATATAACATTGTTCAATTTCACTACCACACAAATGACTGTTTTGTGTGTTGTAACCACAAGAACTAAATTCAATCAGCTTACCAAAATACTCATTAAACCAGTCAACGTTAGGTATTTTTGTTAAGTCCCCATCGGTAAATACATTCATTATCGGGTTAATTACTTTTGTCAAATCAATTAAACCATTATTATGCATACACACTCCTAACCTTACCTCCCACTCATCATACTCTCTCTTCAATTCATACAATTCTGTTTCTTTACTAACATACAATTCTCCATTTAAATCGCTCTCATCCCAATGCCATATCACACTCTCAAAATTATTACAGACAGAGGGTACAACATTATACAACATCAATAAACAACTCGACTCTTCTACTAACACGGGTCTCTTGCCCTTCAAAAATGACATTTGTGAACACTCTGGTTCAGAAAAAATAAAGGGAAATTTTACCCTCTGCCCACATTCTATCACTATACTATTTTTCCACTCTCGTTCTAACTCATTAACACACATTAACATCTCATAATCACATTCTACACTTCATTAGTACTCTCATTATCACTCTCAGATACCAACTTTTCGACTACATTATTATTCTCATTATTTTCAACAACATCGTTATTATTTATTAATTCTTTATCTAATACAACATTGCCATTACAACTTTCATTTGTATTACTCGTACTCGGTTCTACTTTATTCAAATTATTTCTTATTTTATTGTTACTTTCTAGACGTTCATTCTTGTTTTGTATATTATTTATTAAACCATCAAATTTTACGCTAATACTCTGCTGCAGCTGAATATTCTGTTCTTTAATTTCATTAAAAATAATATCATTTTTAATATTCTGCTGTTCGCATTTTATTTTCTGTTCATTAAAATCATTAGTTAATTGATCTAATTTACAGTCCATCTTTCGTAAAAAACTCATTATATCCATTTCATCGGCTTGTTTACTTTTATTGGTTGAAACTGGGGTCAACTGAATCCCAGAATCAACATCTGTTTCGCTTAGTTGTGTTTGAGCCGCAATCGGAGTGGAGTGAACGATTACATTACTGCCGACAGCTGTTTCTGTAACAGCGCTTGGCCCCCCCGTCAGCATACCACTTTCATCCAGCGATTGCGACTCAAGGTCACTTTCACTCATAACTGAATCTATTACACTACTTTTTTCTGTATTCTCAGACATTTTTACTTGATCTATTTTTTCTTACGTAACAACTGCCAATGATTACTCTCTTTTCAAAACTGATATTACAACATACATACAATCAACCTTCTATCATAATTACGTAAGTTTACATTAATACAATTTCGCTTTCGTAACCGTACTTCGTTATGCACTGTCAAATGTAAGCCGGTGTAATACAACCCTTTTTTGTTATATTACATCCTGGTCACGCTGCAACAATTGTAACTTTACTTTACTATTTGGTATTTTTTATTATTCATACTGAAACCTCCACTTACCTTTAATCTTCGATCTGGCCGGATCGCATAGCGGGGACGAACTTGACAGTACATAAAACGAAATAAGGTTTTTGAAAGAATTTAACTCAATTTTTCTTGGAAGAGAAATTATTTTTTGTTTATTAATCACAAGTATTGAATTTATAAGTTTTCTCCAAAATAGGTTTTTACATGTTTTAAAGGTTGTGCAACTATTACAGCTTACTTCCTATTACTTACATACTTTAAGATAGCCCAGCTTTGCTCGCACACGCATTCACACTATATAAAAAACAAGAACCCCACTAAAATATTATCCAAATAGCAACATAGTTAATTTTTTACATATTCCGGTACAATTTTATGGTAATTTGTTGTACGCACTGTCGACCGCACACGTGCTTTTGTTCCGATTCCACTGTCCGTTATTACTGTTATCAACTCATCACTGCAACACTTTTTAAACTGGGATGTGTTGATTAATTATTGGGTCCCAGTCGGTATTAAAACAATATTATATTTAATTATTCACATTTTATGGAGTTCGGCCGACTGGGACCAAACATCACTACCTGCGTCTGTTAGTCAACTGGGTAGAGCGTTACCAACATGCCTCCCTCCAAACACTCGGACAGAGCGGAAATTTCACTGCCTCATGATCGGATCTTCCGTCACTGTTCATTCAACACAGGTGTTTTTTGTGTGGTGACCGTGGACGATATTTGTGAAGCACGGTTGACGTCACTAAAAGTGGGCGGTCTTAGACTTTATTTCCTGAGGATCGCTAAGGAGACGGTGAATAAATTTGTTCTCCAGACATCTTGGTTTTCGGGCTGAAGGCGTCATTCCGAGCGCGTACTTGAACAGCTCGTGGGCGCGCGGTTACACTTATGCACATTTCTGAGAATTTGAGGGTGGTACGAATTCCTTGCCGAGTTGCCCAACACAAATTGCGCCTTGCCTTTGTTTCAACACTGTTTCTTACCACGTGTTCTGTTACAATGGAATGGACGTTTGTACAATATAAAACTTTCACAATATTCTTATAAAATCCCGCAAAATTAAATAAATATAAATGCAATTATCCCATAACTGTAAGAACTAAAATGACCCAAATTTTGACACGTTACAAGGTGACGTTGATGAAGTAGGAGCTACGTGGTTTGTGATTGAAACATCACCGTGTGTTTGTGTTACACAGAGATTTTCATTGTTAGTGACTAATACAACAGATGGAGATGTACACAAAATAGAAGCCGCGGGATCTGTGACTGAAAAATTTTGCCAAATTGTTTTGCGCTTTTTTCGTTTTTGGCTTCTTTAAGTTTTTTTCTCTGTAAATTTTGAGAACCTGATAGTGTTTTATTTCCTTGTGACATATTCAGTCTTGATTCTAAAACAAAACAAAAAATTTGTTACTTTTAAAATACAGAACTTTATAAAGAAGAAAAATGTAATTAAAATGAAATTAACCTAATTTCGAATTACAAGGAAACTCACACAAAATACAACGACTGGGGTTCAGTTTTTCTTTGATAAGTTCTTGGCATCTAAAACGAAATAAATCGACTTTTTAAAATACATAAAATGAAAATGAAAAATGGGTGGAATAGCGAACAATGCAGGGTAAAACCACGCATTGCGACCTAGTGCGCGTATTTACCCCATCTTAACTTCAATACATAAACGCGACTATATCTCAGTTAACTAAGACACCTTTACTAATTTAACTATATATAATCATAGATAAATAAAACGTAGACTTGCCTTGAATTCTGCAAATTCCTCAGATTACTATGCACAGCACTATCACAATTCAACTCAATGTTAGAAATAACAACAAAACCACACGTCTTCACGGTAACATAGATTGCACGCAACTGGCCTCATGGAGCGCTATTCCCGCGTATTAATCGAAGTTTACGTTACAGTCTCTAGAGTTCAGCACCATTCAACACTGACTTGGACAAACCCTAAGCCAACGATATTCATAACAATTAATTTTGATTATAGGACTTAGGTAGCTAAGAGCGAAATGTGGCAAAAAGGCGCCAACAAAATTTTATTTTTTTCACAATCGGATTTTGGTGCCTCTCCTCACCCGGCGCGTAGAGCGGTCGCTCCTCTCGCTCTACCCCAGGGCCGGCCCTGCCTACAGATAATGTTTTATTTTGCCACAAGAATCCAAATTTTGGGGACTAGTATAGTATCTGTCCTTATAAATTATATCTGCTTTAACAAGTTATTTACTACAGATCCTTTCTAAACGATCCTGCACTGTATTTTTCTTATTTTTAGCTGAGCCTGTACATATTTTACAGTCAAGGAGATACCCTGTAGCAGCATCACAACGTCATTCCTTGCTTTTCTTGTTTACTGGTTATGTATATACAGTGGAACTTGGTTATAATGTCATTGAAGGGACCAAAAAAATAATGACGTTATGTCCGAGTGACGTTATAAAAGAGTCGTTATAAAAGACCCTTTTTAATCACTAGTAAGGAAGGAGAAATAAAAAAAAAGATCTTTGCATTATTAACATTATTCGTGATATTTATTCTAAAGTTTACAAACTGCATTTCATTTATACAAACAGCATGAAGAATATTTTAAAAGATCAAAAAGAAAGTACATGTAACTTACATTTAGGCTTACTGTCGAAAGTAATCCGTAATTTTCTTTTGAACGCTCCTTTCTGAAAAATAAATTCTTTCTGTTGTGCTGTGGAGATGTTGCGCTGCATTGAACGTGTCGTCAGACGTCTCTCTAAAGCAGTAAAATCGTGAAACAGTTTCGGCGGCTCTCATTGCTTCCTGTACTGTCGGACAAACGATGTCGGCATCCTCCTCTTGCTCAGCATCTTCTTCAACACTATCTTCTGCTTCTATGTTTTTTACTTCCGCGATAATTTCTGCGTCACTCAACACTTGGAATGTTTCTACTTGGTCATCCACTGACGCATAGGAATCAAGTTCATTTACGTCGAATTTCTTAATCCACTCCGAGAGCGGCAAGTCGTCGTCTTGGTCATCATCGGGTAAATTTTCATGTACGAGTTGTGCTTTACTAAAGCATTTTGCTATCGTCTTCTGTGTTACACTCTTCCAAAAGTCGTCTAGAAATTGTATTGCATCTAAGAGTGAAATTGTGACAGGTTGCGCCGTGTCCATACAGAAAATAATTTTTTTTTTAAGTTGTTTGCGGTAGTGACACTTTAGGCTTCTAATGACGCCTTGGTCCATAGGTTGCAGGACACTCGTACAGTTGGCCGGTAAGAAGACCAGATTAATGTTTGTCAAATTTAACTTTGGATGGGCTGCACAGTTGTAGAACTAGAAGTAGATTTTTTCTCTTTTCCGATGACAGTTCTTTATCCCACTTTCTTAGTTCATCTTCAAAAATACTAGAAGTCATCCACGCTTTTTGTTGGCAGTGTAACTTACAGGAAGTTTTTTGATGTTTTTAAAACATCTAGGATGCAAACTTTTCCCGATAACTAAAAGTTTCCTTTTTTCGGTTCCCGTCATGTTCGCACAAACAAAAACTGTAACTCTTTGTTTAGAGAGCTTCCCACCAACGCAGTTTTCATTTTTAATTTGAGTCTTATCTGGAGTTAATTTATAAAAAATTCCGGCTTCATCTCCATTAAAGATGTCTTCATCTTTATATGATCGTCTAATTTCTGGCCAAATGTGACGCACCCAATCGCCTGTAACGTTCAGATCTACGCATTTTGCCTCACCACAGATTTTTGCAAAGGAAATCGAGTGTCGGGCCTTAAATCGATCTAGCCATCCGTTGGAGCACGTAAAATCAATACCAAACAATTTTCCGAATTCTG
The DNA here is from genome assembly GCA_034769895.1 of Magicicada septendecula. NCBI lineage: Eukaryota > Metazoa > Arthropoda > Insecta > Hemiptera > Cicadidae > Magicicada > Magicicada septendecula. Next base: position 480,611,867 of record CM068367.1, on the reverse strand, counting down.
TAGCTTTCTCTTTCAGAATTGGTCCACTCACAGGAATATCTGAACATCGACACTGTTTGAACCATTTCAATAATGCTGCATCCACATCACCATGTTCGCATTTCCTAATTTTTTTAATTTTTTCTCCATCTTCCTCAAATTTTTTTAAAATTTTGTCCTTGTTTTTTAAAATTGAACCTACAGTAAAATTCACTAAACCAAACTCACGGCATACATCAGCTACTTTACGTCCGCTTTCATATGATCTAATTACACGTACTTTCTCTTGAATAGACAGAACCTTTCTTTTTGTACTAGAACTTGCCATGATTACTGTATAAAGTGTAGACCTACGTATAAAATTCTATAAACAGTGGCTACCAAAACTTAAGTTATAAAACACACAAAAGAAACTGTCACAGTACGAGCAGATACAGAAACAATAACAACCAAAAACAGAGACGAGTCTACGTGTAAACAATATTGTACAGTAAATACTGTAACAGCGTGGCGTGAACAATAGCCTCGAGACGCGCAGTGCTACTGACCCGGTGAGAGTGGTGGGAAGACATGTCAGTCGCCAGACACCGGCTGGCGCCGGCGGTCCTGTTACAGTGCTTATCGCTTGCATACAATGTATGTCTGTAGCCATGGGCGTAGCGCGCACATATATACGTTTATATGAAATTTAGAGTAAAATATCTGAGAAATTTTTGATGCTATAACAGAGTAGTACAATATTTAGTGACGTTAAAACCGGGAATTTTTATAATGTTAAAGATATCAGTTTGACCGGACTTATGACAAAATAACGCTACACCCAAGTTGACGTAACAGCCGAGGCTGTAATAACCAAGTTCCACTGTACTTTAAAATGAATTCAGCCATGAAAAGGACAAATATCTTCATCAAACTGAAGGTATGGGCAGGATAATAAGAGCTATTACATGCTGTCAGAAAATTATCAAGAAAAGGTCTAATTTTGTGTAGAAGATCATGACTGTTTGAAATTTATTTATATATATGTATATATATATATATATTACAACGCTTCCTTTCCTCTAACAATTATCTAATATTTGTGATGTTAGATAAAAAGTTACTTACCCGTGATATTACTTTACCTGGGCGCCAGAACAAATCCCAGATACAAATGACACGGTTTCAGCTTAGCTCAGCGCATGGAGACACTCTTTCTCAGGATTCGTTCAGTGATTGTGGTTTTCAAGGGGAATCGTTACAAATAACACTTTAAGATTTTCTTGATTATTATAGTTAATGTTTTAATAAATGCTTTTTAAACTTTAACTTGTTAATGGTAGGACTTAATTATACCCTAACCTTATAATTATTGAGTGAGTGTGGAAAGTAATGATTAAGACGCTCAAACGACCTATAGCTCTTATCTGGTTGGAATAAGAGATTCCTATCTCCCAAACCAGTGCTAAAGAACAGGTCTGCAATAATTTGCACGTCCAATACTACACACCACTTTCCATTCAACACTCTTATACTATATTAGAACTAATCTTATAGTTAAAATACAATGTGTGCTTTTCTTAGTGTCTTTTTTAAAATTGTTTATTGTTTTATTAATTTGTTTAGCGCTTATATCATTGATCAATGAATCTATTTCTTACTGTTTGATGCGTTGACCGAAGATAGGAATCTGTAGAGGTCCTCCTTTCGATGGTGTTGCACAGAAGAATGGGTTGATCAATGTTGTGGAAGGGTCATTCCGTGTCAAATCAATAAATTCTACCATTTGATTAGGACTTTGACCTTTTAGATTTATATGATTTTTTGTATAGGCGTTGTACCTACCAAGAATAGTTCAAATTTAAAATTTAGTATTTTTCTGACTTTTTGTTTTTGAGTTATAAGCTTTTAAGAATCCAAAAAACGACGGTTTTCGGTCGCGTTTCAATACTTTAAAAATGATATGGTTAAAAAACTATAGCACCTAGAGAGCTCACATTTGCGGCATTCTTTTCATTTTCAATGCTCTTTAATTTGATATATCACATGAGTATGTTTACTACATTTTGAATTTTTTGAGAAACCCCAAAAAACTTTTTGAAAATCCCAAAATACGTCCCCTTCGATTTTTTTGGAAAAAATATGTGTTTTCCACTACAATTGACTACATGCATACAAAATTTCAGGATGGGATACAAATGGGTTCTTGTTTAAAAAAATATTTTACTATCAGAGTACACGCCGGTTAGGTGTGAGCTACCTATGTATATGTAGGCCTACATAAAGGTATACTACTGTGTACCTAAATTAGTTAGATATGTATGTTACAATTTTCCTGCTTCCAGGTTTGACCTTTTTTATCTAGGCCTATGGAGAATTAAATTATCATTCCATCTAAAAAAATATGAGCATTACGGAATTAAAGTTATATTACCGGTATACATATGTAAAAATCTCTGTAAGTACATTTTCATTTAGGCTAAAAACTTTAGAAAGTTTGTTTATTTCTTTTTAATATGTGACAAGTGCTTCTGTTTCTTGTAATGATTTTTTAATAATGTTAATTATTTTCAGTATAAATTATTAGTAAGGCAATCATATACTTTGTAAGTTAAGTGCCTTGATCATAAAAGGAAAATTTGAAAAAAGAATTCTAATTTTATACAAAAAATACTAGAAATTTTTTACACACACACAAACAAATGTATACATGTGTCTGTGCTTTATACTATGGGATGTGGATGTTTTTGTACTCTCTCGTTCTGCTTGGAACACATTTGCCTTTTACACTTAAAAACATCACCTACTTTTCTGATGGCAGCGCTGCACAGTACAAGAATAGGAAAAACTTATATAATTTATGCTTGCATAAAGCAGATTTTGAAGTTGAGGCCGAGTGGCAGTTCTTCGCAACATCTCATGGCAAGAGTGCATGCGATGGTCTTGGCGGGACTGTGAAGCGGTTAGCTGCTAAAGCCAGCCTACAAAATGAGTCAAATGATATGACCAACAAATTTTAACACCAAAACAACTTCATGATTTTGCCACGGAGAATATAAGCAGCATTGACTTTGAGTACTGTACAACAGATGATTACGAAGAGACTAAAAAATACTTGCTTCCTCGGCTTAGTGAATCAAAGGCAATTGTAGGAACAGAAAAGTTTCATTCGTTTGTACCCTTTTCAGAAAATCAAATTATTGCCAAGCCTTATTATTTCAGTCAAGATGAATCTCTGAAATGTGTGACAACAGTGTACCAAATAACACCAACAAGTTTGGAACATATCGCGTCTGGTTTTGTGACAGTAATGTATGAAAACTCTTGGTGGCTGGGATCTATTGAGGGAAAAAACCACATGTACAGAGTAAATTTTTTACACCCAAAAGGTCCAGCTCGTTCGTTCTTCTATCCACAACCAAAAGATGTATTAGATGTGCCAGGAAACACTCTTTTGCAAAAAGTGGACCCATCAACAGCAACAGGAAGAATGTACACCTTAAGTGCTGAAGAAATGAAGTTATCTTCTCTTGCTTTGGAAAAATATCTTAAACGATTAAAAAGAAACATTTAAATTTTGTCACCCTTTGGAAATACTTTCTTGTGCAAATACCTTTAACTATGTAAATACTTAATGTTCTTAGAAAATAGAGGCGTAAATGTGAAATAAAATAGTAACGTGGAAAACTTTATCCTATATTGTTGAACAATTCTAGTTATTCCTTTATATAACAAATAATTTTTTATTATAAGAAACAAGCAAAAAGATATGAATGCTAGGCTCTACAATTTGTCATCACAGTAACAGTTGATATTACAATAAAAAACTAGGAAAGATTCAAGATTAGTAGCTTTATTCATGATTTTAGTTTTAACATAAATAAAAATGTTTTCCTATGTCTATTTACAGGTATCAACCAAACTAGATGAAAAAAAACAAACCTGGAAGCAGGAAAATTGTAACATACATTCTAACTAATTTTTAGGTACACAGTAGCATACCTTTATGTACATAGACATAGGTAGCTCACACCTAACCGGCGTGTACTCTGATAGTAAAATATTTTTTTAAACAAGAACCCATTTGTATCCCATCCTGAAATTTTGTATCCGTGTAGTCAATTGTAGTGGAAAACACATATATTTTTTCAAAAAAAATCGAAGGGGACGTATTTTGGGATTTTCAAAAAAAGTTTTTGGGGTTTTTCAAAAACTTTAAAATGTAGTAAACATAGTCACGTGATATATCAAATTAAAGAGCATTGAAAATGGAAAAGAATGCCGCAAATTTGAGCTCTCTAGGTGATATAGTTTTTTAACCATATCATTTTTAAAGTATTGAAACACGACCGAAAACCGTCGTTTTTTGGATTTTTAAAAGCTTATAACTCAAAAACAAAAAGTCAGAAAAATATTAAATTTTAAATTTGAATTATTCTTGGTAGGTACAACGCCTATTCAAAAAATCATAGAAATCTGAGAGGTCAAGGTCCAGACCGTTGGTTGATTTGACACGGAATGACCCGGAAGATGCCCTGCCAGTTACAGATGCTGTAGCCTTCTGTAGCACAGGTCCTTCACGGCTGATTGATTAATTAATTAATTAACGGTTGTTTTACGCAGCGAGTGTTATTGAACGTTATGTATTCATCTACACTGCGGACTACTTCTCGAATTAGAACTTAAATTTGCACTGTTGTGTAATTTAAAATTTCTGAATGTTAATTATACACGTCTAGTGTGTTTAAGTACCGAACGAAGAGTGATGTTACCCCTCACTTTTAGCTGGCGTCTGTTTTAAATACGGGCTGCTGATTGGTTGTACAAATAAATCATGCGTTTTTCCAGTTTCGACAATCTCGAACAAGTCGGTCAAACACACTGTGACAGGTTTCAAACGGCAGAGAAATTCTTGTAAAAATCGTACTTCCTGTATTTGCAAATCGATTGATTACAGGTATTTGCAAATGTGTTTCCAAAGATCTGACCACAGAATATTGTTGCTTAGGTCTTTATCGGTGTGTGTGTGAAAACACCTTATTCCTCCGTAGCATAATTCTCTCGTTATTCCTGTTGGCGTGCGTCATCCATATAACTTCTTTATTTGTTAATTATATTAACTGAGCTTGCGGCTACTTATAAAGCTTTTCTTGCTGAACACAATGCTGTTTTCAGAATTGCCGTATATTTACAACTTTTGAAGTTATCGCAGGTTGAACTGATAATTCGCTTTGAGTAAAATTACCTGTTTGAACTGTATTCTACTGTAGCGGTGACGTGGTTAGAGTGAGATGACTGCGATTATACACTCTCTCTCTCTCTCTCTCTCTCTCTCTCTCTCTCTCTCTCTCTATCTTACGGCGTTACACTCGTACTGTCTATAGCTTTCATATAACGCTCTGATAGGACGCTATTATGAATCGTTATACCCCCACTCGGTATAAAAAAAATTGATTATGTAAATCATTAATTTTTTTTCGAATGTACTGTTTTACACTGTTTAAAAATTTGCACATTTACTTTAGCACTTTTTCCCGCACAAAACTAGCACTTATACAATGTTGCTTACATCTATCTTATAACTAAAGATTACAATGTTTCTTAACCTAACATGGTATATTGGAAATTTATATGATCATTTTTAATCATCATTTTGGATTAATTAATGTCAATCATTTAAATAAAAATTTTACATTTATTTAAATAATATTTTTTAATATTATTATTAATATTGATTCAAAACAATTATTTATTTATTTTATTTGACCTGGTTTGACTCTCATACCTTATGGCTCAAATTATTATTTCTTTATGGGTCAATACTTTGTTTATTCTTCCACCTATGGGAACATAGCATATATAGCTTACTGTTGTCTAAAGAAAATCCTGGTTTGGAGTTGGTAACTGCACTCCTCCAAGCTACACTAATCCTAGGGTCTTGTTGCTGATGAGTCCCTATTTCTTTAAGTCGTCTAACTACTTCAGGTTTCGTTATATGTTTTACCGCGTAAATACCAATATCATTGCTACTACTTTTAATATTACCTGTTTCCATGTTGTTTTCTAATGGTGGATTTCTACTGAGTACATCTGCTACTAAGTTGTCTTCCGCTTTGCAATACTGTATTTCAAATTGATACTCTTGTATAGCCAAGATCCAACGAGTCAGATGAGCACCTAGCAATTTACACTTTAATAAAAACACTAACGCCTTATTGTCGGTGATTATAGTAAGTTTAGCACCCAGAATATAACTTCTAAACTTTGACAGGCTATGCGCTATCGCTAATAGCTCTTTTTCTGTCGTAAAATAGGTTAATTCTGCCCCTTTAAGTGTGCGACTTACGAATCCTAATACCGCTTTTTGGCCCTTCTCATCAATCTGATATAAGTGTGCTCCAATAGCAATATTGCTGGCGTCTGTTTGCAAGTAAAATCTTTCTCCTATTCTTGGATGATTTAATACAACAGTATTTATAAAAAGACTTTTCACTCCGGTTCTTCCTTATAGCCGCCACACCTCACTACTTTGGTTTGCTGTGACTTCATTGCTTTAGTCAGATCCTCCCGCATTACCTTTAACTGTTGTTCCACCTTTTTATGTACTTCGTCACTGTTAGCCTTACTCTCTACCTGTTTCTTAACTTCATTAATATTTACACCCAGTTGGGTACACTCTTCCCTAGTATTTTGGATTTCTTCTTTATTTAGAAGTGATTGTGTTTTTAGTTCAGCTGTTACTTCACTGAATTGTTGATTAATGAGGGTTACTTTCTGTTCTAACCTTTCATGTAATTCATTTCTAAATTTATTTAGCTTTTCGTCTTGACGGCGAAAATTAGTGTTTACTTGTTTTCTAAATTCTTCTAATGTAGTTTTAACCTCTTCGGTATGCTTATCAAATCTATTATTACTCTCATCTATTTTACCAGCTAAGTTAATAGCTAAATTTGCTATTTCTTCGTTTATTTTAAATGTAGCCTCTTTACTACTTTGTTCTATTTGGCTAGACAAATTTTCATTTATTTGTTTCATTTCACTGGACAAATATTTATTAGTTTGTTCAATTTTATTATTAACATCTGTTATTAATTTTTGATTACTTTCTTCTAAACTTTTATTATTTTCTTCAATTTTACTTTCTATATTTTCAATTTTATTTTCAAGTTTATTATTAGTATCTTTTATTTCACTAGACAATTGACCCTTTGTTTCCTTTATTTCATTTTTAGTTTCTTCCATTTTAGTGGTTAACTGTTTAAACATTTGCTCAATTGCTGCCATATCTACTGCTGATGATTTAGCCATTTTTACAATTTATTATTAACAAATAAATTAACACTTATTTAATAGTTATTTGTAACCTTGAATTCCACTTTCTTTTCTAATTTATTAATACTACAATTTAACTAATCACTTGGGTAATAGCAACGCCAAATTATATAACTTTATTTATATAATTTTGTGTTCAATCGGGCTTAATCGAGCCCCCTAGTTGGCCGCGCCAAATCTATATGTAACTTATTTTTACATATAAATTTGGTGATTTAATCGTGCCCCTAAAGTTGCGGCGCCAAATCTTTATAACGCTTCCTTTCCTCTAACACAATTATCTAATATTTGTGATGTTAGATAAAAAGTTACTTACCCGTGATATTACTTTACCTGGGCGCCAGAACAAATCCCAGATACAAATGACACGGTTTCAGCTTAGCTCAGCGCATGGAGACACTCTTTCTCAGGATTCGTTCAGTGATTGTGGTTTTCAAGGGGAATCGTTACAAATAACACTTTAAGATTTTCTTGATTATTATAGTTAATGTTTTAATAAATGATTTTTAAACTTTAACTTGTTAATGGTAGGACTTAATTATACCCTAATCTTATAATTATTGAGTGAGTGTGGAAAGTAATGATTAAGATGCTCAAACGACCTATAGCTCTTATCTGGTTGGAATAAGAGATTCCTATCTCCCAAACCAGTGCTAAAGAACAGGTCTGCAATAATTTGCACGTCCAATACTACACACCACTTTCCATTCAACACTCTTATACTATATTAGAACTAATCTTATAGTTAAAATACAATGTGTGCTTTTCTTAGTGTCTTTTTTAAAATTGTTTATTGTTTTATTAATTTGTTTAGCGCTTATATCATTGATCAATGAATCTATTTCTTACTGTTTGATGCGTTGACCGAAGATAGGAATCTGTAGAGGTCCTCCTTTCGATGGTGTTGCACAGAAGAATGGGTTGATCAATGTTGTGGAAGATGCCCTGGCAATTACAGATGCTGTAGCCTTCTGTAGCACAGGTCCTTCACGGCTGATTGATTAATTAATTAATTATTTAATTATATAATGGTTGTTTTACGCAGCGAGTGTTATTGAACGTTATGTATTCATCTACACTGCGGACTACTGCTCGAATTAGAACTTAAATTTGCACTGTTGTGTAATTTAAAATTTCTGAATGTTAATTATACACGTCTAGTGTGTTTAAGTACCGAACGAAGAGTGATGTTACCCCTCGCTTTTAGCTGGCGTCTGTTTTAAATACGGGCTGCTGATTGGTTGTACAAATAAATCATGCGTTTTTCCAGTTTCGACAATCTCGAACAAGTCGGTCAAACACACTGTGACAGGTTTCAAACGGCAGAGAAATTCTTGTAAAAATCGTACTTCCTGTATTTGCAAATCGATTGATTACAGGTATTTGCAAATGTGTTTCCGAAGATCTGACCACAGAATATTGTTGCTTAGGTCTTTATCGGTGTGTGTGTTGTAGCGGGTCAGATTTTGTGTGTCTTTATTTTAACCGTTTGGGGCATATATTTATATTTTTATTTATTTCATTTTGGGCGGATTGTCATTGTGCAACGTATGTGTCAGTATAACAGTCAGTGTAACAGAACAGTGAAACAACGCTAGAAGACGCAGTTGTTGTTGAGGAATGCGGCAGAGCATTTGCACCTCCACCAAAATTCCAAGAACTATGCGAGAGTGTGGCATTGCGCTCCCATGCGCACACCAAGCATGGGCGCCTACCCAAGCGTTGGCAAAAAAGTAAGATGGCCAGAGAGTGAAATTTTCATCATTCATTTGGTTTCACTACGGAAGTGTCGTTTAGACCACGCCCACTTAAATGACATCAGCCGAGCCAAGCCCAATATTAAGCTCTGGTCATCCACATATGTCAGCTCCATTCCTTATATAAAATGGTTACACGACAGCAAAGGAACAAGGAGCGACGACGAAAACATCGTGGCATTGAAGAACAACTTCCATGCAGGAACAGGTAGATGTACCTGTTACGTTCATAGCCACACAGTCGACATTAGTCAGAGACGCTAAGCAGCAGATTGTACAACAGGGTGTAGATGTAGTTAGTGAGCCGCGGGCCCCGGTCGGTCGAAACTTTCTAAATATGAATAACTCAGTGTAACACCGACGTATTACCGACCGGGACCCAAGGAAATAAGGAGTTTATACGGGAGAAGTGCAGTGAACTGAGGGCAAATTATTCAAAGTGACGCGAACTAACGAACGAAGCAACGTGTACCCGGGTGGTGTCTCGAGATACATACAGTTTTAAAGTAAAATGGGGTGTTTCAATTAAATGGTTCTAAATCGTGTGAATGTGTGTGTGAGCAGCTGGGCTGACCTGTATAGGGTAAGAAATATCTAAATGTAAGGCATATCTGTATCTATTTCAGAATTTGTTTCTCTCATGTTTGTGTCATAATGATTTTGATCCGTCTTAACAGTAATTAAAACTATTTGCTTCACTATAATTATGTGTTAGTCTAAGTTATTTCGTCATTGCCATTTCCTCATTTCTGTGTTAAAAATTCGTCTAACGTTCCGGAATCTTTCTGAGTTATTAATTGGGTGGGTCAGATTGCTAAATTGTCCGTTTTATTTAGGGTGGAGTGTAAAGGTTTTCGATATTTTATCCTATAAAAAATAATCGTGGCGACCTTGGTCTTCTGGTAAAATTTCAATAACAGGTAAGTGTTGTAATTGCGTGCAGGTAAGTTCTGGCAGGGTATTTTATTTATTTTATATATTTAGGCTTCTTTTTTATTGTTACAAATGTCGACGCGCTGCCAGGATTTTCGTTTAATTGTAATTTTATACGAGATAGACCTATTTTAATACACAGAAAATAGGATGTGGTAATGACGAATGTATAAAAATTGTATTGCACATATTCACAGTAGTGATTAGGAGTTTTGAGTATAGAAAAATAGTAGTTTTATATATGAGTGTTATACAAACGAACTTTAAAAAATGTCTATAATACAAAGTAATGATAGTGATTTTGCGTGGGAGGAATGGGAGAATGAATTTCGAGGTGTTGTGGGGGAGATGACAAACGAGGAATGGGGTAATTTAGACGATAGGTTAACCCGAATGGAAGAACAAGAGGAAGGAATATTTGCGGAAATCAATAAACATAGTGAGATGACCAATGTTAAAGGTAAGATAGCTGAAGTAAAACTGGTAGAAAATAAGACAGTGAATAGGCCTAATGATAATGATAACGACAGAGTGGGGGTAGAAAAAAAGGAGCATACATTGGAGGATGTGATGAATCTTTTGAGAACAGTGTATGATAATATGAATAAGGGTTTTGATGAATTACAGGAAAGGAGGGATAAGCATTTTGATAATATGATTAAGGGTTTTGATGAGTTGCATATAGAATTAAACAAAACAAAGGAAATAATGAGTAAGGGTTGTAATACAATAAAAAATGCTATTGATAAACCAGACGAGAGGCGGGAGGAAGATAGATGTCAATTAAAAGTTGAGTTAACACAGGTAAGTGGTAATAATGTCTCTGATAATAGCGAAGAAATAACTAACAAGGTAAGTTACAGTTGTAAAACTGAATTAATAAATAATAGTGATAAAATAGTTGAAAACGAGCTATTTAAGAATGATGTGGTGAAAACAAATAGTGATAATGAAGTTTGTGGTGAAGTAGAACTTAATAACAAAATGTTAGCGAGTGTTGATGAAATTGAGAGAGAGTGTGATGAAAGGTTAGGGTGTCAAAGGGCAAATTTTCCCCGTGATATAAGTGGAGTAAGGACTCCGCTAGTAGTGAATTTTGAGGACAGAGTTTCCTCCGGTAATTATGTGGAAGACAAGGTGTCTTCAAGCAGTCCCCTAAATTTTTGTAAACCTGGAAAAGCCAGGAAATGGTATAGTAAGTTTGTTGTGCCCTTTGCATGGAGTGAAGTAGGTCAGTGGTGTGGTGACAGGTATTGTGATGAAAGTGATTATGAGAGAGAGAAAGAGTTAGAGTGGTTCAAGGTAAATAGAGGTTATGTAGAGCTGATAGAGAAGATGGATATAAAGAGAGTTATGATAAATAATGTAGACATACCTTGTGTAGTAGTAGACAATGATTATATTGATGATAAATGTGTACCTGTAGGAAGAATTAGTGTACTTGTAGTGGAGGAATATGATGAGAAAATAAATTACCTGGGTGTAACAACAAATATTCACGGAGGCAGGATAAAAACAAATAATAGTGACAAGTCTTATGAGATAATAAAAGGGAAAATGAATGACATAGAGGTAATGGTTTATGATAAAAATAATAATAATAAACGGGATGTAAATAAAAATCATTTAGTATACAAATATGTGAGGTATATTTTTGACGATGGTGGCTAAAATATAAAACAGAAAAGACAGTTAAATATTTTGTTTTAAGCTATTTGACTTGGCTGATTCGGAAATTGAGATGTGATAACTGAGTAAATACTGAAGTAAATTTGTAAATAAATATGTAGTAAAGCCAATGGTATGTGTTGTGGTTAAGTGAACGGTGTATGTAGGTAATTAATTGTTGTAAGAATAATATTGAAATACTTGCAATTTAAATAAATAAACCAAATTAATTTTGAAAACAAGTAATCAGAGAATTGTAATTGTTTGGATGGTAATGGATTCTATATTGTTAATAATTAATTTAATTAAACAATTTAATACATGTTAAATATTTTGTTTGACTATTTCAATATTGTATAATTAACTTTTTAAGGAATTTAGATCATTTTGATAATAGATGGCTGAATTATTTGAGGTGAACTAATATGTTGTGAAATGTTTCAGTGGTGAGGTGAGAGTATTGTGGTATGTGGTATATGTTTTGAGAAATGGGCTGTAAGTATTGAAATTTTATAATCATGTGTAACAAAAATGTTTACAGGCGTGATTGATATGTTAATTCAGTAGTGAAATATTTTGAAATAATTGCGCTAAATAAAAATGATGGTTAAAAATATATATTAATAATAAATTTAGAATTTTTGAAAATCTGATTACAACACAGGATAAATTCATCCTGATGATAAATAAAAAGAGTTAATGAAAAATTTTAAATAATAATGTTTATAAATTTTTATATAAATTATTTAAAAGAGAATTGTTTGTTTGATGTATGCTAATAATCCAGGTTTATTGCTATTTGTGCAATCATTTTATTGTTGTTTTAGATATAGTTGTTGATAAAATGTATTTTCATTATGTGTGTAATTTTTTTCTAAGCCAATCATTAGACGCCTGGCAGGCAATCAACATAATAGAAGTAAGTGTTGATAATGTATTACATGTAACTGTTCAATTTTGAAAGGTATCCATGGTGTTTTAATTATGTTAGGATATCAGCTGATCAGCAATAATGTCACTGGTATATTGGTTTGTAAATGTTACAAGTAATTAATGTTTAGTGTACTACAGATATTTTGAAGTAAAGATAAAAAGAGTATGCAAATTAATAAAAGATAATTCATGGGTGATAAGTGTTTTATGGGACATGTAGACCTGTCCAAGTTGAATTAAAAGTTGAATGTGAAATGATGGAGATGAATATAATGTAATGCTGTTTTTGAGTTGATGTGATATAACAGGATTTTGTGAAATATAGATGTTGACACAGTGGTAATGGAGACTTTATGTAGATTTTGAGTGACATATGGTTGTTTTTATAGTTAATGAGGTTATTTTGTGTATTTGTAGTAATGAAATGAGATTGAGAATTTTGGGGATGGCAATTTTGTATTAGGGGGTAGTGTATTTGGGGAGTCCGCAACAAGGGTTGGGACGGGATAGGGACCGATTGGCGCCGGAAAGGGTTACCTAGGGGGAGTCCAGGGACCAACATAAGGGAATGAGTTTTGGGAAGGAAACACGTATCCTATGTACAAAGGGTTAGAGAGTATTTTTTCATATATGTAGAGAAGGTGGCGTTTTGTGTTAAATGATAAGTTGGGGTTTAGAGTGTTCTGATTAGTAGAGATGGGTGTCATGGGAGTTGCAGTTGATAAATATTAGAGTCAGAGGGAGAAAGTTTATATATGTATAGAAATCTCATACAGAAAAACGAGAATAAATAATTTACATCACCCACAGTATATTAAGGTAAGATTGTTGAAAAGACAGAGAGATTCATGATAAAGAATATACAATTGTTTATTTTTTTTCACCAGTGACAGAATTTTGATAGAAGTGAAAATAATGTAAAGTCAAGAATTGTTTGTTTTAAATAATGTAAATGTCAATCTGTTTATTATTTATATTAATATTTGTTCGTTTTAAATATTTTATGTTATTATGTTTTGTATTTCAAGTTAGGATATTACAGATGTTTAAAGTGTTTTCAGAAATCATACATAACATATGTAGGTCAAGGGTTTTGGACTTGACCTAGTTATGATCAGCTGATGAGTTCATACACCTACTAAGCTTGTGTATAGTAGGAAGCCGATTGTGATTTGTTTGTTTAATTAATTCAAACCAATATTTGAATAATTTTAATAAATGTTATTTAATAAATAAATTTAATAAATATTTAATGAATAATTTTTTTGAATTTTAAAATTTTGAAAATTTTAAATTTTTTTGAAAAAAAAAAAAAAAAAAAATTTTTTTTGATGTTTCGCCTGCCAGCGAGTGAATATTTTGAGTAATGATCATTTTATTGTGTATGTATTAATGATGTTTCTTTTATTGTATTGCTTTATATTGGTAGGCTATAAATTGTTCTCATGCTAGAGTAAGGATGTATTTGTATTAATAGGAATGTTTAGGTTAAGTCATTGAAACAAAAATTAGAAACAAGAGGAAGAGAATTTTTTGATAAACGATTATTTTTTGAATTTTGAATTTTTTAAATTTTTGATAAATTTTAAAAGAAAGTTTTATTCTTATGTGTTATGGTAATATGTAATGTTAGAGTGTGTGAGCCCAGTATTTGCCAAAGGCAGCCCAGCTTGCAAAAAGGGGATCCATATCGGCGGAGGAGCTGGAACGATTTTAGCCAGGGATTGAGGATTTTTGGGGGTAGTATGTTAGAAGGCGAGGCGGGCTGTGGTGCGAGTCTGATCGATTTCTCGGTGTTGGGATCTCTTACGGAGAAGTCCAGTGATCTCGTTCAGATGAGTCCATGGTCACTGAGCCAGGGGGGTCGTGTACCCGTGCAGATTAAGAACCAGGGGGTTGTTGGCACCAGTTCCTCACCGGTCCTCTTTGGGGTCATCGATGAGATTTCTTCTGTCGTGGACAGCAGAATTCTCATCGAGGGGGTATTGTAGCGGGTCAGATTTTGTGTGTCTTTATTTTAACCGTTTGGGGCATATATTTATATTTTTATTTATTTCATTTTGGGCGGATTGTCATTGTGCAACGTATGTGTCAGTATAACAGTCAGTGTAACAGAACAGTGAAACAACGCTAGAAGACGCAGTTGTTGTTGAGGAATGCGGCAGAGCATTTGCACCTCCACCAAAATTCCAAGAACTATGCGAGAGTGTGGCATTGCGCTCCCATGCGCACACCAAGCATGGGCGCCTACCCAAGCGTTGGCAAAAAAGTAAGATGGCCAGAGAGTGAAATTTTCATCATTCATTTGGTTTCACTACGGAAGTGTCGTTTAGACCACGCCCACTTAAATGACATCAGCCGAGCCAAGCCCAATATTAAGCTCTGGTCATCCACATATGTCAGCTCCATTCCTTATATAAAATGGTTACACGACAGCAAAGGAACAAGGAGCGACGACGAAAACATCGTGGCATTGAAGAACAACTTCCATGCAGGAACAGGTAGATGTACCTGTTACGTTCATAGCCACACAGTCGACATTAGTCAGAGACGCTAAGCAGCAGATTGTACAACAGGGTGTAGATGTAGTTAGTGAGCCGCGGGCCCCGGTCGGTCGAAACTTTCTAAATATGAATAACTCAGTGTAACACCGACGTATTACCGACCGGGACCCAAGGAAATAAGGAGTTTATACGGGAGAAGTGCAGTGAACTGAGGGCAAATTATTCAAAGTGACGCGAACTAACGAACGAAGCAACGTGTACCCGGGTGGTGTCTCGAGATACATACAGTTTTAAAGTAAAATGGGGTGTTTCAATTAAATGGTTCTAAATCGTGTGAATGTGTGTGTGAGCAGCTGGGCTGACCTGTATAGGGTAAGAAATATCTAAATGTAAGGCATATCTGTATCTATTTCAGAATTTGTTTCTCTCATGTTTGTGTCATAATGATTTTGATCCGTCTTAACAGTAATTAAAACTATTTGCTTCACTATAATTATGTGTTAGTCTAAGTTATTTCGTCATTGCCATTTCCTCATTTCTGTGTTAAAAATTCGTCTAACGTTCCGGAATCTTTCTGAGTTATTAATTGGGTGGGTCAGATTGCTAAATTGTCCGTTTTATTTAGGGTGGAGTGTAAAGGTTTTCGATATTTTATCCTATAAAAAATAATCGTGGCGACCTTGGTCTTCTGGTAAAATTTCAATAACAGGTAAGTGTTGTAATTGCGTGCAGGTAAGTTCTGGCAGGGTATTTTATTTATTTTATATATTTAGGCTTCTTTTTTATTGTTACAGTGTGAAAACACCTTATTCCTCCGTAGCATAATTCTCTCGTTATTCCTGTTGGCGTGCGTCATCCGTATAACTTCTTTATTTGTTAATTATATTAACTGAGCTTGCGGCTACTTATAAAGCTTTTCTTGCTGAATACAATGCTGTTTTCAGAATTGCCGTATATTTACAACTTTTGAAGTTATCGCAGGTTGAACTGATAATTCGCTTTGAGTAAAATTACCTGTTTGAACTGGATTCTACTGTAGCGGTGACGTGGTTAGAGTGAGATGGCTGCGATTATACGCTCTCTCTCTATCTTATGGCGTTACACTCGTACTGTCTATAGCTTTCATATAACGCTCTGATAGGATGCTATTATGAATCCTTTCGGTATTAACGTACCGCTTTTTTTGAATGTGAGGTTTTAGCGAAACATACACCTTTAGTCAAGCCCCAAATGTTGGGTTCTCCAATTCTGTAATGTACTGCTTTTTGAGATGAGAGGTGTCAATGTTTCCGCCTCTCCGCAGTTGCCACTTATGAATTATAATAACTGACGTTTTTATAAAGTATAAATAAAGGATTTTTCTATTTTTTTGTTATTTTGTGTTACTCAATCTAAATAGAAATCGAGAGTATGTGATTTGGGGTCAAGGAGTGAAGTTGTTCAGCCTTATGAAGAAGAGAGAGTAAGTATCAATTATTTACCCTCAGTTTAGCCGATTTCGGATTTCTTCTGTTTTTTGTGCTGAAATTGATTACACCTACCCACTACAAAAAAATTATAACACTTTATTATTCAAGATTATTTTTCAATAATATTGTGTATTTATATTATTGGTTTTTGTTTCCTGCCACCAAAACACAAGTATTACAATTGCTCTTTCCTTCAATAAAACATAATCTCGACTTAACAGAGTAAACATGGAATAGTCTAAAGAGAAAAACATATATGGTTTTGTTTCATAATTTTACACTATTAAAAAAAAACATCAATTAATATATAATTCTTAATAATTCCCCAGGGTTCAGGGTAAGTTCTTTTTGTTACGAGAGTGTCAGAAATGGATAATTACTACACTTTACAAATACCGAAAAAAATTATTAAATAATTTGTTTATTTTTCCGTGTAGTATGTAGTTCCTGGAATGTCCGTAAGAGTGCAGCGTGCGTTTGTTTATTTTAAAAACATATGTTTAGATGACTATTTTATTTTTGATCTCAGCGTTCGGAATGTGTTTTCTTCTTGAATTATTACAAAAAATGTTTATATTACCTCGCTCCGTATGGTTCTTACTGGATTGAAGCTTTTTCTGTGGTGAGGTCCGTCTTGCGTTATTCTTTTCTTACCGTTTGGCGAATTCTCAAACGTCAATTAGAACTAGGCCGAAACCATGTTGGCTCATCAGAATGTCTTCTTTCACTGTTTATTAATGAATATAACCATTTAATTTGGATAAATCATGGATGATTTTGAAGTGTTCATGCGGCTAGTTAATTTTGTATCAATTTGCACTCCTCTCAAGTTCCGAAAAGGTTATTTTTTATCATAAATGTAGTAGCATCATTTCTCAACTCTATCGTTTTTGTTCAAAATTTTATTCTTAACAATACTTGTTATTTTCATCACTCTTAGTAACACTTAGTATTTTTATTATACAGGCAGTTTGTAATTATTATAAATTTATATTTTATTTATGGAAAAATAATTCCTTTCCATTCCGGTTTCTTTACTAATTTAGTTTACATAATAAGTTTTGGTTCATTTTCTTATGACATTGTATATAAGTATTTGATAATTTTATTATCTTTAAATAAATTTATATATTATTTATTTAGTCTCTCATAGTATTCCTACACGGCACTACTTCCTGTTGCCATTTCCTTCATAGGATTATTTAAATTTTTTATTATCTTTTGGTATTTAGATTTTTATGTCTTTTAAAACTAACCCTGGGCTATCCTATATTACAACACAAATATTTTTTTTTTTTTTTAAATATAACATTAACTTATGTATAACAATTGGTTGTTCGTACAATATAAATCATACAATAAATAAATAAAATTACAAAATCAGTTATTAGTATTATAGCATACTCTCATAGTTTTATAATTTCCAAACACACAGCATAGTTTGGTAATAAGTTACTGTCACTTTTATTTTTTACCACAATGGGTACACTAGAACTCACTTTGCACCATATATCACTCGAATTGTTTATCATGTTGAGTGATATAATTTAATTTTGAGCGAGCCTTAGGTTACCCATTTCTGACATTGATGTTATTATGATTTAGTTTATTGGGACAGGGTTATGTAACGTTACAATATATATATATATATATATATATATATAAATGTATTGTTATTCAGTTAATGCATGAAAAAATTTGATTTGAATGTATCCCTTCAAAGTAGAGATTTTGCAAAAAGTAACTGCAAACTATGTCCGTAGACCAGTAGTCGTTTATAGTGTTTTTTTTTACACACGTATGTAGTATAATGGCAAAAAGTAGTAAATTTCTTTTACAGTGTCAGCACTCCATTTACCATACAAAGGTCCAATGTCCAATTATTTGAATTTGGCCTAATGTTTAGACTTTTTTTTTTTTTTTTTTTTTTTTTTTTTTTTTTTTTTTTTTTTTTTTTTTGTACGTGAACCAATATAACGATTAGTTTTGATTTTTTTAGTGGTGTCTTTACTGAAAATATTAGGAAACTAGATGACCCGGCAGACTTTGTCCTGCCTCTAAATTTTTTTTTCATTTTGCTGAGGCTAAAAAAAATGATATAGATATTTATTTTTAATTTAATAATAATTAGTAGAAGTATAACTGTCATCAAATGTTATCTAAATTGGCAGTTATTGATGAATGTTTGGCTTCGCGCAAGTTAAAGGTGGCTGATGGACGTTTTCATGTGACACGAATATTATAAGCAGCATAGTGATAAATACATGGAGCATTATTATTAACAGAAACAACATTTGTCTTTAAATTAATAAATTTATTTCATGTATTTTTATATTAATTGAGTAATAATATAAATGATTTTATATAAAAATAAAATGTGATATCATTTGGAAGCAAGAATTGAATTTTCGTATTTTTCGTAGAAACAATTTGGAATCGGCAGTATCACCTATTAGTAATGAATTTAATGGTTCAGGCGGTGGATGCAATTCTGGTAAAACAACTTTTCCGGCAGCGCAACACATTCCAGGAGTTTCATTTTTAAATTTTAATGTATGACAAAATTGACATACTTTATTCATATCTCCAATAATTATTTTTGAATGCGATGAGTACTCAATTTCTGGATCGTATTCAAATGCAAGGCGGTTAAATGATGCTGCTATTAATGCCCGTCGAACTTGAATTCGTTGTCGTTCTGCTAATAGATGAAGGCCTCTGTTTTCTTTAGTTAAACGTTGATGTGCCTGTCTGTGTTGTAATCTGTCTGCTTCTAAACGTTGACTGCGCTGCTCTCCACTTTCTTGCGCGCGTGAACGTACATTTAAATTCCTAATATTTTCATTCTCCTGCGAGTGTTGTCATCGCGCCTGCTCGTTTTGAGCACGTTGTGATTTTCGACCGATGTTTGCCCGCCCTCTTCTTGGCATTTTTCTATCACAAATTTCACAAATGTATATGTGAAAATAAAACGTTTTAATTGTAACAATTTTATAAATACATCACATAGCATTGCGGTTATATTGAATTTCCTTAAATTGATTTGTTGTTTGCAGCACATTCGTAAACAAAATGTAAATAGAACCTACCATTGAGTTTATATTGAATTGCCGGTAATTGATTTGTTGTTTGCAGCACATTCCTAAACAAAATGTAAATAGAGTATTATATTCACCACTAAACAAAATGTAAATACAGTATTATATTTACCACTGTGTTTTTTAATCACTGTGTTTTTCACCCCACCTCCCAACGTGGACCAAAACACCTATCCTATTGTTGCTTCTCCCGTTGCATAAAATATTTCTAGCAAGTTGGTTGAAATCGGTTCTGCCGTTTTTCATATTTTCCATTTTTGACAACCCCCCCCTCAAACCGCCCATTTATTAAGCCCAAGGGCCCAAAAATTTTCAATAGTGCATACATGCATGTAAAATTGTTACTTCCATCGAAATTCCCTTTAATTCGATACCCCATATGCTGTATTTTCATTTTTCCAATTTTTAACCCCCCTTGGCCAAACTGACACCCCCAACCGCCCAAAAATTTTCAATAGTGCATACATGCATGTAAAATTGTTACTTGCATGGAAATTCCCTTTAATTTTATACCCCATATGCGGTATTTCATTTTTTACAATTTTTACCCCCCCCCCTACGGGCCAGCCTCACACTCGGCACATGTAAACCTTACTCTGAACCTAACGAACGTATGGTGCGAATATGAGCTCTATCGGATAAGTGGTTCAAAAGTTTTAAGAACATGTGCAGACGTACACTGAATTTTTATATATAAAGACTAGATGATCTGGCAGACTTTGTCCTGCCTCTAAATTTTTTTGTTCATTTTGCTGAGGCCAAAAAAAAATGATGTAGATATTGATTTTTTAATTTAATAATAATTAGTAGAAGTATAACTGTCGTCAAATGTTATCTAAATTGGCAGTTATTGATGAATGTTTGGCTTCGCGCAAGTTGATGGTGGCTGATGATGGACGTTTTCATGTGACAGACGAATATTATAAGCAGCATAGTGATAAATACATGGAGCATTATTATTAACAGAAACATTTTGTCTTTAAATTAATAAATTTATTTCATGTATTTTTATATTAATTGAGTAATAATATAAATGATTTGTTTTCCATGAAATTTATTTTTTGCTTACTTTGACAATAATAATTGTGTTTTGAAAAAATAAAAATAAATGAAATTATTAAAATTGAAAAAACAAATGTTTATATTTAACGTAAAGCTAAATCATGAACGATATTTGTGGTTTTGCCTTGGGGGACGTAAACAAATAAATTTGATGGTCGACCAACACGGGAACACGCAACATATAATTGACCATGTGAAAAACATGGGGTTTCTAAATCCAACCCGCATATATTCATTGTTTGACCCTGCGCTTTATTTATAGTCATAGCAAAGGCCAACCGGATAGGAAACTGTAAACATTTAAATTGAATTGTTGAATCAGCGGGAATCATTGGTATCCTTGGCAACAAAACATGGTCACCCTTGAATTTTCCGTTTAGAATTGTTGCCTCTATTAAATTCCCCATTAATTTTTTGACGACTAATCTCGTTCCATTACACAGCCGTGGTGCATTGAGATTGCGCAGTAAAATGATCGGTGAACCAATTTTTACTTTTAAATTGTGTGTGGTGGCAAACCTGGTAAGTCCAGAGAATTAAGAATAAGTATATACTTTAAAATGAATTCAGCCATGAAAAGGACAAATATCTTCATCAAACTGAAGGTATGGGCAGGATAATAAGAGCTATTACATGCTGTCAGAAAATTATCAAGAAAAGGTCTAATTTTGTGTAGAAGATCATGACTGTTTGAAATTTATTTATTTATATATATATATATATATATATATAAATGTATTGTTATTCAGTTGTAGCATGAAAAAATTGATTTGAATGTATCCCTTCAAAGTAGAGATTTTGCAAAAAGTAACTGCAAACTATGTCCGTAGACCAGTAGTCGTTTATAGTGTTTTTTTTACACTCGTATGTAGTATAATGGCAAAAAATGGTAAATTTCTTTTACAGTGTCAGCACTCCATTTACCATACAAAGGTCCAATTATTTGAATTTGGCCTAATGTTTAGACGTTTCATTTTTTTTTGTACGTGAACCAATATAACGATTAGTTTTGATTTTTTTAGTGGTGTCTTTACTGAAAATATTAGGAAATAGTCTAACTCATAACTGTCTGAATTTACTGGAACCTATATAGCAGTTTGTTCTTAAAAAACTGGAAAACTATAGGTGTACCACAGACAAAAATAGTTCTAGTGCACATGCGCTGGCTTGGCGGAGAAGGCTCTCACCTCCTACATATCCATCAACAACCTTGAAGGCTGTATAAGTGCCTGTAGCAAGCACTGCGTTATTCAGTTAGATGTGTATACGCATTTGTGAATAATTTGTGATGGGTTTTAATGTATGGGATTTCTTTGCAATTACATTTAGTTTTTGTTATGTATTTTATTATAATAGTTAGAACTCGTAGTGTGTTGTATACTTTAGTTTATGTTGCTTTTTTAGGCGCTGTATTACCATTTGTTGTTGCATTGTTACTGTAGCATATTATTATTATTATTATTATTATTTTATAAATGGCATCGTCATCAAACACTAAGACCTAACAAGTCAAGCCAGAGAAATTGTTTTCAGCATGGCAGAATATTAAAAAAAAAAAAAAAAAAAAAATGGAATACGACTTAGGTTATAATATTGCTGCCAGTACAAATGAAACAACAGATGTCCATCAGGCTACTATGTAAAATTTTAAAAAAGGTAAGAAATTATCTACTTCTGGTTGTGAATGAAATCTATTTTGTATGCCAAAAGGAAGGAAAATCGTAGGCTCATAAAAAAAATGAAATGGACTCCTTCACAGATAGTATAAGGAGAAAGGTGCAAGAATTTTGCACAGTCAAAAAAGTCTCCTAAATAAACAGTTTACTACAATCTGTAAAGGAAGATGATGTCATTGGATGTGAAAGAGAATATTTGAGGCAACGGCTTGAAAAAGTTAGGATTTAAATGGATTCATTGCCAATCCAATAGAAAGAAGTGATATCCTTGCTTGAAGAATTCACTACTAAATGACATAAATAATTAAAACAGTCTTCATGTTCACAATCTTCTGAAGAAGTTGGTATAGCAATGAAAATTGGGAAAGGTAACAGACTTATTATAATTCACAGTGGGGGAGAGACTGGCTTTGTAACAATGGACTGTTAATATTTAAGTCTTCTTCGACATCTGGAGGTTACCATAGCTCTACTAATTTTTATACTTTTGGTTAGTGGCTATCAGGAATATTACTACCTAGTCTCCCAAACAGTAATAGTGATGGATAATGCCAAGTATCATTGTATAGGAAGTGATAAACGGCTGACCTCGGGTCCACTGAAATAAGAAATAATTGACTGGGTTGTGAATAATGACCTTAAAATAGACAACACATTTACTAAATCTCAGTTGCTGAAAAAAGTGAAAGCATTTAACTGTGAAAAACATTTGTTGTCGACAAAATAATTGGTGCAAAAGGTCATATTCCACTTTGTCTGCCATTTTACCATCCCAATCTAAATCCTATAGAACTCATAATTTTAGTGAAGTATCTTCAGATGAAAAAAAAAATTGTTTTGAAAAATATTTGAAAATTTTATAATTGAAAATTGGAAAAAGTGTTGTGCTCATACAAAAAGAACAGTACTGGATTACGGACCATATTATAGACGAAGAAGTGGAAAAAATAATTATTTCCATGGGAGAAGATTCAAATTCAAGTACAAGACGATGAATAGGTAAGACAAATTAATACCATAAATATTTACTGTTTTTTGTTATTAATGATTGTAAATAATTAAAATTATTTTATTATTAAAAATGTTACATTAATGTTAACATTAATTTTTTACTATAGCGGTAGGCACCTTGATTTACACAGGTGGCTGCTTTATGTAAAAATTGTTTTTTAAAGTATGCCTTTCATAAATTTTGGGGTTAAGTTCTGTTAATATTATTTTCAAATTATGTGTACAGATATAAGGATTTCTGAATTTATAGAAGTGCATGATTATTTTATAATATGTTACTTTGAGTAGTCTGTTATAAATTAATAGCATACATATGTTTTAGCTTATGAGGAATCAGTCATTGCCAGTATTCAAATGACTAAGACATAAAATACTGCAATAATGAACGTGACTGACGGCAATGGAGAGTGTAACTTTTCCCTCTTGTTATGACATGGTAGTGATGACAATCCAGTCTCCAGCTAATTTTTGTCTGTGGTCGACCTATAGGTTGTTTGTCATCACTTGCCCAACCATCATTAGGGTAAAATGTCCCTGTCCTCATATAGGTTCGATCTGGAATTTCTGCTGGACCAGGCTTTAAACAGGAAATAAATCACTAAAATATAGTACTAGGAATCTTGCAAAAAAAAAGGAATATTTCCAATTGTTTCATAACACAAAGCATACAAAAGTTATTGCTAACCTGAATCTACAATAGCCTTAATATTCTGATTAGGGGCTCTTTAAACACCATCAGCATCATTTGAATTAGTGCTATTGTTACCATTTTATATAAAAATATATTTGTATTATACAAAATTTGGTTGTAAAAAAATAATGAATGAAATTCATTTGTTTACAGACTTGAAAAGAATAACAGGTTATGTTATTTTATGTTATGTTATGTTATTTATTTTGAAAGTTTCAACCACCACATTTTTAATAAAAACATGTATTACCTGAAACATTGTCTTCTGGTTCAAAATCCGGGTCACTGTCTTCATTATCAGCAATTTCAGAACTACCATCATTCATAAAATATTTAAGCATCTGTAATTCATTTAGATAATCCTGCTCTCGACAGCTAGCTATTTTGATGTTAATCATGGAAGAGCTTCACAAATATTATTGTCACAAACGTTTAGACTGGTGTTACTCAAAACTTTTTTTTTTAACTAATTAACTAAAATAAGAATTGATCTTTGAAATGGTGAAAACGGCAGTCGAATACAGCTTGAGGGACGAAGGTATAAGCATGTAAACCCGTTCCCAAGTGATGCTTGAGCGTTGTCTGCTGCTAGCAAATTATGTGCTTGAACTAGATTCGGGCATCAACCTGAAAGTGTTAAATTTGTAACTACATTATCCAGTCTGTCAGCGTGGATTTTTTTCCAGTCAGGATTGGCTGCCCAGTATTTTGGTACAGACTTCTTGCATGGCTTATTCTTTCAAAAACCAGCATACTACCACTGGCAAATGGCAGGATCAAGATTCCTTTAGAATACTTCTTTTTTTGAAATGCATTTGGAACTATTCAGTCAGTAATATAAGATTTAGGAAAATTTGGTTCCTCCTCCAATCCTGTATTCGTCCTTTGAACAAAGGAGATGAAAAAAATTATAAAAAGTTTTTGATGTATTACAGTTAGGTTGATTAACAGTTCGTATCAGTTATGATATGATATAAAAGTCAAGATTATATTCAGGTGTAAACTGCTTGGTAGAAACTGGAGAAGCAGGTGATAAGTTACAAATTGATGTTGTTTCATGTAAAATCCCATGCAACATTTAATATTATTAATGGCATTTCAACTTCAGGATACACAAATATTAATCCCATTCACAAAAGCGGAATAGTAGTCCAAAATTTACAAACATTGTTGGAAATATTTCATAACAGAAACATTCTCTTAATTGTATTATATAATATGAAAATTGTTTGCAAGTGTTTGAAGTTTCTGGGTCATGTGCATATTAATCATAACTAGTGTAGTTTAAAGTGTGTTAGGCTTTAAATTAATTTAAGAGAAAGAAATTTAAGCAGGTTACAAATATTTGCTGCCCCATTTGTAACTAATCATGCTCATAACACGATAACATAAATGTTTCTAAATAGAAATCTATTTGTTAAAAGCCCTGTAATCCTCTTACACTGAGAATTAAATTGTTAGTTGATTAGTCCACGATTACATTAGTTAGGTTTAATAGGTTCTCTTTCAGCACTGCAATAAGTTATATATGGAGTTCAAAAACTGTCTGTGGTATAAAAGTCCATTTCATACAATTTTTTCAATTCTTGTCTGAGCATAATACTTCAAGTCATGGCTGTCTAATACTTGGGCCTTAAAAAATGTCAAACATTTGCAGACAAACATGACATTTCTGTCTGCCTGTTTAAACTGAAATGCTAATTACTGTTCACACATAAATTTATAAATTTAAACTAGATGAAGTGGTAATGTGTAATTGTTTGAATAAAATAAACTGTTCTGCTTTTGCAAGTAATGTCAATTATGTATTGACTCGAGTAGTTACCATGTATTTAATTCTGTACCTATATTCATAACCTGTATAAATAGCTTTCATATTTTTAGTAAATAAAATGTCTTTGTCTCTTTGTGCAGCATGAATCATGCAATTTTAATCATTTACATTTATGAAACATTTGTATGTATTAAGATACTTGTATTTATGTTCAGGCATTAAGAGTGCTAGCACACATATATATACATACAGATGTGTACATGTATGTTTATTGTCTATGTTATATTTATCAGCATATGGTAAAACAACCATAAGTAAGTTGGGTAAGTAAAGAGTGGCCCCTGGAAGCAGTTTTGAAGACCTTGGTGGACCGGGCGAAGAGGATCTGTGAACCCCGGCATCTCTATGAAGAACTGCAGCATCTCGAGCAAGCGCTGCAGGCCAATGGATAATCCGTTGGGAAGGTGAGACATACAGTCCGGCCAAGAAGAGCAGCCAGACCGATGGAGTCGGTGTCTCAGGAGAATGTTGGTTTCGCTGTGTTGCCCTATGTCCATGGGGTGACTGATTGTATTGCCAGGTTGCTGAGCTGGCGCGGCGTGAGACCAGTGTTCAAGCTGACCAAGACAATCCAGCAGTGTCTGTGACCAGTGAATGACATCAGGGTGGATGGAGTTCGTTGTTCGTACAGCCAGTTGTAAATCGGAACTATGAAACGCAGTTTTCATACCTGTGTTGATGAACACAGTTGCTACTGTTGTTTGAGGCAGCCGGAAAAGTCTGCTATAGTGGAGCACGCACTCGTCACTGAAAACCATCACGTACTCTTTGAAGAGGCAAGGGTTCTATCGTTGGTGAGTGCGTATTTTCCTTGCCTGCATAAGAAGTCTGTCCAGATTTAGAAACATGCATCGATTGCAATGAATCGGCAGGGTGAGTCCCTCTCATTGAGTGCTCTTTGGATGCAAGTTGTGGCGAACCAATAAGAATTTGCCCTTCTTCTGATTGGCTGGTGGTGTCAGACACCTTTGTGTGGACTAGAAAAGTTTATAAATCTGGATGTCCTACTCACAGCCACTAGCCTTAACCACAGTTCAGTGGTCACTGCGAAACCTTGGTTTTGTTGCAGCCTTCTGTACTGAAGATGGTCGTCGAAGTCACTGCCGAAGTGTTTGCATCCAACAATCTTGCAGCCCGGCAAGTCGAAGTTCTGATAACAAAACACTATAATGTTTATATTTTCATTCCAGCCTCCCTTCTCACCCCCTCGCTAAAAAGGTGTCCCGGTTGGTCAATAAAACGTTATGGCAATAACCCTTTGAGGACCGGACCAACGTCTGATATGTCACTTAAAATTGCCTCTGTTTTTACAGGAATCGTTTCTGAGTGCTGACAACATGTCAGATGGTAAACAAACATTCATAGTTTTCAGTACAACCACCAGATAGCATAATTTCCTTTTTTTAGAAGTTACATGTTACAAAAGTGGCAATGTTCTTGTGTTGTTTTTCACTGCTGGCTTTCAGGTTGGTTATGTTTACGTTGTTTTTTATTCATTGTGTTTCTAATTTTATAAGTAATGTTGAATAAACATAATTCTACATAGTGTTGTTTTCTAAGTGTGTTTGATAAAATAACTGTACTAATTTCGAAAAGTTGATTTAAACTTTGGCGTTGTGTGAGTGTTTATGTTTATGCTACAGACTGCATATTTTGCCACGTACAGTGCATAAATTTATGGTATTATCTTTCCTTCTGTTATAGAATAATTCATTTTGTGCACACGGTTAAATGAATACGTAAGGGAATCAACCATGGCAGTTTGGAATGCCAGAGATTTTTTTGTAAGACAAAAAAGAGTGAATACAATTTTATTGCCCAAATAGCACATTTTCATTTTAATATTTTATTAATATTTGAATTTAGAAAGTAATTTATATACTGTTTATAGTATATTCTGCATTTCCAAATTATACCTTAAAAAACACCATTTGTACCCAAGTATGTTTCATATGTGGAAGAGGATGAAGAAAAATCACAGCCACTATGAAAATGGTAAAACAGCAAAAGAGGCCTGGGTCTTTTCACAAGTACCAGTGTAAAAATGCCAGTCATCAAAGGGTTAAGCAGGAGTGGGTTGTTTTGTGCAATGCATGTTCTTGTTTGTATATTTCAAGTCTTTTTCTTCCTGCTATTAACAAACTGTGTATGTGAAACCATGTAGTTTGTATTCAAAGGTGTTACAGAAAAAAAAACATCAGAAATTAACATTGTTGACTCTTGGCAAAGTGAATTTTACCACTTATATGAGAAACAGACATTCGTAATAATTCTAGTGTGGTGATACTGAGTTGCGATCAACAATAGAGAGGTACAAAAGAGGTACTTCCTTGTGTCCAGTTATGATAGATGGGTTGTATTTTGTGTGGGCATATTTTGTTGTACCTAGTGAGAACTTTTTTTTGTAGCTTGTGTCCTTTTGCAGCCTTGCTTGGAGAAGTATACTCCAATAGCATATGTATACTTCAACTGAATATACATTACTGTGTTTCTATTTTATGTAGTATTCAGTTGTTAAATTTTTTTAAAAGTGTATGCCAAGTAATTTGTTGTTTTCAGGACTGCAGATTTGATCCTACAATTGGCTCATGCACTTAATTACTGCCATGCAAAAAATGTTATTCACCGTGATATTAAACCTGAGAATTTACTGCTAGGAGCTTCAGGTGAACTGAAAATTGCAGACTTTGGATGGTCGGTACACGCACCATCATCAAGGTATACCTAATATTTATTTAATAATTAAATGCATGTATTTTTATTCTTTACTTATTTTTACGTATATTTATTTGTATTTATTACTTACTTTTACTTATTTGTATGTATTTTAACATTGGCTTGTATAAAATAGTGTTTCTAAGACTGAGACTAACTTAGTTATAAGCCAAATAAATATGTTATTGTTTTACTAAAGCTAATGTTGGAGCAAAGATTATCTGCATTCAATTATGAACTTTGGCATATCAGCATACATCTTTGTCATGCATGTGCATTTAAACAGTAATTTTGTTTTGGGAACAATTATGGATGGACTATGATTTATTGCTGAAATGTTGGGGATTGAAGTCTCATAATTTTAAAACAGTTCAGTATAAGTGAGTATCATTTCAATTAAGTGTATAAGTTTAAAATTTGCTCAGAATTGACAGATCGGATGAAATATTTAAGATTTTACAGTGATTTTTGTTGACTTGTCAGAATTGTGATTCTCCCAGACTAGATGATAGTTTTCAAAATTCGAATGGCTTTCTGAGATTTGGAGTACTGACTCCAATTCAGTGCATATGCACTGAGTTATACTGTTTATACACTACAGCCATCTATTCTAGAGTCACTTCTAGTGCATGCCAAGTCAACAAAAATCATTGTAAACTCTCGGAAAGTCTTGAAATCTCTCATAAGTCTATTAGAGCCTGAGCAAATTTTTGAGGAAGTTTAGACTTACTGGCTTCTTCATTTGTGCAAGGAAGGAGAGAGGGTTTCAACTCCCAAAACACCTATCTGTGTATGTCCATGATCCTTAAGATTATGTTAATTTTTGAAGTATCTGATATTCAACTCAATGTTAAAAGAATGCTGTTTAAAAGTTCAACGGTGTAGTTGTTTTGTAAATATAGAGACTTGTCTCTTTAAGTGGGTTCTGAAAAGAGTCCCTTGTTTCATTATGTCCAAAGTAGCAACATTCTCTTATTTATTTATTTTTTTTAATAATTTATCTTAATCTGTTTAATTTATAATTCTCACATTTCTCTTTATAATTTTCTATACTAAACTTATTTATGTTATAATTTTCAGGTATTTAATTGTTTAATTATTTAATATTTTTCTTACATGTTAACATGTTTTCAAATACAGTAATATTTAAAATGTATTTACAGACATACAGATTTTAAACACAATCTGGTTACAAAATCCTTTTCTCTAACTTTTAAATGTCAACCTCTATGATATCATCTCTTTCTACAAGTACATTTTAACTTCAAAGAGTCTAGCTATGTCATCAATCATATTTGGTGATGGCAGGGTGTTCCTGTTTTCCTCACAGGTTTGTCTGCTTTCATGTTCGTGATGTGGATGCTCTTTTATGGCCCCTTCAGTGGTTTGAATTGCTGTGGTTTTCAAATTTCCATGTAAATACAATGTAATTATATTTTCAAATTACTATGTAAATAGTAAATAACCCTCAAAACTGACACTAATCAATACTTCAGTGTCATAAGTCTCATAACTATCAGTACCTAAATAGCCCAGTGATTTAAGTCGTTCTAAGGACTAAATTGCCTCAAAAAATCCTACTGATCTCGATTTTTGTATACAGCTTTATTTCGATGTCCTGAATAACTTGTGAAAAGTCACAATGCCAGTTGTGTAGCATTTTGAGTTACTAAAGGTCAAAGGTCACAAGAAATGGTTTTTTGCAAATATCTTGCTTCCTATTGGTCGGACGACAATAGAGGTGAATATCAGAATTGTAGATTTCACTATTTTCTATAAAAAAGGTCCTATATAACTTTTACTAAAACCAATGGTTTATCGAATAACGCACATCTTAATTTTGGAGCAAAGCATATACTCCACTCTTTATATTCTATTTGCCCCGAGCTGATGTGTATCACATGACTACATTCTTCTTTACTGTGTGGTGTGGCACCATGATACTTTCGGTTGTGTTCTTAGAAGATATGTTGACTATTCACAAAAACAATATGGCTCAAATTTAGTTGTAGTTTTCGATGGCTATTGTGACAACAGTCAAAATATTAAAGCAACAGAACAACTTTGACGAACTGCAGCTGTAACTGGATCTGTCGAAGTTCTTTTCAAAGAAACTATGGATGTGCCTATCAGCCAAGAAAGATTTCTTTCGAACCGATTTAATAAAAATAGATTAATTCAGATGCTGCTCCAAAAATTACAAGACGTCAACATCACAGCTAGACAAGCTCGTGGCGATGCCGATGTATTAATAATCGAAACAGCTGTTGAAGAATCGCAACTTAACACCACCGTCGTTGTTGGGGAAGATGTTGATCTTGTGATTATTCTAACAGGGCATACTCTTCTGCATCAGAATATTTTCTTTACGAAACCTGGTAAAGGAAATACTGAAATGAAAGTATATTCTTCTGCAAGCGTCAACAATTTTATTAATTGTAAAAAACATTTTTACACACGATTACCAGATGTGACACAACTTCTGCGATCTTTGGTAAGGGAAAAAAATAAGAGCGATGAAAGTATTTGAAAAACGTCATGATTTGCACCAAGCGGCACAAGTATTTCAACAGGAAAATTGCCCTTCTGAAACCATATATACAATAACGGCATACTTTTTCTTTTGGCCATATATGGTGCTCCAAAAACTGAAAAGTCCATTGATAATTATAGGTACTTACAATTTGCCAAGTCAACAAGGCTTAATGTACCTGTTAAATTGCCCTCTCTTCCTCCTACTGCTGCAGCCGCTCAACAATATCTTCGCATCTATTACCAGGTACAAACTTGCTTAAGGAAAAACTTAGACCCTTAATAATGGGGATGGATTGTCAGGAACAACTTTTTGGAGCCCATTACAACTTTATTACCACCAGCGCTAGACGTATTGCTAAATATAATTTTTTGCAATTGTGTGAAAGGTTGCGGTACTAATTGCGGTTGCAGAAAAATTGGCTTAAAATGTTCCGCAGTCTGTGGGCACTGTCATGGTCAGTCTTGTTTTAATGCCGCATTATAAGTAATTATATTATTAATCCACTAAAATTTGTTATTAATTATTAATTTCATAGCCCTGCATAACATGGATTAGGCCTACTGGGGAAACCATGTAAAAAAAAAGTGCATTGCATTCTACCCCGAAGGTGGTGTGGAAATGAATGCATTGAGTGGCTTTGATATTTTCTCTGCTTCATTTCGCGTAAACTGCTAGTTTAACTTAAAAATTGTATAGGTCCTTTTGTATAGAGAATATTGAGATCTATAATTTTGATATTCACCTCTACTGTCGTCCGATCAATAGGAAGCGAGATATTTGCAAAAAAACATTTTTTGTGACCTTTGACCTTTAATATTCAAGATGCGTACATGATTGGCATTGTGATTTTTCACAGGTTATTCAGGACGTCGAAATAAAGCTGTATACAAAAATCGAGATCAGTAGGCATACCTGCCAACTTTTACGGGTTTTCCGTAAAATTTACGGAATAGCGTGTGTTTTACGGCTTTACGGATGAACTACGATTTTACGTACGAAGACCTTATTTTCAAAATTCGCGCCAGAACGAGCTTCCGGATGCTACCGGTACATGTTGTGTGACCATCGATATAATATATTATCTCGATGTGTGTGACCTGTGAGTATTCGATACATCGCATTTTCCGGTCGTTACAGTTTTCGACCATGAATACATTCCTATATGAATACAATGCTTTCCGGCTGAAATGCAGTCGTTCTATATCGATATATTTGAGTTGCGAGATCGACTAGTTGGTTCGCAAGCCGCTCCGATTGAAGCGTGGTTAAAGTATTTTTTGTTTCGCTGACTTGGCGTGGTTGGATGCAAGTTACGTAGCTGAGATTGTATATTATATTTACGGAATAACGTGTGAATTGCGCTCGTTGCATTTTCTTTGTGTTTTACGCAACGTGTTGGGAAGTCAAGGTTATGCTGGAATTGTTTTTAAAGAAATCGTGAATTGTACTAGGGATGCGACATCGACAACAAAACATCGATGTTCAATATTAAAACATCGATGTTAATAAAACATCGCCCAAAAAGCATCGATGTTTTTAAACATCCATTTTTTTAAACTGGTTTAGTAACCTCTAACATTAATGTTAGCTCGACAGGGGGGGGGGGTTAATTTGACTCGTTGATTGGGCTGTCACAAATGACAAAAACTTGGTTGCTAGAGTCAGCGCAAATCACAGAATTTCCATGATGCATTTTTATCAATTTTCCCATAGCTCAGAAAATTGAAGAAGAAATTATTGCTATAAAAAAATTGATAGGGCCAAAGTCATAAAGAACTTGTCTAGCATCCAAACTCCTACAGATGAATTTGTTGCAGATAATCCTGAGATTGACCACTGTTCATCAATTTATGTGAATTTGAGGGAAGCATTAAAAAAGGTATATCTGAAAAAATAATAAAAATTTTTGTACCCGTCCTTTTCATACTCAGAGCTCCAACTGACTGCTTGTTGTTACCGGGTATGTCCTGCCGATTGCATACATGCAGGGTGTTTGCGAGGTTATATAGCTGCATGTCATTGGCTGATTTAAAGTGGTATATGGTCCTCGGACGAGATTAACACAAGTCCTGTGGTTCACACAAACTTGGGCAACGCTGATTAAAATCATGAGTGTGACTATTTCATAATCCCGTCTAGACGGACTGACGCCAAACACTAACACAGACGAAGTTTCACAACAAATTTTGCACATGTGGATTAGAAAGAGGGGTTCCCTACAGGTTGAAATTTATTACATTTATTGAATAAAAGAATGCCCAGGAGTTGTACCGTCACACGATTGTCATTGCCTTTTGAAATTAGCGAGTATTTGCCAGGGTTGCTGGGTAATGTATAAGAACAAGCACTTATTATTAAGCGATTCTAGTAGAATATTAACAAGCTGACACACACATACACATATTTATTCCAGTTAATAATCAGGGTACTGGTAATTTGGGCCAGCCACTTTATTGGGACAGTATTCAAAATACAAAATCACAACAGGGTTACACACAGAATGTTTTTTCACCTCATAGTTCTGGTCTGCTGAGTATTCAGTACAGTAGGAATGTCTCAGTTTTTCTCTTATTAAACCATTTTTTTTAATATGTAATTTACCCGAATAGATCAGTGATGTCAACAAACCACAATACATTGTTAACAGTACTCGACAACATGTGTATGGTTTTGGACTTTCGGTGTTTGTCCTTGGCGACATAACACATGCCAACTACAGGCACCAAAATCCCCTTGAGAGGAATGTTATAAAGTTTTTGATAAAATGCTCTACTAACTCGCATTTAGTGAGATTTTGATGTTTTGGAATAAAAATGCATGGGGAATTTGTCACTTTACAAATTGTATTCATTATTTATCTTTATCTATACCATTATACATCAAGAGTACTCTACTCCAGTACCGTTACACAGGTAGTGAAAGCTTACCCGAACTCGGTCTTTTGAATCTATGGTAAAATTCTATGTAATTTTATCAGCTTTCCATACTGTGCCCCTAAACTACATTTGTTTGTTACCGTATTCAAACAGCAGTTGAAAGTGTTAAACTGTATATGATATAGCTTCATGTGGCTTAATCATAATAAACCGTTCTGTATTAAAATACTGTAACGAGCCTAGTAAACTGTATTTTAGTTTACATTTCAAAGATATTAAATTCGTTATCATTTATTTTCATTCCATTGTTGCCGCCTTGATGTGAAATGTAACGATACAATTAAGCCAAATCTCGTACCAGTGATAAAAAAGATAATTCTTGATATAAAAATTACTTCATATGAAATAAAATGTGTAAAAAATGATTAAAATGTAAATACTTTGACAAGACGTACAACGATATTACCTAACCCAAGTGATTGAGCCGACAACCCATACATATAGAAGGGAATTACGTAACATACTTATTAAAATGTGAATATTTTGACATGATTGAGCCGACAACCCAAACATAAAGAAGGGAACCACGTAACATACTTATTAAAAATGTGATAGACCAAACAATGATGGACACCGAACTAAAGAAGAACCAGAAGAAGAGGACAGATCCATACAAATAAACAGAATTTAAACCAGAAGAGAAGAAGAGGAGAACCGAACCGGATTGAAGAGAAGAAGAGGAAGAATGAAGAGGAGACAGATAAAACCCAAGGGGAAACTAACACACTTATATAAAAGGGAAAGATTGTATGTTTAGAGATAGAATACGGTCAATAAACCTTGAATAATTATATATTAATGAAACCAATGTTATTATTAGCATTAATTTAACATATGTACCCATTTTTTAAGACAATACAATTGTAAAGCAATGTAGTATAGGAAAAGTACACTAACCCTGTCAGAAAGGTTAGATTCAACCAAAACACAACTAGCCTAATATTGTTTATAGTAAATATAATACTAAAACAAAATAGTGAGAAATGGTAGGAGAAAGTATAGGGATTACCCATTAAATAACACTAATTATAGAACAGTGAACCAAAGTGAAGTGCTTTAGTGAAGTGTAAATGCCCTAAAAAATAGTGAAAGTGGATGTGAAACATTCAAATTAGAATGATAAGTAAATAGACACTCTGTAAAACATTGATAAACCACCAATGATTGGAGTAAGAGTATAATTAGTTATATACCTAGAAGTAATTAAAAATAGTATTTAAAATTAATATTAAGGAAGCTTGTAATAATATTCAGGGAGAAAGTCCAGTACCATAACTTGTGTTAACATGATAGGATAGAAGTAAAGTTTGTTATTAAAGATTAAACTTGTAAAGAATACAACACCCCATGTTGAAAGGGGAATCAACCTTCATAATATTAAAGAAAGTAACAATGTTTATCACCCTAGTTTATAAGACAAGAAAGAAATCAATGTTAGTAGTAAGAATAATTTATGACTTGTAAAGAATAGTTGATTCAATGTTTAAAGAAGGAATATGGCTGAAAGGGACTTACAGTCCATAAACCTAACTATTATATTTTAAATGAAGAGTAATGAAAATGTATGTTGAATCGTAATTAAAACACAAACAAATAAGTGAAGCCCATCAGGCTGAATTCAGAATGTAATTTAAAAAGGAAATACACTGAAAAACAATCATGGCTGTTTGTAACTATGAAAACAGTTAACTGCCAAAGACATTCAAATGCAAATTGTATCAATTTCACAAAAAAATCTTACTAATCTAAGAACTGAATGGATAGTAATTATATATCAGTTATTTCAACACAGAAATATTATTGTAATAATTTAATTCAAGAAAGAAATGTTATTTATTAAATGTCAAATAATTAGACTATAGTTAATGTGTAACAGAATATGACCTTATGAGGTATCATTGTAAACTTTGAAAGGAAAGAAAAATAATAATGATGTCATTTATTATCCCAAAGGAATTATAAGGGAATAAAATCATTAGGAAAATACTTAATAAATTTGAATAAAAATTCAAATATTTCTAACAATGTATGTAAAGAGTAATTAATCAAGCATTGAATTATTGGTTACTATGACAACGAGACGTTTGAGGGCTTATTTTTCCGTTAAATTATATAGACGCTGAAGAAACGAAGCGTGGGTACGCCACACGAAAAATTGGACAAACTAAAACTTTAATTTAAACAGTTATAAAAGTCGAATCAGTGAACCAAAATAATCCAATATGAAGAGACGTCGATCTATACAGAATTAATGATGTCCAGGAACGAAATTAAATAAAGTAATTAACGAAAAAAACCAGACCAGTTTGAAGAAGATGTTGGAAGCCTTCAACCAGCCCAAATTCGAAAAATATACGCCTATCCTGATGACGACCCTTCAACGTGAGACGAACTGATAAGTACCGAATAATTTCTTACTCCCAAAAACCCCAAATTACTTAAATTATTTTCAAATGATAAAATTTCTCACTATTTAAAAAGTAGTATTTTCTTTCAAAGGTAAAGGCATAATTTACTTACTTATATTAAAAAACATTTATAAAGATAACCTTATTTGTGAACATAACTACTGTAACAGAAATACGACACTACTGAACAAATTGTACAAACACATTATAAATCCTAAGTACGTATAAGGTATAGTAGTGTACTTTCTTTTCATGTAATCAACGTTTATGTCTATTTTCATGATCAAAAGAACTCCAGATTTTAAAAACATAATAATTTGTTAAAAAGTAACTGAACGATAGTGTTTTGAAATCAATTTTGCCAACCTGAGATATTTTGTGTTTCAAGCTCTAAGCCGGAGCATAATATTATAAATTTGTTTATGATTCAATTGTCATATTTATTGATAATTAAATGTGTATTAAAAAACGCAGTACAGAACATTACTATCTTGTTATTTCATAGGATTTTTTTGTAAATATATGTGTGTTAGCGAAGTTTTAAGTCATAGCCAACTAGCGCTTATCACGAGTGGCCGAGTCGACAACCTGTGTAGCAGCGGGAATAATTCGAACGCCACAGCTGTCCATGCTAATACCACGTATTACCTTAAAAATTAGATGTTTTAATTGTTTTAACAAAACAATTTGGCGCCACCCGGGAATCGTAATCCCTATGAATTAACAGGTAGGTTGTACTGGTGACATTGACAACGCTACGGACTCCAGTAGTGACGTCGATTTATGTAACAACCAGTGTGAGGCAAACACACTACATTCACACTAATACACAAAATAAACAAGTGTGATACATTTTAACAGGTACGACCCTACTCGTTACATATTGACGAACCCAACGAGGGGCTTTAAGGAAGTACACACACACCCGTTATATATTGTTACATATTGGCTTCCATCGCGGGGCTTGAACAAGGGTGTCACACAAATTCACTCGTTACAATGTATATAAATTTAACAGATAATGTTTGTAAATGTTATAACAACTTTGAATTAATTTTTCATGCCCATGTAAGCTTACTCATTTACTAAAAAATAAATCGACCATTCTTCATACAAAATAGTATAGGAAATGAAGGTCGACAGCTGTCCAAGTTTGTGAGCTATGCAATGTGTTAAATTAAGATTAATGGTAAGTAGTAAGTGTTACAAAGCATAGTGGTGAGTGGGTAGAGTCTTTATCTGACTTATTATTTTTATTATGGTATTTTTTCATTCAAAAAAAAAACATCGACAACATAAAACATCGAGCACAAAACATCGATGTAAAAAAACATCGGCTCCAATAAATCGACGTTAAAAACATCGACATCGATGTCGCATCCCTAAATTGTGCTCGTCGCTTGTTTATCTTCATTTTATTTGCACCATGTGTTTGGAAGCTGAGAATATGTTGTGTTGTAATTGGGGAAAGACCTTGTGAATCGTGTTCATCGTTTATTTTGCGTCGTATTTTTCTCAACGCGTTGGGAAGTCGAGGTTATGCTGCAAGTTTGAAAAAAACGTGAATTGTGCTTGTCGCTATTTTTGCTTCATTTTTGTCTTCACTTATTTCGATACAAAGGTTATGTTGTGAGTTGTGGGATAACGTGAATTGTGTTTGTCGCTTTATGACTGTGTTGTTTATCAGAAATCATGAGTGAATCCACGAAAAAACAGTATTTTCAGGTGTCCAGGGAATCCTATTCTTTGGAATTCCCATGCATCTTGAAATCCAGAAAAGGAGAAAAATTTGCGTTTTGTACCGTGTGTGCGTGTGATATTAATATAGCACATGGCGGCAAAAACGACATTACAAATCATATTAAGTGTGCTAAACATCTCAGTAATTTGAAGTCAAAGGCAGAGAATCAGAAAATACATAGTTTTTTTACCAAAGCTGGAGATAGTAATTACGATGTTATTCAAGCCGAGTGTTTGTGTACTTCTTTTCTAATATAGCACAACATACCACTGGCTGCAGCTGATCATGCAGGAGCCTTGTTCAGAAGGATGTTCCCTACATCGGAAATTGCTAAAACGTATGGCTGTGGTCGCACGAAAACAACGTGTG
The DNA here is from genome assembly GCA_034769895.1 of Magicicada septendecula. Classification (NCBI taxonomy): domain Eukaryota; kingdom Metazoa; phylum Arthropoda; class Insecta; order Hemiptera; family Cicadidae; genus Magicicada; species Magicicada septendecula. Next base: position 480,573,236 of record CM068367.1, on the reverse strand, counting down.
TTTTGAACGAAATGGCACGTTGTACAACCCAAGAAATTGTCACACGTCTACAGAATGGACCATTTTGTTTGTCCACAGATGGAAGCAATGACACTAGTTCAAAGCTGTATCCGATAGTGGTTACATTTTATGATGCTGTGCAAGTAAATGTTACAAGTAGTGTACTATCGATACCATCATTGCGTCGACTGGACGCAACATTGGTAAGCTGCTACTATCGCAATTGGAATTCCACAAAATACCAATTAAAAACTGTCTTGCATTCTGTTCGGACAATGCTCCTGTTATGATTGGACAGAAAAATTGAGTTCTTGCAGTTCTGAAAGAAGCTCATGCAGATATTTTTGGCATTGGTTCCAGCTGCCATCTCATTAATTTAGCTGCTGAGAAAGCTGCAGCAAGTTTACCTACTCAGAATCGATGAGATTCTTGTTGACCTTTTCTATTACCTGGAGAAGAGTGCCAAGAGAAAAGAACGGCTTCAGAAATTTCAAAGTTTGCATGGAAAAGAAATAAAGAAATTGTTGAAGCACGTGTGCACAAGATGGCTATCCTTAGGCAGGTGTTTAGACATTATTAGATCAGTGGAATCCACTTCTTTCGTTTTTCAAGGATGAAGTAGTGAGTGCTCCAAATGTTTCTGCCAGTTTGTCATTCTTCACCATTCCTAAAGCAGGCCGCGGTAGATCTGATGACAACCAGAAAAAGAGACTTCTCGATTGCTCCTCCTCATCTGAAGCCAAAAGAATGGCACGTTCTTCCAAATGTGACACGCCAGTTCTGCGAAACGTGAATCCCACTACATCTCGCGAAGAAAAGCTGTTCATATTTCTTTCTTCGGACCTTAATAAGGCTATTTGCACTTTTCTGCATGTGACTATCCCATCATTTGAAAGAGTTAATACAGTCCTTCAGAGTGCTTCCCCGCATATTCACATATTATTCGACTTAATGATGGATCTGTTGAAACAGACGCTCGCTAAGTTTGTGAAACCAAGTGTAATTAAAGGCTCTGCATTGCTTGATGTCTAGTATCACCCTATCCAGAACCAGAAAGTTGACGAGGAATTGATTATTGGCATTCAAACCCAGAATTTGGTTAAGACACTGAAAGATGAAGACAGATCTCTATTTTTTTCGTCTGTCAGAAACTATTTCTGTACTGCCTGTGATTACATGGTCAATAAGTTCCCTTTCAGGAGTGATGTCCTGAAGCATGCACAGGTTGCAAAACTTGACAGCATCGAAAAAGCTCAGTTTTCTTCCGTTAATTTCTTTTTGGAGAAGTTTCCCATTATTCTGTTGCGGAAAGAAAATGAAACAAGAGATGATGCTGTCAATGAACTCCAAAGGCAGTTTGCAGCCCATCAGATAGATGACTTGTCTTCTGTTGAAGGTAAACAGGGTTCGGTTGTTTCTAAATGGGCTCAGGTGTCAAACATCCTTGAAGCTGATGGACATCATAAATTCGACAGAATCTCTAGATTCATGTTGTCTATTCTTACAATACCGCATAATAATGCAGAATGCGAGCGGATTTTTAGCCTAGTTAAGAAGAATAGGACTCAGTTCAGGTCATCTATGTCCAATGGAACTCTGGAAGCCATTTCCATTTTGAAGACGAACAGTTTTGAACCATGTCATAAAAGCACTTTTTCTAAAGACTTTTTAAAGAAAGTTAAACAAGCTACAAGTTTATCCCTTAAATCGGACTAAAGGAAGTGCATGTGATTGTAAATAATATAAATAACTTCAGTGTACTGTATATAATTATCTTTTTGGTTTGAAGTGCAGCAAGATACTCTTTTCTGCAAAATTTTCTTCAGTTGTGTGAATAGCCTACGAATAACGTTGGGTAAGTGGATTTCATTGATAAATTTTACAAGTACTTGTGGTCGTTTAATTCACTTTATATTTTGTCCTTTAGAATATTGTATTAATGCTATAGAACTCTAATTATCTGAAGTGAAAAATTTGCATGCATTTTGTGTTGTTAAACTGCATTTTGACGCGCGGGTTCGGACGTATTTTGATGCGCGGGATTTTTACTGATTGGCCTTTTGGAAAGTTGGCAGGTATGAGTAGGATATTTTGGGCAGTGTTTTCCTTAAATCACTGGGCTAAAAATATTTTCTTTAAGTGAAGTGACTGGTCACTGCTCAAGAAAGCTTGCTGCTGTTTAAGAACGAGTTTTTATTTTCCTTGTTTTTCATGTTCCCCTCCCCTCAAGCAAGAGCTGTGTCATGTGTGGTGTCATGTACAGAATGTTTTATGCTTTGTAAGTTTTGGCTTCTATGTAGAAAAGCTAGGAACTTTTGCACCAACATCTTTTTATATTGTACTTCAAAATAATTGTAAATTATGCCAAGATGTAATGCCTTTAGTTGACTTGTGCAGTTTGCTGGGGAAAATACAGCTTTTATATTCCTTGGTGATACTGTTGTAGAATGAGCTACACAAGAGCTGGAAAAGACAAATCTTTGCTTGTAGAACATTAAGAGAGCTCATCTTGGCATCTAGGCAGTGCAAGTAGTGTCGCAAGAATTCAGCAGTCACTCAAGTTTGCTGCTTTGTACTGTGTAGGTAGATGTTTAATACCCTTATAAGTACCTGGTTTAATCATATTTGCCAATCACTAAAGGTGGCAGTTTTCCTCTATTTGTATTGGCACCTAACACTTCTAACAATACTCTTTACTGGTCAATTTTCTCCCTTTCTGGTCAGTATTCTGTTGGGATAAAATTGGAGAAGAGACCTGTTTTATCAACACTGTATATGCATTTTGGCTCCTAACTTGCTGTAATTTCTGCTAAGCTGTTTTTTCAGTTGTCTACTGCACTCTGGTCTTCGTAGTTGCTTTCTCCAGTGACTTGCTGTTCAGATTTATCCAGCCAACCATTTGAAATATGGAAGTCTTCATACCAAGCAAATTCCCTTACTTGTGCCTTACGTAAGAAATATTTGATATACTTTAACATCTAAAGTGTTTAAATGTTTATAAAATTACAGTGATGATAAATAAAAATTACAGTGCTCTTGTATAAAAATAGTGGTAACCTCTAACTTCAACATGTTAATGATGGCCAGGTATTTTTAAACATTACATTAAATAAGATATCTAAACTAAAAATTTACAGATTATTTTTTAGAACCCCTAACAGTGGTGTCAAGTTACACTTTGGCATAAATATAATATGTTGTAGCTATAAATAGATAAACATGATATATTTATATATACATTTAATAATTTGATTATTCTAATGTGTCCAATATTTGTAGTAGTAATTGATTTAATATATTTAATTAAATATATTTATATTTTCAATATTTTTATACAGAAGAGACACACTGTGTGGTACGCTGGATTATTTATCTCCAGAGATGGTTTCTGGCCGTCTTCATGATGCCACAGTTGATATCTGGAGTGTAGGTGTTCTATGTTTTGAACTTCTAACTGGTAAACCCCCATTTGAAGCACCTACATATGATGAAACATATTATAAGATCCAAAGAGCAATATATAGTGTTCCTGATTTTGTATCTGCGCTAGCAAAGGACTTAATTAGAAAGGTACGTAAGTTAGTATTTTATTAGTCTGTAGTAATCAGTATATAAATAAAATTGGACATCAAAAGTGCCAATGTAAACATTGTTAATGATTCATATAAGTGATGTTTTTAATCGTGCACACATTATTTTAATACATTCATTACTAACTACTTGGATCCGAATAGCTAGTGTGTCTAAACAGAAGGGCACTACTCGCTTCTGAGTGTCTGTGGTATCCGAAATGTTTTTTTTTAGTCTGAGCTCAGCTCTTGTGGTACCGGTAAGTGGATGTATGTCATCAGCAGTGAATGTGTTAAGATTGCAATATCCAACCTACAATGCATGTGTCACATGTGGCACTCAGTGCCACATCGTATGGTGTACAGATTAGTACAACAAAACCTCATTTACAGCAGCCATATGTAGCAGAAGAGCTTGAGACATATTCTCACCTACAAAACTTTGTATGAAATATCATCAATCAACAGTGTAGACTTTGAAGTCAGAACAGGCAATATGGCTAAATCCTCAAAGTGTAGGAGAAGACGAAAATCCTTTATAAGTTAGTTTACCTTGTAAAAATCAATTTTAAATTTATTAGTGTACTGCCTACTGAGCACATAAAAATATTTATAGATTCATTTGGTTTTTACCTAATTTTAAAATGTTTGTTAAAATAGTTATATTTGTTAATAGCATGCAGTATTGTTAAGTAAACATTTGGGGTTTTGTGTCAGTGACCCCTACTCTCTTCGCCCCCCCCCCCCCCAGAAACATACCCAGAGGACACGTCTGCACTTTTATATGGGCCTGGGTCTGTCAGCAGATATCTTGTTTCAGCTTTTTTTCTTATGATTTTTGTTTGTTTAACACTTAGTTTTGTGCATTTTTTTCAGTTGTGTTTTAACTTTTTCATAAACAATCAGTTTATACAAAATCAGTGCACAAGATATCTGTAGTCAGTATTATTTAATGAGATACAAATGTATATTGCTAATATATTAACCTTATAGTGACTTTCCAAATTTGTTGGTTTTGAATTCATTTTTTATTTCAGATATATGCTCTATAATACAATTTATGAATGTGAATTCATAAATTAGTACACTCAAGCATGGAATTTAAAGCTATTAATATTTAGTATATGTGTTGTTCTTTATAGCCAGTTTGATGTGGTTTGTAATGCTTTTTATGCTAGTTTCACAGTTCCTTGTGATATCTTCATCCCTATGCCATATTTGTATAAGTTATGCTATGAGATCAGCATTGGTGGTGATCATCTTATTTTTCAATTTTTCTTAACAGTTGCCTAAAGATAATAGAATTTTTATTTGTGCTGTTAATGCCAGGAAAGGACATTAACATTATTTTCTGTCAGAAATTTACCGGTGATTAGACTTTGTGCCATGATGCCCTTATCCTACAATAAAAACAAAGGCTCCAAAGAACCAGTCATTAAGTTGTGAGTAGTATAAAAGTGGGGGTTAGAAAACACTTCCGGGTTCCAGTTGAAAACACTACCGGGTTCCAGTTCATGACGTCATAGAGGCACTGGCAGCTGGTGTCCGAGCTGTCCATGTGACGTCACTGTTTTGTGTGTGTGTGTATGTGTGACTGAAACACTTCCGTGTTCCAGTTCATGACGTCACACAGAGGCCCTAGTCGCTGGCGTCCGCATGGCTAAAACCTGTTTCAAGACGTCACGGAGGCCGTGGTTTCTGCATGTCCAAAATTTGGTAGCCGAAAACAATGTGTAGCGGATGGGGGTACCCGGAATTCGGCGGTTGCCCGGACGCACAGAGGCGATGTCATCGGGTACCGTTACGCGAAATTTTGGGGGCATCGGGTACCGAAATTTGGTCCATCGGGTACCGTTACCCGAAATGTTTAAATCAACGGATGGGGGTACCCGAAATTGTTGGTGTCCGAATTTTGACACCCGAAATGTTTAAATCAACGGATGGGGGTACGCGAAAGGTGGGTACGCCCTAACCGGGTTCCAGTTCATGACATCACACAGAGGCCCTGGCAGCTGGTGTCCGAATGTTAAAACACTTCCGGGTTCAAGTTCATGACGTCACACAGAGGCCCTAGTCGATGGTTTCCGTGCATGTCCAAAATTTGGTAGCCGAAAACAATGTGTAGTGGATGGGTGGGGGTACCCGGAATTCGGTGGTTGACGAGGTCCTGGACGAGCCGTCACGGAGACAATGGTACCGTTACCCGAAATTTTTGATGTTCGAAATTTGGTACACAAAATATTTAAATCAACGGATGGGGGGGTACGCCCTAAAACAAGTCCTGCATAACGTCACACAGAGGACCTGCTCTCCAATCGTTCCATATGTGTCACTGTCCATAGAGGGCATGGTGTCCAATATTTAACACCCGAAATGTTTAAATCAACGGATGGGGGTACCTCCAAATTTTTGTGTCAGAAATTTAGTACTCGAAATGTTTAAAACAACGGAAGGGGTACCCCGAAATTTTGGGGTGTCCGAAATTATGTTAAAACACTGTCGTCCGACAACGGGTGGGGGTACCCCGAAATTTTGTGGTGTCTGAAATTTAACCTGCATGTCTAGAGGACGTGATGTCTGAAATTTGACACCCGAAATGTACGCCCACATGACGCATGTGTTCGAATGTAGCAATGGGTATATGTTATGTCATTGGTGTCAGTGGCTTGTGGTTCCTATTGGATATTAATTTGTACATAAAAATAAATTATAGCCCTCCCGTTACCCGAAATTTTTGGTGTCTGAAATTTGGTACACGAAATATTTAAATCAACGGATGGGGGTACCCGAAATTTGAAAGGTGGGTACGCCCTAAAACAAGTCCTGCATGTCTGAAACACTTCCGGGTTCAGGTTCAGCACTGTGCCGACACAGAGGCCGTGGTTTCTGCAAGGCGAGGCGGTGTGGTGGATAATAAGGTACCGTTAAGCGAAATTTGGGTCATCGGGTACCCCCACACTCCGCTTAGCTCTGGACGGGAGGGTAGTGTACCGATACGCGAAATTGGTCGGTTAAAATTTGCTAACAGAAACACTTCATTTTTAACTTCACAAGAGCTACACAGCGCACTTTTGATTTGTATACGTCAATCCCAGCTATCGCATTTCAACATCGAAATTAAAGAACTCCAGGCACAACGCCTGTACCTAATACTAGTAAAACCTTTTCGCTTAATCCCTTTATAGACAACACGGGGATATTACGCGTGGGCGGACGCCTTCAACAGTCTCAGCTCAACTATAATAGTAAACACCAGATAATACTTCACCCGCAGTCTCATCTTACTAGACTAAATATAGAAAACGAGCATATTCGACTACTCCATGCCGGAGTACAATTAATGCAGTGCTCTCTACGTCAAAGATATTGGATCATCAATGACAAATCTTACATACGCTCCGTGATACACAAATGCCTCACTTTTTTTCGATTTCGCGCAACTGGCTCGAGCCAGCTTTTAGGGCAATTACCCTCTTCCAGAGTCACTCCCTCTAAGCCATTTTCCGGCGTAGTTGACTATGCCGGTCCCATATTTCTACGTCAGGGCAGGCAGCGGTCCAAATCAATCACAAAGGCTTACATTTCACTTTTCATTTGCATGACCACTAAGGCAATTCACCTTGAATTGGTATCAGATCTGACTGCAGACGCCTTTATAGCTGCTTTAAAACGCTTCATAGCTCCCAGGGGCATCCCTGCACAAATAGTTTCCGGTAACGGTACAAATTTCCGTCGTGCTGGCACTATATTACACGATTTGTACAAACTTTTTCAACAAGACGAATTTCAACAATCCACTCAGGACTTCGCCAGTTCACAGGAGGTCAAGTGGTCTTTAATACCTCCGTCAGCACCTCATTTCGGTGGTCTATGGGAGAGCGGAGTAAAAGCGTTAAATTTCATTTACGGCGCGTTATCGGCAGTACGCTTCTCAACTTTGAAGAGCATTACACTGTTTTGACTCAAATAGAGTCATGTCTGAATTCACGTTCCTTGTTCGCCATTTCAAGTGATTCCGGGGATCCCGAGCCCTTGACTCCAGCACATTTCTTAGTTGGTTCTCCACTTACTGCGCTCCCGGAACCCGACTATTCGGATATAAAAATGGGTCGCTTGGGGAGATGACAGCTTCTGCAGAGATTCATCCACTCTATATGGAAGAGTTGGTCAAGAGATTATCTGCATCAGCTGCAACAACGAAATAAATGGAGAAAACATTCAAAAAATTTGTCTCCAGAACAACTCGTCCTCATTTTAGAAGACAATACCTCACCTCTGCAGTGGAAACGTGGTATTGTCACCCAAATCTATATGGGGCAGGATTCATTAGTACGCGTAGCGGATGTCCGCACCACAAACGACATCCTGCGTAGGCCTATCCACAAACTGTGTCCACTTCCCGTGGCATCAGACTAATTGGTTTTTCAGTGCTCCATGCCCGGGACATTTCCGGATGAGCACATGCTCTACGTACTACTAATTACAATGTTAAATGTACTTATTTATACATTTATATTTATATTTATGCCAAATTAATGCACGCTATTTATATGTGCATTAGTAAACATTTTAAGTGTTCTTTTTTCGTCAGTGTGATGTCAGTTATTGTGTACTGTTTGGTGCAGTTTTATAATTATCATGAATTTTTTGGGTATATTTCTATTGTGCTATTATTATCATGAATTTTTTGGGTATACTTCTGTTGGGCTATTATTATAATGAATTTTTTGGGTATATTTCTATTGTATTATTATGTAACCTTGCTTATTATGCACTTATTGTCATGCTATTATTATTGAATTCTTTGGATTTCTATTAGTTATTGTGTAATGCTACTTACTATGTGTTATTCATTGCATGTATTATTGTCATTGAATTTGGGTATATTGTTATTATTATTATGTGCCATCAGACATTCTAGCATTTGTATTTTATTATTATATATTGTTCGATGAGTATTGATCAATATTGTATTTATATTTATGTATATTGTATTGAATATTGTATTTGTATTTATGCTATCTAATGAGCCATCTTTCGATGCGCCAATATTCATTATACTATGTATTATCACACATTTCAGGTTTGTAACTTGTTAATGGATACTTGCATTTTTTCATGTAACTATACTGTAACCTATATTACTGTAACTTATGTCAAAATCACCCGATTTTGGGCGGGCAGTATGTTAAATCTTTGTATCTGTTTATATACCCGCGCGCATTCGGCCCGCGCAATTACGTCACGCTCAATGTACAGGTCGCTAATCGCGAGCTGCGATGTTAGTTAGTTAAAACTCAGCCTTCATCCGATCAGTACTCTCTTCCATTTGCTAGCCGCGGCTACGTAAAATTTAATAATGTAACTTCTTTATACAATTTTTCTTTCTTCTATCGGTATTTATCTTGGCAATGTACGCCATACGTAATTGGATGGGCCATGCGCTTCATTATATAATTATTCAATAAATGGCTAGTTAACTCAGATTATACAGTCCACTTCTTCATTTAAAAAACACATTTCCGATTCCTATACCAGCAGCACTTCGCATGACAAATACTAACTCTAGAAATATTCGAGAGCGTTGAGCATGCAGCAGACAGGTTTATTGCGGTATCGTAAAGCGGGTTTGATTTAAAATTTAAGTGATCGATTAGCACGAAGTCACGACTGTGTACGTCATTGTATGCCCTATATATCTCAAATTCTTCCATCGTGCAATTTTTTGGCCTCAGGTTCGTTGTCCGTGAGTCAATACTAATTTCTGACCATTGAATCTTTTAGAGGACGATGAAACGAAGAGAATGGTACCTTATTCGAGGTTCTAGGTCTATTTTTTAGCCATTCTATGCTTAAAATAACGCTTATTATCACTAAATAATCGTACAAATTTTTTGACCTCAGGTTCGTTGTCAGTGAGTCAATACTAATTTTTGACCATTGAATCTTGTAGAGGACGATGAGAGGAAGAGAATGGTACCTTACTCGAGGTACGAGGTCAGTTTTTACCCGTTCTATGCTTAAAATAACGCTTATTATCACTAAATAATCGTACATTTTTTTTGACCTCAAGTTCGTTGTCCTTGAGTCAATACTAATTTTTGACCATTGAATCTTGTAGAAGACGATGAGACGAAGAGAATGGTACCTTATGCGAGGTTCGAGGTCTATTTTTTAGTCTTTTTATGCTTAGAATAACGCTTTTAATCACTAAATAATCGTTCACTTTTTCGGTTTTTGCCCTCATGTTCGTTGTCCTTGAGTCAATACTAATTTTTGTCTATTTCTACGTGTTGATCGTCACCTTCCACTTCCTTAGCCAATCCAACTGCCTCTGTGGCTTTGTGTTCTCAAATTGTAGGAACAGTGAGCTTCAATGTTGCATAGCGTCGTCTGCGAAGAGGGAAAACGCTTCTTGGGGATACTCCTACACGTCTTCGTTTACACGATGTACGTACATAGCGGAGCCAAAGATGAAAGCCTGCTGTACGCCGGCGGGGTGGATTGGAATTTAGAACAGGACCCGTCGACGCTCACCCTGACGGTTCGGCCGATAAAGTAGACAGTAGAATATACCCAAAAGAAGAAGAGATAGGAGAGGAACTAGCTAACAAGGAAGGTATTCGTTCCGGACTTTGTCAAAAGTCTCTTGCTCAAGTCCAGCAAAGACAGCGCCCGTACAGTCTATCTTGTTGATAGCATCCAAAAAATTACATAATAACGGGAAGAATGCCTTTTTTTCCAAGTGATTGAATTTGTCCCTGAACTGCTCAACATTTGTCTGCTGCTCCAAGGAAAAAAAAGTTCTTTGTCATCGTTGTTGATGATGAGGTTATACTGCTGCACGGCTATTCGTACAAGTGTTGAACAAAGAAAATCACTGCCCCAAGATCAACGTTATCGTTAGCGTTAGCGTTAGCGTTAGCGTTTGTAGCGTTCTTAGAGTCAGCTTTCTAAGCGTTAGCATTAACTTTAGCGTTCGCGTTAGCGTTAACGTTCTTAGCGTTGGCGTACTTACTGTTTACGTTTTCCGTTTTAGCGTTAGCCGAATCACACAAATCATTCATCACTAACACTATTACTACCAGATCAACGTTATCGTTAGCGTTAGCATTTGTAGCGTTTTAAGAGTCAGCTTTCTAAGCGTTAGCATTAACTTTAGCGAGTTAGCGTTAACGTTCTTAGCGTTGGCGTACTTACTGTTTACGTTTTCCGTTTTAGCGTTAGCCGAATCATGCAAATCATTCATCACTAACACTATTACTACTAGATCAACGTTATCGTTTTTTAGCGTTCTTAGGGTCATCTTTCTTAGCGTTAGCATTAATTTTAGCGTTTGCGTTAACGTTGACGTTCTTAGTGTTATCGTTTCCGTTTTAGCGTTAGCCGAATCATGCAAACCATCGTCACTAACTGCAGTCACTGCAGATCAAGTGCAAGTATGACGTACTTTTCATGGAATTGTTGAACACAAGATTTGAAAATGCTGTTGTCATCGATTTGGAGGACAGTGGAGCTTGCCCGCAAACGCAGGAAAATAAGTTCCATGATTTTCTGCTGAAGCGTTGGAGTGAGGCCTTCACTGAAGACCGGATGAAGTCAGTCAAGCCGTGCGTTCTCTCGTAGGTTGTGACATCTCACACAACACTTGCGAACGACAAGGTTAGCGTCCAGCTTGTAATCGACTATGTAATTAGCTTAATAATTCTTATTTTATCTTAAATAATTACAAAAAAATAGTTATTTTCCAACAAATTAACATAAAAAGAGATGGAAGAGAGAACGTTTATATTATTTAATACGTCACATTAATGTAGTGCTAGACGCTGATTGGACAAAATCCGTTAAATACTGTACATATACATGTATGCTTATTCAAGCAGATTCGTATCATAGTGAACACGAAAGGCTAAAGAAATTTGTGTTATGGCCCGTAAAGTTCATAGTATGGATGCCGTGGGTTTTATTATTGCCTACATCTTATACTGACAGAGTTCGGTGCGCTTTTTGTTCGACCCATGCTAGAAAAGTGGGTAACGAACCTATGAGAGAACGCCAAAAATGGACTCGATTGTATCGTTTTCTAAGAACAAAATCCAATAATAAAAAGTTTATAGATGTTTAGAAGTGATGTGTTTTTGCGAGGGTGGTGTATGTCGTTCGCCTCCGTATGATAGACTTTGTAATATATTATGTAACGATAAACGTAATCGTTTAAATCTGGAAAAAATTGGTCGCTATAGAGGTAAAAACAATTTCTGTGTACATGAACTGGACGCCTGTAATTTGCTGCGAACAGCATAGAACCTCGTGACAGCTAAAACTATTGAAAATTGTTTCACTCATGCTCGATTCATTTTAAATTCAGAGATTAAACAAACCGAATGCGAATAAATTGAAATTGGACCTACCCTGTCTGAAATGTTTAATCACGTATCATCAGCATTACATGTTTCAGTTTCTCTAAATGAGTAGATGTCTGTCGACGAGAACGTAACTACGGCTCTCGTATTAACAGACAGTGATATCGTAGAAATAGTGAAAACTGTGAAAATGATGAGGGTGCCGACGAACTTGACATGGAAAATGATATGACAGGAGTTCCTACCGCTACGATACACTTTCGTTGCTGAGATGTGTTCATCGATTTTTAGAAACCAACTCTGAATGTGAAATGTTTGAGCACGTCGATAAACTAGAACAATTTATTTAAAATCAAGTAGTGCAGAATTCTGTACAAAAGAAAATAACGAACTATTTTAAAAAGAATTGAACATTTTCACTACAATAACTTTACATTTTAAGAAAAAATTAATTACTGTATAATAGTCCAGGAGGATAAATAAAACGATCATATATTAGTACCTATTCAATATTCTTTATTGATTTATTTTACTAATAAATTCAGTAAGTAATATCTTCAGTATTTGACCATTTACAGTACAGTAGGTTCTGTACCTCATTTTGTTTCACTTTTTATCTGTTAACACGAAATTCGGTTAACACGAAATATAGGTTAACACGGAAAAAAACAGCTGGTCCCCGTCATTTCGTGTTAAACGTGTCCCACTGTATATTTAGAGGGAGAGAGAGAGAGAAAGCCTTCAAGGCTGTAAAAGAGAGAGAAAGAGAGAGAGAGAGAGAGAGAGAGTTGAGTATCGCTACAACAGACCGGCTAACAACTTGCTTGCAAACCAGTTTTTAGAGCTGGTTGATACACACACACACGAACGCACGCACGCATTGTCTATACAAAGGATCAGTGCACTCAAGTTCAAGGATATGCACAATATAATTTAAAGTAAATACTTGAAAATAGTTACTTTTCAGTGGTGTACTACGTATGGGAGATATAATCAATCATTTATCTAATGATATAAAATCATTATTTCCTACAATTGGAGATATATATACTGTATGTGTATATATATATATATATATGTTTTACTATTGATATCATTCATCTGTAACGTCAGGACGTCAAATTTCGGTGTCAGGTAACCATTACTCCAAACTTTTCGCGTAACGGTACACGATGGCCCATACCAAAATCTGCTACGTGCAGAAACCAACTACCATCCCCTCTGTGATGTCATTAATCACCAAATTTGGGTGTCAGGTACCCGATGCCCGCAAATTTTAACCGACCAATTTCGCGTATCGATACACTACCCTCCCGTCCAGAGCTAAGCGGAGTGTGGGGGTACCCGATGACCCAAATTTCGCTTAACGGTACCTTATTACCCACCACACCGCCTCGCCTTGCAGAAACCACGGCCTCTGTGTCGGCACAGTGATGAACCTGAACCCGGAAGTGTTTCAGACATGCAGGACTTGTTTTAGGGCGTACCCACCTTTCAAATTTCGGGTACCCCCATCCGTTGATTTAAATATTTCGTGTACCAAATTTCAGACACCAAAAATTTCGGGTAACGGGAGGGCTATAATTTATTTTTATGTACAAATTAATATCCAATAGGAACCACAAGCCACTGACACCAATGACATAACATATACCCATTGCTACATTCGAACACATGCGTCATGTGGGCGTACATTTCGGGTGTCAAATTTCAGACATCACGTCCTCTAGACATGCAGGTTAAATTTCAGACACCACAAAATTTCGGGGTACCCACTCCGTTGTTTTAAACATTTCGAATACTAAATTTCAGACACAAAAATTTCGAGGTACCCCCATCCGTTGATTTAAACATTTCGGGTGTTAAATATTGGACACCACGCCCTCTATGGACAGTGACACATATGGAACGCTCGGAGAGCAGGTCCTCTGTGTGACGTTATGCAGGACTTGTTTTAGGGCGTACCCCCCATCCGTTGATTTAAATATTTTGTGTACCAAATTTCGAACATCAAAAATTTCGGGTAACGGTACCATTGTCTCCGTGACGGCTCGTCCAGGACCTCGTCAACCACCGAATTCCGGGTACCCCCACCCATCCACTACACATTGTTTTCGGTTACCAAATTTTGGACATGCACGGAGACCATCGACTAGGGCCTCTGTGTGACGTCATGAACTTGAACCCGGAAGTGTTTTAACATTCGGACACCAGCTGCCAGGGCCTCTGTGTGATGTCATGAACTGGAACCCGGTTAGGGCGTATCCACCTTTCGCGTACCCCCATCCGTTGATTTAAACATTTCGGGTGTCAAAATTCGGACACCAACAATTTCGGGTACCCCCATCCGTTGATTTAAACATTTCGGGTAACGGTACCCGATGGACCAAATTTCGGTACCCGATGCCCCCAAAATTTCGCGTAACGGTACCCGATGACATCGCCTCTGTGCGTCCGGGCAACCGCCGAATTCCGGGTACCCCCATCCGCTACACATTGTTTTCGGCTACCAAATTTTGGACATGCAGAAACCACGGCCTCCGTGACGTCTTGAAACAGGTTTTAGCCATGCGGACGCCAGCGACTAGGGCCTCTGTGTGACGTCATGAACTGGAACACGGAAGTGTTTCAGTCACACATACACACACACACACAAAACAGTGACGTCACATGGACAGCTCGGACACCAGCTGCCAGTGCCTCTATGACGTCATGAACTGGAACCCGGTAGTGTTTTCAACTGGAACCCGGAAGTGTTTTCTAACCCCCACTTTTATACTACTGTTGTGGTAAAACTTGCATTTCAGGGACCTAGTAGTTCTGTAGTGGACCTTCTTCATAGTACCTTGTACAGAAGAATGCTGCTCCAAGCGAGTTTCGAGTTTGGGCCACTTAGATTAAAACTCCTCATCTTTGGTCAGCATACATATTGACTCCTCTCTTCTTCTGTTAAGAATATGAATACATAAAAAAATGTGACTTGAAAGAAAAGACAACATTATACAGTGGAACTTGCTTATAATGAGATTCAAGGGACCGAACAAATGTGCTTGTTAAAACCAGGTGCTCGCAATGTCTGAGTTGTCGACTCGCAAGCCTAAATATTTATAATGTGGTTATCGAACACAAAAAAAAAGTTACTATAGAAGAGGCTTTGTACAATAAAATTTTGACATGTTTTACATTTACGCTTAACCATTTCGTGGTGGGGAGTGGTGAGTGACCTTGGTGATGGAATATCTGACAGCTGTCGCAGTAGGGGTGTGCTTGTGGCTAAGCAATTACAGCACTCTTCCTGCTGCTTACACTAACTCAGACTTTACGTATCGTAACGATTATTTTGCTGTATTTAAACGTTTTCCATCCTCATTTTTGATGCAGGCTTTGGACTGCCGTTGGCAGAGTTAAAAACTTTTTTTTTAATTTAATTTTATTTTATTATTTTTTTGTTATTTTTTATTTATCATAAAGGTTACAACTATTACATTACATTATTACAACATAAATGTTTTTAATTATTGGATCTAATAATTTTTTAACATATGGTATTTTTCAAAACACGGCACCATGCAAAGTGAAACATCACACTTTTTGCATCTAATTCGCATAATTTTTCGTTGCGAATGAGATGCACAGACTACGCACCGTCTTTGGGGTATTTCTTTTTTTTCTATTCCCGGAAGAAACACTGGGTAATGACTATCTTTGTGTTCCAGTCGAAATGGAGACTCCTCTTGTTCTTAGTCGTTTTTTCCTAATTCTCATGAAATTTATCCAGCAACTGGCGGATAAGTTCTAAATGAAATTTAGTAAGGGGCTAGTTTGTTTTTTGTGTATTTCAAACATTGTTTTTGCGTTGAGCACACACAAATCCGTCACATGAAAAAAATTTGTTATACCACTTTATTGTTTTATGTATGCACTGCATCCTGTCTGTTTTGTCCACGGCACCCATTGATTTATTATAGTCCACTACACACGAGGGTTTTATTTTTTTTCGACCTGTTGTATGTTCTTTTTTATCAGTTTCTACCATCTTTGGTCCATGCACATCCAAACTTCTTTGTTGTCCATCCATTTCAGTGCAGAAAAAGTTCCAGATGACCTAAACTGTATTTCACCTTTTTTCGATTTCTTCGACATCGGCGGGACGTTTTTTATATTTTTTCGCAGTGTACCGACGGCATTTGTCAATTTTTCATTGAGGCATAAAAACAAATCAGGACTCGATAACCAATTATCGAGATAAATGGTGTGACCCTGGTTCAAATACATGAACAACAAACAACAACACCTGATTTTTGCCAGTCAGCGTTTCCAGACATAATTTCTGTTCTGGTACCAGCGTAGATAATGTAATAATAATATAATTGCTTTCTACATCACAAAGAACAAAAATTTTAATACCGAAACAGCTACGTTTTTTGGTATATACTATTTGAATTGAAAACGACCTTTGAACATTATTACTAAATTTTCAAATGGATTTAAGGCCTCTCTAAAAAATTTTCGTGTATGTTCGACTATAATCCGTATTTTTACAAGGCTATCTTGAGTAGGGGTCGAATTGTCACAAAAATATAAAAGATGCAGAATTTGTTTAAATCGGTCCCTGGCCATAATTTGGGGAATTATTATCGAGGTTAGTAATAACAAATCCTTTGCCCAACATTCGCCTATTTCTAATTTATTTACTCTTGGCATCAGCAGTGAATATGCGAAAAAGCAATAAAATTCTGCAGGCTTTATATCTTTCTGTCTAGACAGTCGGGATGGTAATGTCGTCAATTTGGTGATAACAAACTTGTAACTTGGGCAAATGACAGAAATAAATTCTAAGGCGAAAAAATATTTAAAAAACCTAAGCGAGTTGCCGTGTCCTCGAAACTAATTTGTAACCCGCTAACTATTTTATCAAAAGAGTGACATTTTGTCGCAGGACTGTTGGCCGACCAATCGTAAATTCTTTTTGCTTCTTAAGATTTCTTACCTCTTCTTGTTCATCTTCTTCTCCTTCTGATGTCTCATTTTCTGATGCAGCTGGACGTGGGTTGAAAGATTATGAGAAGGCCTGGGAGCATCCATATCTTCGTCCAAGAAAATGTCTTCCTCATCACTACTCTTCATCAATAAATCCATAACTTCCTTCTCGAATAAATAATTCCGTGCCATTGTAAATGTAATACTCACACCTACTGTTTACTATAGAGAAGCACAAACAAGATTGAATAGATGTTCGACAGACAAAGTAACGGTACCGGAGCAGGCAAAGTTGAGAACAATAGCTGTGGTAGTGAATTTGAAACAAAGACCCATACGCACTATCGAGTGTATATCGAAAAAAAAGGCGCATAGCAGATAACAAGGCTAACAGATAGCACTAACGCGAACATAAATATATACCGAGAGCCGCGAGTCGAAAACTCCGCGAGCATATATGTACACCCAGAGCCAGCTGGGCTTGCCAGCAGCAGGGCATAAATGTATGCCCAGAGCCGTGAAAGGGTTAAAAGTGAAATTTAGACTTTAAACATTTTTTAGACGCTAACATTCTTTGCTGAGTATTGGCGTACAGTGCATTCTCAATATATAGTAAAAGCAACTGTGTGGTAAAAACTTACTAAAAATCAGCCGGCTATCTGGCAAAAAACGCAGAACTTTCCATGCCACATGTACAATATTTATTTTTAAATTACAAGAAAATTCACTCTAATTTATTTGTCTTTTTGTTCCTCATTCTATAAATGGAGTCATCCAAATTATATTTTGCACACAGAACTTAATTAACCTTAAAAAGTCATCTATTTTTTTTCTTTAGTAATTTTGTATCTGTAGATACCAAAACTGTTTTGTAATTTATTTAAATACTACCTGGATACCCGTTTCTCGCTACGGTGATTATCAGAAAAAAAAATAGAATGTAAAGTAAGAAAATAGAAATAGGTTATTTGTGAAGCTTAGGTACCGGTATTTTGAAACTAAGAGAAACTATTTACGCTTGATCAATTTGTAGATGATCAAGCTTGATCAATCAACTATTAAAGCTTGAAAATTAATGAGTTGTTAAAAATGGCGCTGTATTATTTAGTTAGAGAGGGTAAGCTAAGTTTCTGTTAGAGATTAAGACAGTCCTTTATTATAAGCCTAACAACAATAAAATAGATGGGCTTAAGCCCTTTGATCCCACCGCCACCCCTGGTTTTTTGATCTACTTAGCCGGGCTAATAACTTGTTTAGCATATACTTTCAGTTGCTCCCTCAGATTAAGTGCTCAGGACCTCCCTGTAAACAACATTCCTGGTTTTGTTCTCTGGCTGGAGGATGACCAGGCTGTCAGGTGAACTGACTCTGGAGAATGCCACGTACAACTGGCCATGGGAGAAACAGTCACTCCTCAGATCCACACCAGCCACTATCAAACTCTGCCCCTGTGCCTTATTGATGGTCATGGTATAGCACACCTTAACGGGAAACTGCAGATATTTTAACTGAAAGTGGTAGTCTGATGGGATCAGAGGAATTCGGGGGATGATGACGGTTTCTCCCTTACCGACACCTGTGAAAATCGTGGCTTCCATGACATGATTGTGCAGAAGCCTGGTGCCATTGTACAGTTTTGGAGGGTTTAGATTGCACAACAGCATGATTGGAGTGCTAACCTTGAGGTAGAGGATGTGATGTGGTACTCCTGGTGGTCGAGAGTATGCAAGAACTCCACAGGGTAATGTACTTGTCCTACACCACAGAGTTCACAGACTCGTACCTAATATGCTCAGTCGGCAGCTTCTCCAACAGAAAGTTGTTGATGCTGTTGGCTGAGTCGTTTGTTGGAGTGAGAATAGCTCTTTCCCTCAGCCATGAAGTGCAATCCTCTCTAGCCTGATGAATGTTGGGGTATATTCAGTCACTGAAGCTGATCAGATCTCCCACAACATCGCAAAGGTTACCAGAAATATTTATTCTTCCCTCTTCTTCCAAAATCTTGCCATCACCAATATCAAGCAATAAGTTAGGAAACTCCTCTGCTCTCAAGTCACATTGGAGGTGGACACACATGTTAACTCTCAAGGTCAGGACTTTGACATTAGGCCATAAGAGGGATGACTTGAGACAGTCCTTGACTTCATCTGCGCGTGTCCCCCGTGGCACAACAAGCAAGGTCTGTCTGAAGTCACCAGCCAAAAGCACCGTAACTCCACCCATAAGACGGTTGCGGCCCCTAATGTCCTGGAGTGTCCTATTCAGAGCCTCAATACCTCCCTTGTGGGCCATGGTGCACTCATTCCACACAATAACTTTGGCTTCTCGAAGCACATGAGCCATGTCACTCTGCTTAGAGGTGTTACAAAGTGCAGACTCAGAATGATGCAGGTTGAGAGGTAACTTGAAAGCAGAGTGACTGTCCTGCCTCTGTCGATCAATACCTGAGGAAGCAACGGCAACGGCGATGAACCTTTCGCCCCTAACTGTGGCTAGCAACAGATTGATCAAGAACGTTTTACTAGTGCCACCAGGAGCGTCAAGAAAGAACAACTGCCCAGAATCAGAAGCAATGATGTGCATGATTTCATCGTAGGCTTTTCTCTGTTCTTGATTTAATTTTGGAACATTCACAGCAACTGTTTTGGACAGTTGAACAATATCATAAGACAGTTCCCTCAGTTGTTCACGGTTGGCGACAACGGCTGCTTGCTATCGTGAAGGTGGTGGAGAAAAGTACTGCAGGGAGGATACAACTAAAAAAAAGCGGCATTATCAGTGTTGTGGTTTTCGCACTTTTTTGTGGATAGGCATTAAGCTTTCAAAACTCTTTTTTAGTGAGCACCTAGAAGCCAAGAGGAATATATGTGCCGAACTTAGAAATCAAAATAAACCCTCAACGCCACATAGCAAGGAATAGAGGGACAGGATGAACTGTTTCGCGATTATTTTTGTGCCTCCTTGTGGTTATAGGTTAGGTGAAAAAAATACTGTTTTAGTAACTCCCTAAAAGCCTAAAGGAAAGTAAAAAAATAAACATTAGACTTTCAGGAAACTTACAGTTGAAAAAAAGCTGCATTATTGGTATCACGGTTTTTCGCGTTTTTTTGTGGTTAGCCATTAGTTTTCAAAACCCTTTCTTAGCGAGCACCTAGGAGCCAAGAGGAACATTCGTGCCTGATTTCAAGTTTGTTGGCTTTATAGTTACGGAGATTTCGTGATGAGTGAGTGTATGAATAAGTGAGTGGTATTTGGCTTATATATATATATATAGATTGCAAAATGCTAACTCAAAAGTTTCGCAAAAATTAATTTTATTTGAAACATTCGTTTCAGTCTTTAAGGAAATTTTCAACAAGTTAGGTCAGAATTGTATTGAATTAACACTGAACGTGGAAGCTATATTCTAGGGCTGTAGGTTGCTAAAACCTGTTTCAGAACTGATTATGAAATTCATAAAAGTGACTGAAATATTACTGAATGTGTGCAGAAAAGGAGGTAACTCGAATCTGATTTAATACCAAATGAAATGATAAACAGATGCTGAAAAACTTTAAGAACAAGTACACTGGATTTGAAAGTGGCTGACTCAGATGGCTTAACTCAAATTTAAAGGAATATGATAAAACCCAAAACAAAACAAAAAAATTCTTAAGAAATACAAATGTAGAAAACCCAAGAGCTCTGCTTGAATATGAAAATTCAGTATTATCATAAAAGAACATTTTTTTATTATGGTAATAGATCAAATTAACTAGTGTGGAGGTTGGAAAGTTAAAGAGATGAGATAAATTTAATGTCATTTTTGAAACTACGGAACAATAATAAAGAGGTCAGGATAGATCGGTAAATATAAGATGGGGTTTCCAATTATCTGCAGTTTCCAGTCAAATACAAGAAACTGATTGCACCTTGAAAATCAGTTAATTCAATTTTCAAAGCTTTCAATAATTTTATTTAGTTTTAGTTATGCCCCTAAAATATGAAGTTAGGCTCAATAAGATATGAAGTGTGCAGTGTTAAGTGGTCAGTGTGTTTTTATTTTGTTTCATTTCATAGCCCATTTTAAAAGTACAGCTGCCTGTATTAATGTAAACTACTTTACCTGTGGCTCTCTTACAAATGCGAAAACTTCCTTTTTGGAATCAAAATAGTCATAAATATGTTCTTTAATTGCTTTCTGTTACATTATTATACATGATAAATAAAATGCAGTATTTTTGTGAATATAACATGCCTTTGTGTGTAACGTACATATGTATTTTATTGGAGTATTTCATGAGTAAAATACAATTTATGTATAAGGTGCATCTCTGTGATGAAAAGTTATCAGCATTTTAGTAGAACTGTAAAAAACTTTTATTTTAATTATCAAGTATTCTGTGTAGAAGTGTTTCAATAAATAATGAATAAATGTATTTACCAAGATTACTGATGTGGAAACATTAAATTATGTCAATCCTTTTAAATTTTAAAACAACTTAAACTTACATGATTCATAGTATTTTATGTTATTTCATTCATATTTAGTATTAGTTAACACTTGTACTTGATAACACCATGTGTTTCTGAAGAAGACAGTAATATCTGAGCTCTTCTCAGTCCTCTGATGCGCTGTCGTCCTACAGCAGATGATCTCTGGTACTTATGTAAATTGTTGGGAATAGGCCTACCATATTTCATGAAGACCTTAGCAGCTGTATCACATTTTACAAGCCATATACAACCCATTCTAATATGAGTCAAAGTTTATGTCATTTCAGTTTTTCCAGACAGTGTGTATGTGTGTTCACTGTTGCACATCCATTGTGCATACAATTTTATAAAATTACCTTTAATAGATTTATTCACAGACAAGTATAGAGGGTGAACTGTAGATGTTAATCCACCAGGAATTGTTGCCAAAAGTGTTTTTGTTTCTTGAAGTCTTTCAAATGTTCCCTGAAACTGTCCAAAAGTAAGAAGTTTTATTTCCTTAAGTAGAACGTCAAGTTAAGCTCTGACAAGTCAGTATAAAACAAGCTTTTCATCCACCCACCTTCTGTCTTGGATGTAAGTAATTCTAACCCGTGAATATATTTCTATACGTAAAGCTTTTTATTTGAGAATGATCACCAGTAGGAACACTTATTGTATTTTCATTCCCAAACATTAATTTCTGGCACACCAAATTTATGTGTTTAGTTATGATTACCACTTTCTTCTGCGTATTTGATTGTGGATAATTAAAAATGTTCCATGGAGAATGAATTTGATGACGTATTCTTCCACTCATTATGCAACCTATTCCTTCACAACACAGGAAATACTAGTAATGACCTTCTATTGAAATGACAAATTACAACAATGAAATATAGTAAATCGACAGGATGCTGGAGTATAAGCCTGCGATGTGAACTAATAATGTTGGGGGGGGGGTGAAAGCTACAAACCATGTGTCTTTCACTTCCTACCACTACTACTACTACTACTACTACTGCTGCTGCTGCTGCTGCTGCTGCTAACATCCCCTACCACCACCACCACTACTACACTCTTAGTCTGGCAACTTCACCAGCTCAGCCATTTGCAATTTGACAGTTTATTTGTGTGTACATTTTGGGATATAAACTGCATTAATTTTCTATAATGAGCATCATCCACATTTTTTAAAGAAAATCCAAATACGAAAGTGAACATTACACATGTGAAAATGTGGTACTTATCAAATTATTGTAGTGTTAAGAACGTAAACCAATTTCCGTGAACAAAATCTTTGTAGAAGCGTGTTACTTGCCCTGGATCCAGGTTTTAACACTTTAACCAATAGAATAGATATTAATGTATTAATCATACTTTTATCAAGAAGGTAATGAATTGTATTATATTTCAGTTACTGGTAGTTGAGCCATCCAGACGTTTACCATTGTCTCATGTAATGATTCATGAATGGATACTTCAGTTCCAGTTCAAACCCATATCTAGTAATTCTGTAAGGAAACCATTTTGATGTGAAATAATTTCTTGTGTACGACTATTGTAATTTTGTGATACTATTCATATATTATTTTGTTTTATATTTTACTGTACGTTTACAATTTGGGTTTAAGTAATATACCAAAACAATATTGAGTGTCTCATATTTTACAGAGTATATTTTTAATAGGTATATTTATAGTAAGTGGAGATGGTAATACATAAAACTGTAAAATTTTACATATTGTTTTGAAAACGGCAAAATAAGACTATCACAGTTTAATATAATTACTAACTTGTTCATGATATCATTATTTTGAGTGTTAGTTAAAAATAAAACAACTGTTATTTCTACATTTTTGTCACTACTACAATATTTAATTATAAATTATATACACTAAAAACAATGTTTATGGTAAAAGCAATATTTATTATTATTTATGAAGCTAAATGTTAAACATGGTGATATTTGCCAGTATGACGATGCAGTATTGTTAAGTTTTGTGATCTTGATTAATTTTGAATTATGAGTTATATATCATTTACTATTTTTATGTATGGTATAATTTGTCATATTTTGACAGTTAGGTCAGATGCGTTATTTACTTTTATGGTCACCAAAAATGTAAATGTGAAATAAACGGAATGACCACAGTTTTAAATTGCAGAATCTTGACTGCTTGTTAGTTGAGTATGGACATACTGTTTTCATATTACCACTGGAATAAAGTGTCTTACTAAATCTGTAATGTTATATTTGTATTATTTTGTATATAATAACAGTGCCATTTTTCCTTCAATTGCTGGCTAGTACAAATGGCATTGAATTAATATTTTGAAAAGTCAGTACATAAAATTTATTTACATTGTATGACTAGAGAGTAACGTTGAGCAACTTACAAGTACAGTAGAACTCCATTTACCCAAACTAATGAGTCCCAGACGTAATTCGGATAATTGGAACAAACATAAGAAAAAGGTTATGTTATGAAAGAAAACGGAAAATTGCTCAGAAATCACTTTTGTATACTCTTATTACATAGTACAGTATCTTAATAAAAACCAGGTCACACGTGTTTTGAAAAAGTTCACTTTTATTAGAAACAAAATTAAAAATAATACACTTCATTATAATTTTTTAGTTGAACATGTGAAACAAAGTTAATTGTTTTGACGTAGAAACTCGTTTGCATGCAGCCAGGCCCCGCAAACACTTGACGGCAAGAAGCTGCACGTGGTCACATTCAGGCTGCCGTTCCAGCCACAGTAGGCAGTGTCAAAACAAGGGAATGACTCACTCACTGTAGGTTCCTTTTCCGGTCAACTGAAGCAACGTTGTCATCATCTTCGTCCACCTGCTGAGATTCATCGTTTACACTTTGGATAATATCACCATCGTCCAAAATTTGATATCCAGGGTCCTGTGAATCGCACTCCAACTACTCGTTTATGTCGTCCACGTCACACTCGGAACAGCCAGAAATTTGTACAATGATTTTCTGGATGGCTTCAGTTGATAAAAATTCATTTTCTTCGACACTTTTTTTTGCTCTTTTTTCCTCTTCCTTCTTGTTAATTGCCTGTTCTTTTTCTTCCTGGATTTGTTATTTTGACGAAATTCCATTAATTTTATTCCACGCTCTCTTTCATGTTACGGTTTTCAATAACTTCTACGAATCAGCTTTAAATCAATTTCCTTATGGTATGCTACTGTACTGTGCTGTATAAACAGAACACATACGACATACACCACACGATAGACAGCAAGACACTGATCAACTGTAAATGTTTGAGAGAAGTGATGGGTGTGTCCTTGACAGTATGCGACGAAACATTGTACTGATCAGTACGTCAACTATGATGCATAGCTAACAGTCTTATATGAATTTCATTCACTTACGATGTTTTTGTTAGTACGGCAACTGGAGTTTGAATAAACCTTTTTTTATAAATTTATTTTTTTTAATTTCCCGATATCGATTCGGATAATTGGCGAATCACCAATTCGGAGTTCGGATAAATGGAGTTCTACTGTATGTGCTTACATGTACTTGAACTGACCAGAACAGCAAATATTATTAATTACAGAATATCTGATCTATTCTTGATCGTCAGGGACGATAAATATAACTTCAATTTGTTATCAAATTTCTTTTAATGATTTTATTTATATAATTAAGTTTGTAAACTCACAGCTCACCCATAAATATGTTACATAGGACACTGAAAATGATAGCTGTGTGCAAACT
Organism: Magicicada septendecula; assembly: GCA_034769895.1. Classification (NCBI taxonomy): domain Eukaryota; kingdom Metazoa; phylum Arthropoda; class Insecta; order Hemiptera; family Cicadidae; genus Magicicada; species Magicicada septendecula. Next base: position 480,548,120 of record CM068367.1, on the reverse strand, counting down.
CATAGTTTAGGCAAAACAAACTATAGTAAGATTGAAAGCTAAAGGCAAAAGAATGTGTGAGATGCTTAATGTAGAGGGGGATGTTGGTGTGGAGGAAATTGATTTGAAATAAGAAGGAAGCTACTGATTGGTTCAGTGAAGCCAGTGTATGAGTGTGATAGTAAACAAAGCTTGTTAAGGTTTATTGGTAAAATATGTCAGTATGGATCTCTCTCTCTCTCTCTCTCTCTCTCTCTCTCTCTCTCTCTCTCTCTCTCTCTCTCTCTCTCTCCTCTCCCTCCCCCCCACATACTCACACAGCTAGTTGTAATAAATGAGTGATACATTTTAAATATTTAATTTGGAATAAATAATAATATTGTAAAAATAAGATCTACATATAGATGATACATATTGTTACGCCCCATTACACAACATTCTACATGATTCTCGACTATTCCAGTAGAGCGCGGCTATAATGTGTGTGTGCCTACATATTGCTGCTACTTTGAGTTGAAGGACAATTACGTGACACTTGTCACGTGTCCGTAACCATGACTGATCCAGACTTCGCCGGTCCTCGCACACTGTTCAAGGCGGCAAGCATTTAAGCTCTAGTGTTTTTCTAGTACCGTTGACGTGTGGTATGAATTATTCTGTAATATCATCGGGGTATAAATATAAGCATTCAGCGACGCTTAGTTTCAGTTTAAGTGGCGATTTATTCAAGTGAGGTTCGAGCAGTTTGTGAAGATACAACCAAAACAAATTTCTGAACAGACTGTACCAATGATAAAGACAATAGAGAAAGTCACCTTGCCTGCGATTGGGACAGTTTATGTCAAGGCTCCAACCTTTGACAGAATCACACGCTGGCCACCGTACCTTAGGCAATTTGAGGTTGCCGCATGCGCAAATAATTGGACAGATAAAGAGAAGGCAGTTTCACTCGTTCTCACTTTAAAATGACCTGCCACAGAGCTACTACAGAAAGTGACACCTGACAGCCAGAACATCTATGACAAATTGATTAAAGCTCTAGAATTATGGTATGGAGATAAACATTTGCGAGATGTGTACTACGCTCAGTTAAGAACAAGACGACAGTGTTCCAGGGAGAGTCTTCAAGAGTTTGAAGCAAGTATCAACAGACTGATTAGATTGGTCTATCCTGAAGCACCAGAAGATTTTCGAATGAGGTTTTCGGTGCATTCATTTATTGATAGCATAGGAGATTGTGAACTTCAGCAAGTGTTATGGATGGCAAGACACTGAAATAGCTCAGAAGCTCTTGTTCACATCCTAGAGTTTGAAGCTGCCAAGTCAGAGTCCCGCTACAGTAATGGGTTTATGCCATCACACTGTAGTCAGAAGATCCCTGTATCACATTGCCGTTACGATGGGCGCAGAAAAACACCCAGAATAATTATAGTGTGGAATTCTTTATAGTTGACATTATAATTTGTGTGGACAGATTAACCTGAATTATCGCATGAGTATAATCTTGTTTAATAACTTGTTGATTAGAAACTGTTAATTGTGATAATTAAAACTGGTTATTAGTGATTTCATTGGTGTCTTGTATTTTGTTTTCCATTGTACCGTACGACGATCGGTTAGACCATCATAACAGTATACTGTTCACAAGAAAAACATTTTATACACTTGTTGAATCATCAAAACTACAGCCTTTGTACTGTCAGCTCTTTTTACAGTGGAATACATAGACTGTGCACTTCTGATCCTGAATTAGTATGTCACCACATTTACTCTACATTAAGGAAATAATTGTTTGGAAATGAGAGATTCGTATTGACATATTTATCTTTACATAAACTGGAATAATTGTTTGAAAATGAGTGATTTGTTAATTAGTTAACTTGCAGAATTCTATTAATCCTAGACACCAGTAATCTATTTAATTCTTGAGATATCTTTTCATTTTAAATAAAGCGAAGAAGTTAAAGCTGTAACATTATTTGAGGATTATTTTTTCATTTCACTATTCTACTTTGTTGTATTATTAGTCCACACACATGCGACCCCCCCCCCCCCACATACATCCAGTGTGCGAGCCTCCCACATGTTTAATTTGTTTAATTGTAAAACATCAAAAATAATTTCCTATGCTTGGGTGGGAACAATTTTTCTGTTACTAGTTGAGCTTGAGAAAAAGTATCCATTTTAACAAGAAAAGTCCATTCATGGGATAATAACACAAACAATTTATGAAGATACATAATATTGAAGTAAAATAATTATGTCAGTGAATTAACTTTGAGAATAAATAACAATTAAAATAAATTAGTGTGAAACAACATAATTAGTAATAAATTGGCAATAACAGCAAAAGCAGGATTGAAGTAACATGTAACACTGAACAACAACAAAACTAAATCATACACATGTAAACACTTCCATTTGACAAGATTTACATATTCTTGTTCCCTTCCCTCTGTACAGAATGTCAGTGCACTCATCCATGTGTAAACTGGGTTCTGTGCACATACCTTTAGCTTTTAATACATTGGTCTATATTCTCTTTTTACTAATGTACTAGGCTCTTGCAGTAGCAGTTTTTAGTACAGAAAAGATTGGTTAAAATGTCACAATGTAGAAAAACAAACTGAGATTCCACAATATAGGTATCAGCTTACATTACAAAGTGTAGTTTTCCACCAAATTCTGTTTGCTGTACTTAATGTTCTGAGGAGGAGTGATTGTATGAAAAATAATTACTGAAATATTAAATGTAGATTTAAAAATTACTCATTAAATTGTATCTTGAGTTTATGTTTGTAACTTCTCTTTGTTATACAACGAATGTATAAAATTTGTGAATTTAATTAGATATAGCTTCAAAATAGTAAACAAAATCAATGTTTGATAGAATACAAAAAGTACTGCATTGTGTTAAACAAATTATTAAGTAGTCAGTATGGAACACAATTTAATTTTTCATTCAATTTCTGTATAAGTTTCCAGCAAGCAGATTGTTTCTGCGGCATTTATTTATATGTTCTTTGCTTTGTAAGGAGACAGAATGTCAAGTACCCAACACTGTTTATGATGTGTATGTATAGGCTACTATTTCCGTTCTTAGTTCAATCCTAATGTAACAAACCCATATGGCAAATCTGAAGTGCTGTTGGTCAGAAGCGTTGACACTGTTCACACAGTAATGTGGTATGCGCATGTGCAGAATATCTGTATAGTCATGTGAGTGTTATCGTACCACTTAAATCTGAGCACGTCATTTCTTCATCCTTATTATAGTACGGGACTTAGCATTGTAAGCTTCGAGGTTACACAATAGTAACAGCTCTTCCCCGCCACTCGCCCTCCAGCGTTGTCGCACGTTACACTTGGTTATGCGTACGCAAAGGCGTGGAGGGCGGGGAGTGAAGCGACATGGCAATACCGCAGTCGCCTCGAAGCTTATATTGATACGTCTCACATTATAGTGTATTCTGAATCCTATTGAATTAATATGAAGGCAGTTAAATGATATGTTGCCCATCACACACAACATATATAAGCTGCCTGATATAAAACAATAGATACAGAAGGCGGTAAATGAAACAATGGCGGACAAGGGGCATCATTATCTTGAGCATATAATCAAGGAAGAAGATAAGCTCTGGGAATTGGCCCACATTACTGATGTTGTGGACAGTCTTATCAATAATAATACTGACTCAAGTAATGATACAAGTTCTGACACAGATATGAAAAGAATTGAATTACTTTTTGACAGTAACTGATAATATACAGTACACTGGTAAATTATCATTGCTTCTATTTTTGTTTTAAATAAACTTAACTTTTTAGTTTAGTTGTGATTTTTAAATGGTTAATAAAAAGCCATTAACTCATGTCATAAAATATTTCTCTTTCGGTCTGACAACAGTCACACAAATTTTACTTTGGTCAGGATAAATTATTACAATTTACATGTGGTTATACAGTATCAGTATTATATGTACCCTGTTTGTACTCCTTCTGTCAGAGTAACACGCCTGTAATTCAAGCAGCAAAAAGCGTTTCAGATGTGCCACGCATGTTTGTTATCTGGATTGAACTAAGAAAGGAAATAGGATAGAAATTGCCACTGCTGAATGTACTGACTGATAGAAACTGGTTGACGTATTTCACTATAAAATAAATCTATCTTATCCTGTATTAAGCAGTGAACACTTATACAATGGTCATATATTTCCAGTATTCCAGATTAAAATGAAGTTCTGTTATTATAGAAAACCTTGATGTTTGAACTACCATGTTCCATGTCTGTGTTCTCTGATACTTTCACCATGATGGTGATGCAAATGTACCAAAACCCAGTGCATTAAATAATACGTTACTCTGACCCTTCACTAAAAATTACTTGTGAATGGCCTGAATATAAGTAATAATCAAATGGTATGAAGGAATTCAAATATTCCTCACACAGTCAGTGTAATCATATGTGATCTATGACGACAAGTAAACCTGGTTGGATTGGATAATATCATGTAGAAATGATTGCAAAGTATGTGAAAGAAAACTTACACTCAACACACATTAATTGGTGTGATAACAGTGTTGTCCTTATTTTTAAATTCATGGAGAAAAGTGAATATTCACTGAGAAACAGTATCACAGTGTGAAGATATTATATAGAAATTCTATATTAGTGCTGTACGTAATTGAAATGTTCTCATTTTTCCAGATTGAGATCATATTAGCCCTTTCAAATTTCTATGTAAACCAGTTCAAATCTTGATGCCCGGAAGTGCAGAATATCATGTTATGTTGACAGAATTTAAGATAAGATTAATAATGTAAGATAGTAGTATTCCATAAATACGTAAAACCTATGTTTTTTACTTATATATTTTTCTCACTTATTTGTTTTTTCTTCGAGCTCCCAGTGAGATTCCTATATTTCCATTGTTATTGTATTTCAGTTGTATGTTTTTCATTTATTTGTTTTTTTAAATACTTATACAGTCATATTCTTAAGCCCCTGGAGATACAAAACATTTATACATTTGAATATTAATGTTGATTTGCATTATGTATATAACAAAAATGAATGTCTGGACGCAAATATTTGGGACAGTCTGTACATTTCTAGTGAAGTATAAATTCGTGCCAGTCAGCTGAGAGAGCATTGACCTTTCAGCTTGCTTAGATTCCTAGAAACATATGGTGTTTTTTCACTGCCATAAAACTTTATCAGCATCAGTCCATTACAGTTTCTGTTAGACATAATATTGTGAGTGTAAAAAGAGGAAGTCCATTATGATTGCTGAGAAATTAAACATTTTGAAAGTAGTGAAGGACAGTGGGAGTAAGAAGTGAGTAGATATTGACAAAGAGTTAAGATACTGACATTAAATTCAATTGTGGCTAAAACAACTGAAATTGAAGAAAGTGCTCATATATTTAGTTCTTTTTTTTTAGTAATAAGTGAATGCATGTTCAAGGTGGAAAATATAAACATTTGGAAGCCGTATGTTACAGCGGTTTACTATCAGTGATTATGCACAAATAGGGTCGGCAGTGAAAAGCTGTCACCTCTCCTAACTATAGGGAAATCTGCAAAGCTATGGTGTTCTAAACACTTTGCACGATTGTTACAAAATGTAACAAGAAGTTGCAGATCATGACAAAATTGCTTGAAGACTGGCTGTGGGGGTGCAAAAATGAGCACTAAAGGTAAGAAAATCCTTCTGTTTGAGAACAGATACATGAAACATCCTCCTGATACATCACACCTAAATAATGTGACAGTGAAATTTTCTCTTCGAAATTGCACAAGCAAACTGCAACTGCTGGACCTGAGAATTCTACAGTTTTAATTACATTATCGCAAGATCCTGGTACAGCATGCCATCCACACTGGAAAGAAGGATGAATTGAAAATTTACATTTTTGCAGGTAAGATTTCTTCATGATTTTTATAACTTGTAACTATTGTAATTATGTGAAAGTAATACTGTACCATGATTCTATGTTACGTTCCGAGTCATCAGAGACGAATGCTGGTATTTCAGATGGGTACTGTTCCATAAATAATGAATAGGCAGAGATGAAAAAAATATCAGAATTTTCAGAAAGATTAAAAATTTTTATGATAGGAGAGGAGTAGACGATTTTTTTAAATCCCAGCATTCTTTGACGATAATGCTGTATTTTCATCCTGTGGTTTTCTAGCATTATTTTAAAACCTGCAATTGATTTATGTGTATACCAGGTATAGCCAAAGCAATGATCCACGTGTTAAATTATTTATAAGTGTAGCTAACAAAAATTATATTAAAATTCTATTTTTGCATAAGTTTGTAACCCTTTTCTCTTCTTCTAACAGGCAATACTTTACATCACAGCCGCATGACACTGAGTATCACACTCATTGTCTGCAGTTGTTTCCACAAAGCTGGATTGAGGAGTAGTGAAGTCTATGATGAAGATAATTGTGATGTTCCTTTTGATGATGAGAAATGGAGCAAATTAGAAGGTTATGCATCATTTGATGACTATGTTAACATTGACAAAAACATCGTTGCTATAGAAGCCACAACCATATGGGAGATCGCTGATGGCATTCAGCAAGAATTGGTTGAAGAAGATGATGATGAAGAGTCAGTGTAGATCTCTTGAGTGTTTTATGCTGCTGTTAATGCGTTAGATATAATTAAACACCCTGAAATGCGCTGTGAAGTATCATACAAAATTATCATGGAATTGTCAAGATTCGAGCTCATAGTTTGTACTGTACCCATGGAAAAGTAAAACCAGGGGAAGATAAAGGGTTTTTGGGGAAACAATTAATTATATTTTCATGTAGCTCCTCTCTCTCTCTCTCTTTTCCTCCCTCTTGCTCTCTCTTTCTCTTTCTCTTTCTCTTTCGCTTATGCACTTTACACACTGTTTTTTCTCTGGAGTTGCCTGGCAAAATATAAAAATGTATAAATGAAGCTTCACTCTATTACTGTTTATTTTATGTGTTATTTCTGTATTACCTGTAGTCCGCAGCCTGTACATGTCCAAATTATGACAGTAAATATCAATCCTCAACAAGTGTCAAAGTCAAAATGTTGAAACAAATGTTTTAAAATTGTGTCTAATTAATGATCAAACCATACAAAGTTTTTCATCACTAGACGTTATCAAAAAATACATTTTTATCAAGTGACTTGCGGCCAGTTCTGTATATCACAATGTGTCTCAACACTTTCATAGGTCTTGGTAATCAATAACAGGGTTCCCACAGGCATGGAATGTCAGAGAAATTCACTATCTGTCAGGGAAGGCCTTGTAAATTTGCTAAAAGTCAGGGGAATTTCATAAACCATAAAAAATACTGTAATTGTTTATAGTTTTATACATTGTGGAAATTTACATAGAAAAATGGTTATAAACTGGGAAACAAACTTTATTTTTTAAAGTAATATACGTACATTATGTTAGTGTATTACATTTTATATGTAAGGTAGGTTTGAACATATTTTAATTTCCCTCTCTTTTGTCAGATGTCACTGCTTTATTATGTCACTAGGTTGGCAGTAATGCAGGAAGGAGAAATAAACTTGAAGAAGAAATTTCTCTTTAAAATCCTAGTGGTAAACTACCAGAAATTTTGGTGTTTGTGGTTTATATGTCATTAATGGTGCAATTAAAACTGGTATGGCAGCTGCTGAGCTGACTGGAATTTGGATGTATTTCTCCGAAATTTATATTACATTTTTAATGGTACACCAGCGAGGCATGCAGAATTCATAGCACTTGCTGGAAACTCATGTTTTCCAATGAAATACTGTTCCACGAGATGGCTTGAAAATGTTCAGTGAATTGATAGGGCTTTAAAGATCGCTGATGATATCATCAAGTATGTTAACTGTGTAAAACCTGTCAATAGCAATCCATATAAGTCAGTTGAAACTCACATCAAGGATAATTTTTTAAAGTGTAAATTAGCATTTTTCAAAGGTGGTATCTTGTGAGTGCGAGCCATTCTTGAGGAGATTTCAAAGTTCATCACCACTTGGGTCATATCTGTATTCAAATGTACTTGATTTGATGAGAAGTTTAATGGCTTGTGTCAAATACCATTGCTTACAGTCAACAGATACTGGCAGTAAACTTGTTTCCATTGACCTGAATGCCTTTGAGAATTTAATAGGAACCAAGAAAATTGATATAGGATGTGAAACATCTAAATTGTTAAAGGAGTGGCAGGTAGATATTATGAAATTTAAGAAGGAATGCTTAACATTTCTTATTAAGACTTGAAAAAATCAAGAAGTCTATTAAAATACAAAGCTGTTAGAGCATCATTTGATCCTGTAATTATAAGTAATTGGTCAAGTATTGGAAAGAACAGAATCGATGTTTTGCTTGATGTTCTGTATGAGAAAAACAGGATTACTGAAGTGGTTGCTGAAAAAGGTAAACAGCAGTATTCTGTGCTCTGTAATGAGGCCAGTGGTGTATTAAAAGACATTTTTAATTCTTTTAATGACTGTACCAGTGACAAAGAAAAAACTGAAATTAGATTGGATGATTTCTATTCATTTTTTTTTTAATACAAAAAACTCAAGTATTAAAAACTTTGGGAAGTTGTTAAATTGGCTCTAATTGTTCACATGGTTATGCCTCTGTTGAGTCAGGGTTTTCAGTAAACAAATGCCTATTGACAGAAAATGAAAAAGGATAGTATTGTTGCTCAGCGCATTGTACGAGGGTCATTTGAAAGTTCGTGGCCTACCATAGAAACATGTGTGGTGTTACAAAAGGTTATGTTTTTTACCACATCGTGGCGCCACGTTTGCCCCACGAACAGCTGTGAAGCGTCAAGTCATTACCCCGTTGAAGTACGATTCTTCTAGATTGTACTTCAACTCGGCGATTTTTGCCATAGACAATGCATATGTGAGGGCGTGCATTATCCTGATGGAAAATGAGCTTTGCTAAACCTGGTTTTTCTCCCAAATTTTTACATTTCATTGGCCCAAAAGGTTAGCATAATGCTCTCTATTTATCGTTTGACCCTTTCCAAGGCAATCTAGTAACAACCCCCTTAGCATTCTAGAAAAATGGATCCATACACTGTCCAGCCAACAAAATTGATTTTACTGTTTTGGAGGCGGCGAATCACAATGGATCCATTGTTTCGACAGTTGTTTTGTTTCTGGAGTGAAGTAATGGACTCAATTTTTATCAGTTGTTACAAATCTACAAATAAAATCTTTCGGATTTTTCTTAAAACGGTCCAAATATTCCTGAGAAGCTTACATTTGCATGCGTTTTTGGTCACTTGTCAACAAACGCGGCACCAATCTTGCAGACAGCTTTTTCATAACTAATTCCTCAGTAAGAATGTGATGTGCCCTTTTGTCTGAGATGCTCACAGTCTTAACAATTTCAGACACCTTCAAACAGCGATCTTCCAAAACAATATCGTGCACTTTATTGATGATTTCTAGTGTAGTGGCATTTTTTGGATGCCCAGGTCATCTTCTAAACTTGCAAGGCCATGTTTAAATTCAGTAGCCCATTTTTTTTCAGTAAATGAAGGTCAGCATCACCCAATTTCATCTTATTAAAAATTTCTGTTGGCGTTAAACCTTTCTTAACAAAAAAAATTGATCTTCAGATTTCTCCATTTTCAGCGTTACTGTAAGATAACCTTATTTATACAGCTGTTTTTCCACAACAATGACTTGACCCAACTTGATACTTCACAGCTGATCATGGGGTGAACGTGGCACCATGGTGCGGTAAAAAACAGAAACGCCACATTCGTTTATGTGGTAGGCCGCGAACTTTTCAAATCGCCCTCGTATGTGATGCTCTTAAGTATTATGGTGGCTTCAAAAGTGTTAAAATCACTCAAAAATCTTACTGCTGTACAATCTGCAAGGAAAAAATATGAACAGTATCAAGAGAAAGTAAAAGAGAATAAGAAATACCAAGGAAACAATGGCCCAGACCTAAAAATAAAAAGTTACAAGATCAGAGAAAAGTTCTTCAAATGAAACAGAAAATAGAAGAAGAAATCATTTTGAAAATTAGGCACTTAGAGGATTCTTTAAATAAAAAATAACGTGTTTCTGTACATAATTACATATTAATTTGTTTCTTTGCATATTGAAAGTGAAGTGAAGCTATCCTATCTATATTAAATAAGACATTTTTTGTTTTGTATAATCAAAACAATGTTTACTTTTTGATATTTAAATGTTAAGTAGATGTTTCCATGTTTAATAATACTCTAATTGTGTTTTACATCTTACATTTAATATAAATGTATTGTAGGCCTATTTAATAAAAATAATTATTTTAAAAATGTGTGTAATCTTTCTGAACTTTCTGCATGTCAGGGAAATATTTTGTGGGAACCCTGAATACGATACAAGAACACTAATTACAGTTCATGTATCATAATGTTTATGGATGGCTAACACACAACACAGTGCATGTTATAACACATGTAAGACAGTAATATTTGGGATTGGCTTTTTTTTTAACAATTAAATTCGATCCAAATTATAGTAACTGTGTGGTACCAGAGCTCTATTTCTACAGTCAGTATATTCACACCACTTTCTGTTTCATAGTGTTCCAACAATCTGCTTGAAGATAGCATTTTAAGCCTCTCCGAGTTTGCAATGTGAGTCTGTTGGCCTTTTTATCATACTTAATTGAATTATATGACAATGAAGTATGGAACATATAGCCAGTGGCGAAGTTACATTGAGGCAATGCCTACCCTAAAACATTCTGTAGAATAAAAATTATAAATACGTGTGAACTACGTAACGTAAATATTATACATTGTTACTGTGACTGTCGAATTTATTAAGCCAAATCGTGCTTTACTGAGCTACCACTAGATGGTGACAGGTGAGATTCGGCATAGCTCGTTTAAAGCGAATGAGGCAACGTGAACTTGCCTCAGCGTTTTGTGTATACATCGTATGTAAGCAATGTGCTGGCGGGATATGGAAGTGCGGAGAGGGGGGATTGTCCCGCGCTGTACACATAGAGCGTTGAGGCATGTCACTTCTGTAGTGCAAACAGTTAAGTTAAAGCGCGCTGTGTTGTTTGTGTGTTTATTTTATGCAGTTATTAAAAGTGTGCCTGTTATTCTACTGAACTAACAGACTATCAAGATTGTTATTTGAATTATTTGTACCATTAAACATATATGTAGAAACTAGTCAAGTTTAAAAATTTGGAAGTTCAATCAGTTGTATTATTGTGTATGACTAATACAAGGATTGTTCAACAGAAACGCGTTTAGAGCTGCATGAGTTCCACTGTTGCACTAATCTGTAGATTCCCTGCTAGTAAAATTCTTGCGGCTGTTTGCGGAACCACCGTCCTTTCAGTGATTCGTTAAAAAAAATGTAAGTTAAGATTTTTGCCTACCCATTCATTAACTACTAGCTTCGCCACTGCATATAGCATATTTCTATGGCAGCAAAATGCTGTACTATTCCTAATTCAGTCAGCTGAAAGACAGAATCAAAACAAATGCAAACACTGTGTGTGGGGTAGTTATGAGAATTGCCTGCTTCATAGGAATATTAACCCCTTTTCATCCATGACGTACACTGTGTATGTCATGGATTTTGTATACCCATTACCAGACATACGGTGGGTATGTCATATAACTGGATTAGTGCTAGTGTTTTTTTATTTGGTACATACCTCATGTCGACAAATATGACGTTGGCACTGTTTGACCTTCAGGATGATTGTGCCGGAAGAGGATAAAATGGAATCCAGTAACCGTGATTTTTTAGATGCTTGAGAAGACGATATGAGTGGAAAAACAGATAGTTGGACATTTGTTACTGACCATTTTCTGATCAGTAAAAATCTGAAGGCATATCGTAAGTAGTTTGTTATTCATTCAGCCCTTTTGCTTTTTGATGCTAAAACTGCAATTGACTATTTTGACATCTTTGAAAATGTCCCTTACTGGTGCCACTGCACTAATAAAAGGGCTAACAAGTATTTTGAGGAATCAATTATAAGTCTATAAAAGTAGGGACTAAAATGGCATCTTGTTCAGGTGGACAAAATGTGTATTTATTTCTCATGCGCATTGTAAAACTGCCAAGAATCGTAGACTTTGGGTTGTCAAGCATAATCTGTAGTGGCCCTAAGGTTTAGAATTCACAAATTGTATTGCAATGGACTCCTTTCAATCTTGAAATTCTGACATTTTTCAAGTCCTTATGTAAAGAAGAAGCCACTGACAAAAATCGCTCAGTACTCAGTCGTTTTGTGAGAATTCTGTCAGACAGTCATCCTGGAGAAAATTTAACTGTTGAGTGCCTCATGTTATACAAAAGTTGACTTCATTTCCAACAATATATAAAAGGACATGCTCCAGATTTGGTCTAAAGTTGTTTTGTTTGTGTCAGAGTGATGGGAAGTTTCAAGGATATATAGGAAATTCCAGAGTACCCAGACTGTTCTGATCTACCAGTATCTGAGCATGTGGTAATCTTTTTGGTCCAAAATTAGCTCCAGAATGGAAGACAAATTATTGTAAACAAAGGATACATGTCAATGCATTTTACTAAGGATCTACAGAGACATGATACTTACATGACGGGTGCGGTGGGTATGAGCACGGGTGTTCCTTCTCTCCTTACCAACGAAGCATTAGACAGAAGGTCATCATTGTTTGTTAGAAACAAAAATATGTTACGTGTTCGCTTTGTAGATAAAAAGGATGTTTATTTACTAACAAAAAGTATTTTAAGTAAGGAGCAAAAGAAAATGTGTGTGTTTGGAGGAGGTAGTAGTAGGTAGGAACTGAGGGGGTGGGTGAGGGGAAGGATTGACAAAGGAGTGGGGAAGAGATATTAAGTTTGAGGGAAAAATGAAAAGATAATTTCAAAGAAAATCTGTCCTTTAACAACATTTCAGTTTTCATAGTAATTTCGTTTATCTGGTAGGTATATACAACTGGAGTGCATTTTAAGGGTCTCGAAGTGAAGGGGTTAATACAGTACAAGGTCTGACACAAAAATAACGAGATTGATGCTGTAATTTTTTTTATTTACCTGATATGTTCAATTACTGGTGTTCGCCTTCAAAGTAGGTCGCCATTGAGTCCACACACTTCTGCATAATTCCTTCCACTGCTCGAAACATTTCTGCATATTGCTGTCCGTCAGGCTGCGCAGGAGCTCCACCGTTGAAAAATGGGTCCCCTTTAGCACCGACTTGATTTTGGGGAATAGGAAAAAATTGCACGGTGCTAAATCAGGGGAACATGGAGGATGTTCAAGGGCCGTGATGTTTTTACTGGCCAAAAATTGTTTGACTGATAACGCATTGCGGGCAGGCGCATTGTCCTGGTGCAAGATCCACCCATTCTTCCACAATTCAGGGTGCTTCTTTCTAAAACGTACAAGCAATTTTTCCAAAACTTGTTTATAATATTGTTGGTTAACTGTTTGACCACTAGGTGCCCATTCTGCCATAACGATGCCTTGGATATCGAAGAAAACGATAAGCATTGCCTTGAACTTCGAACGACTCTTGCGTGCTTTTTTTGCTCTTGGGGAAGATGGTGTTTCCAGTACATTGATTGCCGTTTTGTTTCTGGATCGTACGTAAATATCCATGTCTCACCAGCTGTAATAACACTTTAAAAAACTGGGCTCTCCATCAATCCGTTCCAAAAGGTCACAACAAAGTTCCGTTCTCCTTTCCTTCTGTTCATCTGACAAAACTTTTGGCACCATTTTTGCACACACCTTCCTCATGTTCAACTCTTCTGTTAAAATGCGTCGAACACTTTCTCTGTTCATATGCAACATTTCAGCAACAGCACGGACACTCAATCTTCGGTCTTTTCGTATTGTGTCTCGAACTTTTACAATGTTTTTGTCGATTGTTGATGTGCGTGGTCAGCCTGGACGGTCATCATCTTTCACGGAGTTCCTGCCTTCTAAAAATCTCTTATGCCATTCAAAGACATGTGCACGCGACAAACATTTATTGCCATAAGCTTCCAACAACATTTGTAAGTCCTTGTTACCAACTTTTTAAGTTTCACGAGATACCTGATGTTAACGCGCTGATCACTTTTTGTATCCGACATTTTCTGACAAAGCATAAAAACACGACTGTATTCAACTGCGACTGAGTCAACCGAGCGACTTGTAACTTGTCACCGCGTAAGAATACAGTTCAAGGTCAAACACAGTGTACGCGCAATACAACACGATAAGTAGTTCCTTAGTAATGCTAACAGTTTTGTTATTTTTGTGTCAGACCTCGTATTTTTTTCTGTACTCTGTGCAGCATACATAGTTTATCACCAGCCAGTGTTATGGGAATTAAAACGATGTCAGTGGAATGGTAAATTAGCACTGATAATGGCAACGGTTTCTTTATGTGCTGTATCTTGTTTCAGTGAATGAACTGTGGTGTCTTTCTGTAGGAAATTAACCTTGTACAGTAAAACCTCTCTAGTCCGACCCTCGGCTGCTCCGACGCTCCAGTTGGTCCGACCGCAGCTCAGGCACGACTTGTTGATGACTCACCAGCTTGTTTACATACTTGTCAGTTGTTTTGCTGCCTCAGTGAGCCGGCATCTAGTGCGTGCTAATTACTCGTCCTATGTGAATTGGTGTACGTAGTAATTGGTGACAGTTTTAGTGTTTACAAATAATTTTTTATACTTTTAATACTGTGTGTGCATAGTGTTGTAGTTTTTGCATTATGTCAGGAGCATAACATAAACACGTTACTCTTCCTTTAAGTGAAAAATTAAAAGTGCTACAGGGACAGGACAAGGGGGAATCACTCCAAAAAATTGCTAAGGAACTCAATGTGGGAGTTACTACAATAAAGGACTGGAGGAAAAATAGAAAGGATATTGAATCTTGTATGGTGACGGTAGAGGGCGAGAAAGCACTAAAAAGTTGCAAAACACTAAAAAAGCTAAAATTGGAACTGCTAGACAACGCGTTATGGATATGGTTTTGCCAAGAAAGGAGGAAGGGAACCCCGCTATCTGGGCCTATTGTCAAAGAAAAGGCACTAATTCTGCATAAAAAATTGGAAGTTGAAAGTGAGTTCACAGCTAGTGAAGGTTGGTTAGATTGGTGGAAAACCCGTCATGACGTTAGATATGTCACAATATCAGGTGAAAAACTAGAGCTCTATAATATAGGTATTCGCACCCGCCATCTTTGCTCCGAGACTTCTAAATGTAATGTGGCGGGAGCAATGTAAGCACGCTGTGCGTTGCATTATTTAATGTAAATTATGTATGTAAATATTAATATTTTTACATATCAGGGTTATAACCTTAGTGTACTAATTGATTTATGTATTACACACGAATATGTATAGTAATCATCTCATCTTGTCAGTGAAAACAAGGTTATAAATACTGGTGTTAGAGATATTATTAATGTTATGTAGTATGTTTTGCAGATTGTTGTACTACATCTCATAATCATAATGACTGGTTGTTGAAGAGCTGATGACGAGGCAGCAAAAGAGTTCTTTGAAATTTAAAAAAATTGTTGAAGAAAATGAATTAGCACCTGACCAAGTCTATAATATAGATGAAACTGGCCTAAACTATAGAATGTTACCGACAAAAACACTTGCTGCATCAAATGAGACCGTGATACTAGGATCAAAACTTGCCAAAGACAGGCTAACCGTTGCTACTTGCAGCAATGCTAACGATACACACAAGCTTCCGCTTTTTGTCATTGGCAAGTCCAAAACGCCAAGGGCATTCAAGAACATTAATTTATCATCGCTACCAGTTTATTACCGCAACCAAAAATCAGCTTGAATGGACTGAACACTTTTTAAGTCATGGTTTTTTGACAAATTTGTGCCTGTTGTTGAAAAAAACTTAAAGGCCCAAAAACTTCCTGTTCACGCTCTGTTGTTGTTAGATAACGCACCATCACACCCTTCTGAAGAAGAATTGATAAAAGGAGAAATAAAAGCTGCATTCCTTCCTCCCAATGTAACTTCCCTTATCCAACCAATGGATCAAGGAGTGATCGAGTGGCTGAAAAAGCGTTATCGCCGAAAGTACATCAGCTCGATTTTGGAAAAGACAGGAGAAGGCTGTAACGTTTTTGAAGCTATGAAATCCCTTAGTATCAAAGATGCAATTTACACAATAGCCGAGTCATGGGATGAAATGAAACCTGACACACTACAAAAATCTTGGCGTAAACTTTGTCCGGAAGTGATGATCGAGAGTGAACAAACTGGGAATGAGCAAGACACAGACACGCCGGAAATTGTCAACGACTTACAAACTTTCCAACATGATATCCAAGCAAATGACGATGAGTGGATTGTTAAATGTGATGAAGATTGTAAAACAAATGAAGAACTAAATAACGATCAGATCGTTGCCGCTATTTCGCAAGTTGATGAAGAAACTGCTAATGAAGACCCTAATGATGATGACGAACCGCCTGCCCATGTATCGCATACGGAAGCCAAGAAAGCTTTTGATGTTGCTCTTCAGTACATCGAACAGAACTCGTCCTCTACACCTATGGATATCTTGTGGATCAAGAAATGGAGAAACATTGCAGCTAAGTCTAGACAAAAGTCTAAGTCTGCCAAACAAAAGAACATTGTCTTGATTATTCATCTCTTCTTTCACAGCACTAACACTTAACTAAAAATGAACTTTTTTCATGTGAAACTTACTAATTTTATTGGACGCGTTTCGGCTTAGTATCAGCCTTCTTCAGCTTTGGTAACAGACTGCCAGCATTTTGTAACGGTTGTGTGGAAGGTGAAGTGGGGGTGGTGTGTGGAGGAAGGGGATTGGCGCGGGGATTCAACTTACTGTTTGTTTTCTGTATAATTGTGTCAAAAAGTGTATGTGATTTATATTGTAATTGATCGTTGAGTATGTTGTTTGGTTGTGTTGTGTGGTGTTTATATATTTCGTATTGTTCAGTTGTGTTGAGTTTTTGACCTTTGGGTATGTAATGTAAAATTTCAAGTTTAGTGTCTATGTTGGTGTAACTGTGGTTTTCTGTGTGTATGTGTGTGGCAAATGCAGAGTGTATATTGTTGTTGGTTAAAGCTTTAAGTGTTCAGAATAACGGGATGAAAAAGATCTTCCCGTCTGGCCTATGTAGAAACTATTGCAGTCATTACAATTTAATTTGTAAACACCTGTTTTGTTATATTTGTCTATGTCTGTGTTTGTATTACTGATGTGTTTTTTGATGGTATTGGTTGTTCTGAATGCTATTTTGTATTTGTGTTTTCTGAATGTATTGGCGATTTTGTGTGTGTATGAGTTGTGGTATGTGAGTGTGATGTACTTATTGTGTTGTGTGTTGATGGTATTTAGTGTTTTGTTGTTTTTGTTTTTGATGCGTTTGTGTAGTATGTTTATTAAATTGGGGTTATAACCGTTTTTTATTGCTATGTATTTTATTGTGTTGAGTTCGTCGGTGTAATCTTGTTTATTTAAGGGTATTTTAGTTAGTCTATGGAGCATATGGTTGAAGGCCGCATGTTTATGTTGTGTTGGGTGGTTTGATGTGTTGTGTATAACCATGTCAGTTGTGGTTAAAGAACATTACTGATATTTTTCACCAATAAAATGTGTTTCTTGTTTTTTATTACACTATTGCTGGACTGTACATATCATTTGTAACAATTCAATTTTCTAAGCAAATAAATTTGTCCCAGTTCGGACGCCAATTGTAACAATTCACTTTTCTTTACTTTATTATTATTGCACAAATACTACAATTTACTTCTTCTCTTACCTTAGGTTCTCCTCCAGGGTTCTATAGACGAAACTGTTGCAGAAATGATTATTTGGGTTTGAATGACGAACACATTCGCATTCTCTGTAATTCACAGATGTCCTGAGTTGTAGGGGATTATGTAACTCGTCTAGACTAACTGACATCAGACACAAACACAGACTGATATTTTATAATAAAATTGTAAGCATGTGGGTTAAAAGAGGTTCCCCAAAGGGTGAACACTGGTTGTGTTAACATTTCTTTCAATTGTTAAAAATTATTTACTTCTCTGATCTGTCCCGTTACACATTTATTGTACATAACCAATCATATAGCCTGGTAGCCTACTGTATAAGTTTTTATTTTAGACTCTCATTTAATGAAAAAATAAACATTTTGTATTCTTCTGATAATCCAACCTTTTTTGCGTTCCGACCATACCCCAGTCCCACAGGTGACAGATTAGCGAGGTTCTACTGTACATACAGTGGCGTAACTTACGCCCCCGCACTGCGGGGGGGGGGGCGAAGGCTTGGTAGGCCCTATGCATTTTTGCTGTAAACTATCGGGGCTAAAATTCCGAAAATATTTTTTCGTCTTTGCACCTACAATGCATATTGCGGAGGTTCGATCTACTATTCTTCCAGAAAAAGGTGGAAAGTAGATAAAGAATGTCGAAAATAGTGGAGAAATAAGAGGAAAAAGTGGGTTTTAATTACTATTAATGGATAAATAAAGAACTTGATTATCTTTTAAACATTATGAATTTTTCTTTTTCGTGCTAGGCCGAAAGAGACAATTTTCATGCCTGCAGCGCGAATATAATTGCCATTTTCCACCGGGGGGGAACACGAAAAATTGTATACGCACCCGGGAAGTAAAAAAGAATGCCTCTTAACGCATGTTTGTCATTGTATTAATTGTTTGTCAAGTTGTACATTACTTGATGTTGCTCAATTCTGAACTAAATGGACGAGACCGCTCCCCTTGACTGGCACTGATGACTAGCGCTCACACTGAAAGAGGAGAACAAGCGCTCGTAGATGGCGACACCCATCGCTTCATAGTTCGAATAGCAGACTTTACTATGAAATCGACAGCACAGCACTACGAATTTCGTTGCGCTTAGTAATGTATATTGTCGCACATGGCGCAACGAAATCATGGTAGGGATATCGGCTATAATTGCAACTAACAGTAGTTGCACGCCCAACCCTTGTTGTTTTCTACTGTCTTTCAAGTGTTCTTACTGCTTGTGTTGCGTTTGTGTTTGTTTATCAAATAAATAATGCCGTATCAGAGTGGGGCACAGAAAAGTAAAAAGAAGAAGGAGCAGGAAACCAAAACCGCTAAACTCACGAAAATAGACACATTTTTCCCATCTAATTGGCCTTCATCCACAAACAGAGGTAACAGTAGTTCTAGTATCATGACAGTTCTAGTAATTCAGATATTAATGAAGAAGCATTTTGACAAGCTTTGTCAAGATGAGAGGTTGACAGATAGCGAAAAACACTTCAAAGTATCTGTTTTTTATGCAACTCTGGACACAGTGATTTCCCAATTAACAACTAGGTTTGAAACGATGAAAGAAATCAGCAGTCTTTTCTCGATTCTTTCACCAAAATATTTATTGGAGGCAACAGATATTGGTCTGTCTAAGAAAGTGACTGCCCTAGTCGAAGAATATGAAGAGGATCTAAGTGTTGACCTTAATTTTCAAATCAACTCTTTTAGAATGGCACTGAAATCAGACATTGAAAAGAAGACATCAATTCGACAGTTAGCAGATCTCCTCTTTCTGGAAAACTTTTCAATAGCATCTAGCTTCCCAGACTTGTGCACTGCTTTTATGCTTTTCTTAACCTTACCTGTAACTGTGGCGAGTGCGGAGCACTCATTTTCCAAGTTAAAGCTCATTAAAAATTATTTAAGGAGCACTATGACCCAAGAGAGACTGAGTGGCCTCAGTTTACTAAGTATTGAAAACGAACGAGCAAGGAACCTGGATCTAAACGAAGTAATCAAGGTGTTTGCATCAAACAAAGCGAGAAGAAAAGAGAGACTGTTTGCCAAAACTAAATAAAAAGATAATGTATCTATTATTTTAATACCAATCTACTCTATATGAAAGTTTTTATTCACATATATATATGTATATTTCTTTTTGTACCATTAAAACGTTTGGAACTTAAGTACAGTGGCTCAGATTTTATTTTATCCTGGTATATCAAAGTTAAGCTATCTTTTTTAAAAATGTGAATTAACAAAATAGGTAATACTTATAATGAAAAGTTTTGTTGTACGCACTATTAAAATATCATCTTAGATCTCAAAATTTTTTTTTATGTGAACAATGTTTCATTATGATTGTAGAGGCTATTTATAACAATGTGGCACTTAATTTATCTGTCCTAATAAATGCAGCAATAATTTGATTTTTTGTATGTTTTTTTTTCAATAAAGAGGGGGCCGAAAAAATTTTTTGCGGGGGGGCCCGGCCGAAAAACGTTATGCCACTGTGTACATAGACACAGATGTAGAAATTTTGAAACAGATTATGAGAACAAGAGTATCTTCACATTCTTATGTCATGCTATGCTTGTTTCTCATACTATCTAAAACCATTGATAATAGACCACAAACGTCATTTTGAAATCCATTGGTACTTCAAGATTTGCTAGTCTAATCAGTTGGCATTAAATTCCAGAAGACTAGAACACTGCTGTCACACTTAATGTTATACATATGTGCAAAGCCTTTATGCCATATCTTAATTATAAAACCTTTATTATTATGCTGAGTTACATAATGTATGCACTTTACTTTTACCAAATTTGATTTAAAAAATCCAAATGTGTAAATTAAGTGGGTATTTTTGTCAGATTGTTTTACACAGATTATGTGCAAATAACAAAAACAAAACAACAAGTTAAAGTAATGAAAATTGTATTTTCAAAAGTTTTTGTACATTTTGTCATTTTTAAATAATAAAAACAAATGACAATTTTAATTAAAAACTCCAATTATAGTTTTAAATATAGTATTAAGGATGGGCCTAAACATGCAGTCATTTGAATGTCAAGTATGCGGTACTTTAGTACATTCCACACCAATGCACCCTAACCCTGTAAATGAATGAAAATCCAGATTGAAAATTTATATAATTGTTTACACTTTGTTTTTACTTTTGTGTTAATGATGTAATTTGACTTCATGTTATGTGTATGACAAAAGAGATGACATTGATTAATGAAAATCTCCAGGCAGTATATTTTATGTCCTGTGTCCTGTTTAAACACTGGCACATGTAATTTATTGTTTAACATCAAGTTAAATTGAACTTATTTTATTTTCCCCTAAAAATGAGTCCAAATATTAAGGTGCATAAATTATGCGAATAAGTATGGTAATTCTCTGTAAATATACTGCTTTGTCAGAAGGAGCTTTATGAGCAGTTTTGTCTTCTGAACATGTGCAGAAATCTGTGTGTTCAGCAGTTCAAAATGTTGGAGATAAGTCATCCAACAAGTGCTTTCATCAAAGGTTAACACAAGCATGCTCTCCTATAGGCACTGCTTCTTATGCATGGCCTTATTTTTGGAATCCTTTGAAATGTGTCTATAATTCATATAATTCAGTATGGGTTAAAGCTTCATTCCCATATACTGCTTGTAACATTTCAAATGTTTGTTAAAGGATTTTCCCAATTTAATGCAAAATGACTGGTCAAGAAAAGGGCAGAATAGAAGAAGATTGTTGAGAAGGCAAGGGGTTGTGGTTGCCAATTGAAGAAGGAAAACACATATTCCTTGCTCATGAAAATCGCTCATTTTAAACACAATACAAATCTCAGGCTACATGTAACATATTGTCATAAACAGATACTGCATAATGACAAAGCAAATATTGTGATTTTCACTAGGCTGTTTCCCAATGCCATGGTTAGATCACAGTATATTATACATACTGTTAGTAGTGCTACCCAACACATCAGTGGCATAACTAGGAGCTCGTCCTGAGGGAAGAGATTAGCTTGAATGTTTGGACTCCCCTTTATTTTATTAATTTACAAATATTTAAGTCCTTTTATTTATAGTTATTTATAAGCCGTATTTTAACACATACAACTGGCTTTGAAGAAGGTCTGCATCAAGTGATTATGGAATTTTGCTGAAATTTCTAATAGCTGTGGGGAGAGGTTGCTCCACTGACCCCCTCCCCCCAAATAGTTATGTCACTGTGATGCATTATGTACAGAGTTTGTGAACTTTATGAGGACACCTTGTATATTGATCTTGAACAGTTCTTATAAATTCCCGCTTGGACCAGTGAGATAATCACATGTTTTATTAATCACTTTTATCCAAACTAAACATTATTCAACATTTATTTTTTACAAATATAATAATCCAATAGGACTATTGGAGCAAACAAATAATTTTTGAAGCCACTAATATTACTAAATTATTCTTAAAAAACAAAAAAGCCATTTAAAATTCATATTATAAATACTCCAGTACATATCGCATTGTATGTATAACACTGTATCACAACTCATTAGGTGCCTGCTTAGTCTTGTTAATACATGTTGCTACAAAAGTTTCATTGTTAGAACATTCTGGAGTGTCCTATTATTTGCTCATTCCTCTTCAGGTTATGTGTATCACTTGGATTTTACAATAACTCATTCTTCATGTATTACTTTAATTGTAATAAAAGATAATATTTTTTACTTCCATGTTCCATAAGGAAATGGAAGTATGGTGATGGCAAAAAAAATCGTGTTTGAGATAAGTGCTGATTCTGATTGTACTACCCTAAAAACATGAAGAAAAGTCATTTTTCATAAAGTGTCTGTGTGTAGATTTTTTCTTACATTTATGTTTTACTTTGATATTTCTTTTCATTCACCGTCATACCATTGTTGTTATGTAGTATTGTGTAGTTAATTTTCTAGCAGCTCTATGTACTCCATGAGACTGAACTCTGTATCTCTGATGGAGGGGATAAAGTGTGTGTGTGATAGTATTGTTTATTTTTCAACGCCAATGATTCATGACAGTGCATGGCCCTGTTCACAGTGCAAACTGGCGTCCCTAACAAAGGCAGACATTTTGTAATATTATTGCAGTCTGGTTTTTACTGTTAAGGTACTAAGTGTGTTCAAAGACTACGTATTATTGGTTTTGTGTTTACAACTTAGTACTTTTTAAATAGCTGTGCTATAGTAACATTAAAAATATGATTTGTGAACTATAATTTACGATTAGTTACTTTCAGTTAGTGAGTGAAGCATTCTGTTATTTATAGCTGTCTATTTACAATGTCTCTTCAAGGATCATCGAAAGAAAGAAAAAGAAGTTTCATTGTTTACATTGAAGGTCACAAAATAATTAGTAATATAATTGAAAAATGTGATGAAGAAAAACAATGAAACTCTGTGACATACCCACACTGAATCAAGCAACAAAACGAGCTGTGTATTACTGTAATAAATTGGAAGATTGCACTAAATACTTGAGACAGCAAAGGAAATGCAGTCAAGGAGGAAAACTCAACACCAGGGAAAAAATGAAAAAGTGTAAAATATATGAGAAAAGGAAACTTTTTCTTGATGATTTCGATAAGTGTATACTAAGAAATATTGTTCAAGATTTTTATAAAAATCAAAAACCCTGCCCATTGTTAAAAAAACTCCTACCTTTCATGCCCATGGGGTACTAAATCATTAACGCGAGTGTTTAAAAGTGTGGGATTCAAATGGAAGAAATGTAGAAGTAAAAGATAAGTGTTAATTGAAAAACCAGAAATTACAATAATGAGTTACAAGCACCTTGTACAAATTAAAAAGTTTTCAGCAATCTGGGAGAAACATATTTTTCTTTAGATGTTAGGTAAGTGAGCGTTGAGTGAACTTGGTAATGCGATGTGAATCGGTATTTCACGGTACCCTAGTCGTTGGTTTGTTTATACCACTGGGTGTGCCTACGTGCGCACATGTCTACGCACTGTCTACAGTCTCACTCTATTCACATTCCTCACAGGGACATAGAATTCAGTCTAAAGCAGTACATTATGACGTATTTGTTAGTTCTTTTTACTATAGTTATGAACAAGTTTATATTACATGTGAACAGTAGACATACTAAAATTAACTGAAACTAAAAGGCTCTGTAATTTTTGCTGCTGTTTCCACTAGTAACATTAACAATATGTTCATTATAGTACTAATATAGAACCAGCGTTATGATTCTAGAATATTAGAAAATGATCTTGTCCAAGTATATATTGTAACGTAACAGAGTTGAGGTTCCCGACGTTACATAAAAAACTGTAAACATGATTTAAAACAATGCCCAAAGCATGTTATAATTAAATACAAGAGGGCCCATCTCACCTGAAAAATGCAGTAAAGGTACCATACAAAGGCACCATACCATACATGTAAAGGTTACATAAAAAACTGTAAACATGATTTAAAACAATGCCCAAAGCATGTTATAATTAAATACAAGAGGGCCCATCTCACCTGAAAAATGCAGTAAAGGTACCTAGTAAGGTTACTAAGTAATAAAACATCAAAAGTGTACCTAAATCTAAAATATGTAATGAGTAGTATGAGATGTAAAACATAAACATTGTGTCTAGTGGGATGAGTTTAATGTGTAGGAGTTGAGTATAACATACTGTTCAATTAATATTTAATGTGTTATAAAATGTACTTGGTGTTGTACTGTAGCATGATATAGTGTTTACAGGATATTTATTTTATGTTTTGTGTGTAGTAAGTGTGGAGCTGTTGCTTTAAGGAAGTACTAAGTCATGGGTACTTATGTTATTCATGTTAAAATTGTATTTAGATAATATAAAAATGAGTACATTTGTTAAGTATGATATTATGTTAAATGTATTTACTTTAATTCATTAATGAAGATGTTTAAAATAATGTTTGTAAACTTGGCCAGGAAGACAATAAGTATTAATCAGTTGGCAAGTAGTTCTTATAATTATGTAAAAAAACCAATGAAGGGTTCAATTATAAACTAAATAATATAATGAATTGAAACCAGGAAATTAAAATTGATATAAGTGGCCATAAGCCAGTGACTATTTGTACAGTAGGTCAGGTAAAGAAAAATTAAGTTAAAAACAAAAGAAAATTATAACAGGTGTAATAAAACCAATAGGCCTAAATCTAATATTTGGAAAAGGAAATTAATACCTTTTTAATAAGTCCAGTCAGATGAAATTGTAGTAAAATGTATATGGTTTAATAAGGCAGATTAAGTGAGAGTTTTATGTGATTTGGTGTAATTCCAAGCATGGAGTATTTTATTAAATAAGAGTAGTAATATTTTCTAATTCTGGCTCTAGGATATCAAATATTATCCAATGACAGAAAGTAATGGTTGTTAGGGTAACTAAAATGCAAGAAATTTTGTTGATTTCAACATTCGATTGTTATATGCAATGGGTGAAGTTGAATTAATACAAATCCAGGAAAGAATTTATAAAAAACCTTAACATTCGATTGTTATATGCTATTGGGAACAGTTCAGTCGACAAATTTAAACATAACATAAAAATAAAAATGAATTAACCTTAATAAATCGAATGTCTTAAAGCCAAACCATTAAAACAGAACTGAGTAATAATTACTGAACTAGATTTCAGGAAGTATAAGTCTACACCTCCTCAAGGCTGCGGAATTAATAAATCCTTCTTCAAACTAATTCCATTAAAGGCGTGATGATGAACCCCATTTTACAATTAAACCAAGATTCTTCTTGAATGGATAAGAAGTCAAAATTAATACAAATATAAACCAAACATACACAAAGAACCGTTGGCATTGAAGTAATAAACCTCACTTTCAAGAGATTGAAGAAATTGTAATACTACACCAATTCCACTGGGACCGGCAACCACTAGGATCGTGAAGAAGAACGAAGAACAGAGGAACTCCTGTTACACTCCGGGACATCGCCTTTCAACCTTTATTGTTAATCTGGACGCATATTTTGGTCAAAAGTAACCTCATCAGTACATCTTCAAGCGGTTATAAACAGACACGGCTACCTCGAGTATAGTATTGTACGGTAACAAACCAGCTTATATTTAATTTTATACATTAAGAATTTAGAACCATTTGTAATACTTAGTAACCTTAATTTTGCATTACCTGGCCTTACTAATCGTTAAAAGAATCACATGTACCCTGGGATAAGAGATAAAACAAAAAGTATATTTAATTTGTATTATGCAGTACTAGTCCATTAACAAATCGATTCAGCATTGTACGATCGATATTACGATCAGATAAACTGTGAGGAAGACTGTTGGAATTTAAAAAAATAATATAAATAAAGAATCCTTCTTGTATGTGATGATGTTCTGTGTTATTGTAGAATAGGTATTGTATTTTGATTGGGGAGTAATTTACAGATAAAGAAGGTGATTAAACTGTCAAGTGAAACGAGCTAACCTATAAAACGAGTCAATTACTAATAACAGCGCTCGCTACCGACAGCTGGTGAATACGGGAGAGCGCAGAAATAACGTATTCTCTTCGCCAAACTTGGGTCAATTTAAATAATACCGACCGAATATGGTTGGAGAGAATTACCGAATTATTAACTGTAATACCCGTAATATCGCGTTATTCTATAGTAAAAGACTTGGTAAATAACTAACACAGGTTTATGTTGAACATACGAGTCGTAGCAACTATATGATAAATAATTATTTTTTTTTATAAATTAATATTGATTTGCAGGAGCTCTCATCTGCAACAACATAATAAACATTTTCCTTAATAACAGATTGGTTAATTCAACATGGCTGAAGTAACGATAAACCCGCAATCGTATTACACTCGTAACCGATTACACGGTTGGTAACAAATTGGTGCTCAACGAGTGGGCTTTAGTTAAGTAAAAAATTAGGCTATTACTTAACTGGAGCAGGCAACTATTAGAGGCACAGGAATGCATAGGAGAGGTGTTTCTAAAAGGATAGCGAAAGACCAAGAAACGGAAGAAGATAGATGGGAAAAAGAAACAGAGGTAGTTACAGACACCGAAATGGAACAACAGGCGAGCAATAAAGAGGATGCCCAAGGGGACCAACCAGATAAAGCGGTAGCCAGAGAAGAACCAAATTGGCAAGACATGATGAAATTTATGGCAGAACAATTTAGGAAACAGGAGGAAAACTCAAAGCAAACCAAGGAGGAAACTAATGAGAGTTTAAGACAAATTAAAGAGGATAATAAACAAACTAATGAGAAAATAGACAGTATTAAAGAAGATTCCAGAAAACAGAAGGAAGAATTAAATAAAAAATTGGACGAACATTCAGAAAAGCTATAAAATAAAATAGACAGTATAAATGAAAATTCAGAAAAGCTGGAAAATAAAATAGACAGTATAAACGAAAATCCAGAAAAGCTGGAAAATAAAATAGACAGTATTAATGAAAACTCAAAGAAACAAAACGAAATTTTGAGTGAGAATTTAATCAAACTAATGAATGAGAAGTTTGACAAAAATAAAGAGGAAACTGATGAGAATAACCAGTTGATAAATGAAAGCTTAAACCAAATTAATGAAAGGTTTGACAGGAACGATGAGAGCTTAAAGCAGATTCAGGAAAATAACAAACAAATAGACGAGAAAATTGAAAACAGTAATAAGGAGTTGCGACAAATTATAAATGAACAAAACCAAGCGTTGAAGGAAGTCATCAATGAAAGGGTTGCAAATGTCAATGAAACACTTAACAAAAGGGTAGATAATTATGAAGAGGAAGTCAGACAGCAAATAACTGAAACTAAGGTGGGTCTGGAAAAGACAGATGAAACCATCGTACAACTTGCAGTGGAAGTAGAGGCCAAAATTAATCAAGTGGAAAATAATAACAAAACTAGAATAAAAGAAGTACAATTAGAAACCCAAGAGAAATTGGACGAAGTGCAAATTAATATAGCTGGGAGAATTGAAATAGTTAATAACGAAATAACACAAATAAAAACCCAAGTGGCTCAAAATAAGGGGACTGTCGAAAATATACAGAATCAGGAATTGATTAATATAAAGGAGTCAATAGAAATTTTACAAAATCGACCAATGTACCTGGCACATCACATAGCCCCTGAGCAAAAAGAAAATATCAATTTCAAAATTTATAGACGAAACCCCATAGAATTTCTGGAGAGAATAGATGAATGGTTTAGTAAGATTAAGGTGACCCGATGGAACATAATAAAAAGTTTGTTGGATGATTGTTTTAAAAGTATAAATGATAATTGGTGGTCAGCGGTCCGGAATGAAACGAGTAATTATGAAGAGTTTAAAAAGGTTTTTAGGTCGAAATACTGGTCGGATTCCGTACAGAACATGATTAGGGATAACATTACCAACGGGAGATTCAATTTTAATCAAGAGCAGTCCCCAACTACTTACTTTTTGGGAAAGGTGTGTTTGGCGCGTCATTTGGAACCGAGAATACCAGAGGAATGTTTAGTCAATAAATTATCTTACCATTTTGAAGAAGGGATAGTTCGTGCCAGACGCAGTGGACAAGTGAAGACAGTGGGAGCAATGGAAACCTTGTTGGCCAGTTACGAAATGGAAGACTATTATCAAAGGTCTCGAAGGCAAAGTGAATATTCCAACAATAGGAGGGAGGAGCCAAATCAAGAGTCGCGTCCAGGAATAAATAGATTTAACAACAATAATTATAACCGAAGGGTTAATGACCATTTTATAAATAATCGTTACCGTAATAATCATTACCAGAGCAATCATTATAATAACTATAATAATAACAGATACAGCGCAGGCCGCATGAATTTTGATAACGGGAGAGACTATTGGAATAATAACCGTGCAAACAACGACCAATGAAATCAAACCGGTAATAGAAGTCGAGAGGAGGATCTACCTAGACACCAAGAAAATCATAGAGAGTTCAGACCCGATGATGGCAACCCAGGAACCACTGCTAGAGACGATCGTCCGCAGGATAGGGTGGAAAACTAAATACAGCAGTGGAAGTATCAAGTAACCCCTCACTGCTGGGATTGAAAGGGTATGTACAAACACAAAAAAAAAACAACAAAATTATAAACATTACAAGGAACAATTATTTAAAGGACATACAAAATGATTTAACTGAAGAAGGGTTACAGTCAGATAATAAAACTGACAATCAAATTATATATATAATGGCAGAATTGCAGGGAGTTATGACAGAGATGGTGATTGATACCGGAGCGAACGTGTCACTCTTGGACAAAGTAGAATATATCCGAATAAGGGAGATGTATAAGAAAAATATACCAACATTACCAGTTAATAACATGGTAATAATAGGTGCTACTGGCAGACCAAATAAAACAATACGGCAACAAGTAATGATGGAAGTATCTAGTGAAGGTAAAACTATTCCTATGGTGTTTATGGTAGCTCAAGGATTACCATTTAAAGCAATGCTAGGGTGTGATACGCTGTGGCGCCACTCAGCTATTATTGATATGGGCAGAGGAAAAATAACCCTGTACCATGAAAATGGAGAATGGTCAAGTGAAATAGTGGATCGTAAAAATGCCACTCACCACCGACATTCTTTTACTCTAATGCGTGAAGATGAAATGGAATATAGAACACCTTTTGAGGAATTAGCCTGTATTAAGGAGAACGAATGGAAAGAAAAATTGCAAGAAATTTATTTGTTTAAAACTGCCAATAATAATGGAGTAACACCTGAACAAAAGAATCAATTAATAAAGATTTATAACAGATATAAAAAAGTATTTTCGGATTTGCCAGGAAAGGCCAAGAATTTTATTTGTGAATTGTCATTTAAACAACCTATCAATTTTAACCGGAAATCATATCCTATACCCCAATCCCTAAAACCAGCAGTGAGAAGGGAAATACAGAGTATGATATAACAGGACATAATTGAGTATAGCTCATCACCATACACCAGCCCTATAGTAGCCATAAAGAAAAAGGACGGTACTGTACGCTTATGTTTGGATGCCAGGGAGATAAATAAAAATAGAATAAATGATAGAACCTCACCAGGGGAAATTGAGGAGTTACTGAAGAAATTTAAGAATTGCAAGTATATGAGTATTTGGGATGCTGTTTGTGGATACTGGCAGGTGGAGTTACATCCCAACAGTAGAAATTACGTCGCCTTTATATTTGAAGGTAGAAATTATCATTTTAAACGTCTTCCTTTTGGATTAGTAAACTCTGTGGCGGTTTTTATTAAATGCATGGACCAGGTCCTAGGTAAAGAAGTGTTAGCCTTCACAACAGTATATGTAGATGATATATTGGTAACTTCAACCACATGGGAGGAACATTGCCAACGTGTGGGAATGGTGTTAAGCAAGTTGGAAAAGAGCAACATTACTCTGAAATTGAATAAGTCAAAATTATTAACCAATCAATTACAATTCCTAGGTTTCATATGGAATATCCACATCCCCTGAAAAAGTGGAAGCTATTCAAAACTTCCCCAGACCTAAAACATTCGACAGTTGCAATCATTCCTAGGAGTGTGCAACTACTACCGAAAATTCCAAAGGAATTATTCCCAATTAACAGCAAGATTTAAACACTTACTGTCATCTAAACATAAATGGAAGTGGAAGGAGGAAGATGATGAGACATTCATGTTAATTAAGGAAAAATTTTTACAAAACTTCATTCTGCATCATCCTGATTTTGATAAGAAATTTTTTATAAATTGTGACGCCAGTGATGTGAGTCTGGGTGCTGAGCTGTACCAGGAAGATCAAGAAGGAGATCACCAAGTAATAAGTTTTGCCAGCAGGGTATTAAATCAGTGTGAAAGAAATTACAGTGTCACAGAAAAGGAATTATTGAGTGTGGTATTTGCATGCAGTAAATTCCGCACATATGTATTAGGTTATCCCTTAACAGTACGGTCCGACCATAAGTCCATATCATTCATACAAAGGTGCAAACTAAGCCATGGTAGATTAACTCGTTGGATATTGGCTCTCCAGGAATATAACATAACATGGGAATACGTACCAGGTAAACAGAATACTGTAGCTGATGCTCTATCTAGAGTGAACCTGGAGAATGGTACTTTCGAAATTGAGCGAGAGGACGTTGGAAAAATATATCATGTAATATTAGCTAGAGAAGAATTAGTAGAAGTATTGAACAAAATTCAGGAAGAACAGGCAAGGGATCAGAGATTGTCCACCATACGAGAACGCCTCATCAGTAATGATGCTATAATTGTGCAGTATTATCAAAACTATAACGGATTAATTTTCATAAAATCCCCTGTTGTGAAAAACAAGTGGAAACTGTATATTCCCAAATCTACAGAGTCATTAATAATAAATAATTATCATCAAATGTATGGACACATGGGTTCCATCAAAGTAGTGAAGGCACTGGAGGAGCATGTGTATATTAAGGGTTTAAACAAGAAGGTAAGGGAATTAATAAAAAGATGTGGAATATGTCAAAGGGTTAAGGTAAACAATGAGCGAAAGGAAGGGGCTTTAATAACAATTACTTCAGAGAGGAAATTAGAAAAAACATTTCTTGACATTTGCGGGCCTTTCCCACAAATGGAGGAGGCAGGCGGCGATATAAATATATTGTAATCATCCTGGACCATTTCACACGTTGCACTAAACTGTACCCTATCAGTAAAGCATCCACCAATGTTATTATCAAAGTAATCGCAGAAAAGTACCTCATAGATGTGGGAACTCCATATTCTATAATAACGGACCATGGAACCCAATTCAAAGGCCGAAAATGGAAATTAGAAATGTCAAATAGAGGAATTAAAACCTACAAAACTTCAATTTACCATCCTAGCAGTAATCCGGCGGAGAGGGTACTCAGAGAGGTAGGGCGAGTCCTTCGTATTTATTGTTATGACAATAATAGAAAATGGAGTGAATTCATAAATGAAACCGAAACCTTTTTAAATATGCTCATCACGAAACTATTGGTGTTACGCCATACCAAATGATGTTTTCAAAACTGCCACCTCGAGAAATTACTAAATTAATGCAATTCCCTGAAGGACCCGAAGAAGAACTTGACCTTACCCATATATATAATAGATTACTCCACAAATTGGAAACTAGAAGGAAAAAACAGAATGCTAGCCGAAAAAATATCATCTAATACATCGTCGGCAAAAAAATTTTAATAAGAAACCGTCAACAACCAAGCAGTTCTGAAGGAATAGCAAAAAAATTATTGTTATTATATGTTGGACCTTTTGTAATAAGCCAGGACAATCAGAACAACACATACGTGGTGTCTGACCCAATAAGTAATAAGGTGAAGGGTACCTATAACCAAACGGAAATAAAAAAATACTATGAGTAAAAGGATAACCTTATCAGGGACGAACTATAAGTTTATTTTTACTAAACTTTATTGAGCCAAAATTTACTTCTTTCGAAGGGGGAGTATTATGTAATGTAACAGAGTTGAGGTTCCCGACGTCACATAAAAAACTGTAAACATGATTTAAAACAATGCCCAAAGCATGTTATAATTAAATACAAGAGGGCCCATCTCACCTGAAAAATGCAGTAAAGGTACCTAGTAAGGTTACTAAGTAATAAAACATCAAAAGTGTACCTAAATCTAAAATATGTAATGAGTAGTATGAGATGTAAAACATAAACATTGTGTCTAGTGGGATGAGTTTAATGTGTAGGTGTTGAGTATAACATACTGTTCAATTAATATTTAATGTGTTATAAAATGTACTTGGTGTTGTACTGTAGCATGATATAGTGTTTACAGGATATTTATTTTATGTTTTGTGTGTAGTAAGTGTGGAGCTGTTGCTTTAAGGAAGTACTAAGTCATGGGTACTTATGTTATTCATGTTAAAATTGTATTTAGATAATATAAAAATGAGTACATTTGTTAAGTATGATATTATGTTAAATGTATTTACTTTAATTCATTAATGAAGATGTTTAAAATAATGTTTGTAAACTTGGCCAGGTAGACAATAAGTATTAATCAGTTGGCAAGTAGTTCTTATAATTAAGTAAAAAAAAACAATGAAGGGTTCAATTATGAACTAAATAATATAATGAATTGAAACCAGGAAATTAAAATTGATATAATTGGCCATAAGCCAGTGACTATTTGTACAGTAGGTCAGGTAAAGAAAAATTAAGTTAAAAACAAAAGAAAATTATAACAGGTGTAATAAAACCAATAGGCCTAAATCTAATATTTGGAAAAGGAAATTAATACCTTTTTAATAAGTCCAGTCAGATGAAATTGTAGTAAAATGTATATGGTTTAATAAGGCAGATTAAGTGAGAGTTTTATGTGATTTGGTGTAATTCCAAGCATGGAGTATTTTATTAAATAAGAGTAGTAATATTTTCTAATTCTGGCTCTAGGATATCAAATATTATCCAATGACAGAAAGTAATGGTTGTTAGGGTAACTAAAATGCAAGAAATTTTGTTGATTTCAACATTCGATTGTTATATGCAATGGGTGAAGTTGAATTAATACAAATCCAGGAAAGAATTTATAAAAAACCTTAACATTCGATTGTTATATGCTATTGGGAACAGTTCAGTCGACAAATTTAAACATAACATAAAAATAAAAATGAATTAACCTTAATAAATCGAATGTCTTAAAGCCAAACCATTAAAACAGAACTGAGTAATAATTACTGAACTAGATTTTAGGAAGTATAAGTCTACACCTCCTCAAGGCTGCGGAATTAATAAATCCTTCTTCAAACTAATTCCATTAAAGGCGTGATGCTGAACCCCATTTTACAATTAAACCAAGATTCTTCTTGAATGGACAAGAAGTCAAAATTAATACAAATATAAACCAAACATACACAAAGAACCGTTGGCATTGAAGTAATAAACCTCACTTTCAAGAGATTGAAGAAATTGTAATACTACACCAATTCCACTGGGACCGGCAACCACTAGGACCGTGAAGAAGAACGAAGAACAGAGGAACTCCTGTTACACTCCGGGACATCGCCTTTCAACCTTTATTGATAATCTGGACGCATATTTTGGTCAAAAGTAACCTCATCAGTACATCTTCAAGCGGTTATAAACAGACACGGCTACCTCGAGTATAGTATTGTACGGTAACAAACCAGCTTATATTTAATTTTATACATTAAGAATTAATAACCATTTGTAATACTTAGTAACCTTAATTTTGCATTACCTGGCCTTACTAATCGTTAAAAGAATCACATGTACCCTGGGATAAGAGATAAAACAAAAAGTATATTTAATTTGTATTATGCAGTACTAGTCCATTAACAAATCGATTCAGCATTGTACGATCGATATTACGATCAGATAAACTGTGAGGAAGACTGTTGGAATTTAAAAAAATAATATAAATAAAGAATCCTTCTTGTATGTGATGATGTTCTGTGTTATTGTAGAATAGGTATTGTATTTTGATTGGGGAGTAATTTACAGATAAAGAAGTTGATTAAACCGTCAAGTGAAACGAGCTAACCTATAAAACGAGTCAATTACTAATAACAGCGCTTGCTACCGACAGCTGGTGAATACGGGAGAGCGCAGAAATAACGTATTCTCTTCGCCAAACTTGGGTCAATTTAAATAATACCGACCGAATAGGGTTGGAGAGAATTACCGAATTATTAACTGTAATACCCGTAATATCGCATTATTCTATAGTAAAACACTTGGTAAATAACTAACACAGGTTTATGTTCAACATACGAGTCGTAGTAACTATATGATAAATAATTATTTTTTTTTATAAATTAATATTGATTTGCAGGAGCTCTCATCTGCAACAACATAATAAACATTTTCCTTAATAACAGATTGGTTAATTCAACATGGCTGAAGTAACGATAAACCCGCAATCGTATTACACTCGTAACCGATTACACGATTGGTAACAAATTGGTGCTCAACGAGTGGGCTTTAGTTAAGTAAAAAATTAGGCTATTACTTAACTGGAGCAGGCAACTATTAGAGGCACAGGAATGCATACGGGAGGTGTTTCTAAAAGGATAGCGAAAGACCAAGAAACGGAAGAAGATAGACGGGAAGAAGAAACAGAGGTAGTTACAGACACCGAAATGGAACAACAGGCGAGCAATAAAGAGGATGCCCAAGGGGACCAACCAGATAAAGCGGTAGCCAGAGAAGAACCAAATTGGCAAGACATGATGAAATTTATGGCAGAACAATTTAGGAAACAGGAGGAAAACTCAAAGCAAACCAAGGAGGAAACTAATGAGAGTTTAAGACAAATTAAAGAGGATAATAAACAAACTAATGAGAAAATAGACAGTATTAAAGAAGATTCCAGAAAACAGAAGTAAGAATTAAATAAAAAATTGGACGAAAATTCAGAAAAGCTATAAAATAAAATAGACAGTATAAATGAAAATTCAGAAAAGCTGGAAAATAAAATAGACAGTATAAACGAAAATTCAGAAAAGCTGGAAAATAAAATAGACAGTATTAATGAAAACTCAAAGAAACAAAACGAAATTTTGAGTGAGAATTTAATCAAACTAATGAATGAGAAGTTTGACAAAAATAAAGAGGAAACTGATGAGAATAACCGGTTGATAAATGAAAGCTTAAACCAAATTAATGAAAGGTTTGACAGGAACGATGAGAGCTTAAAGCAGATTCAGGAAAATAACAAACAAATAGACGAGAAAATTGAAAACAGTAATAAGGAGTTGCGACAAATTATAAATGAACAAAACCAAGCGTTGAAGGAAGTCATCAATGAAAGGGTTGCAAATGTCAATGAAACACTTAACAAAAGGGTAGATAATTATGAAGAGGAAGTCAGACAGCAAATAACTGAAACTAAGGTGGGTCTGGAAAAGACAGATGAAACCATCGTACAACTCGCAGTGGAAGTAGAGGCCAAAATTAATCAAGTGGAAAATAATAACAAAACTAGAATAAAAGAAGTACAATTAGAAACCCAAGAGAAATTGGACGAAGTGCAAATTAATATAGCTGGGAGAATTGAAATAGTTAATAACGAAATAACACAAATAAAAACCCAAGTGGCTCAAAATAAGGGGACTGTCGAAAATATACAGAATCAGGAATTGATTAATATAAAGGAGTCAATAGAAATTTTACAAAATCGACCAATGTACCTGGCACATCACATAGCCCCTGAGCAAAAAGAAAATATCAATTTCAAAATTTATAGAGGAAACACCATAGAATTTCTGGAGAGAATAGATGAATGGTTTAGTAAGATTAAGGTGACCCGATGGAACATAATAAAAAGTTTGTTGGATGATTGTTTTAAAAGTATAAATGATAATTGGTGGTCAGCGGTCCGGAATGAAACGAGTAATTATGAAGAGTTTAAAAAGGCTTTTAGGTCGAAATACTGGTCGGATTCCATACAGAACATGATTAGGGATAACATTACCAACGGGAGATTCAATTTTAATCAAGAGCAGTCCCCAACTACTTACTTTTTGGGAAAGGTGTGTTTGGCGCGTCATTTGGAACTGAGAATACCAGAGGAATGTTTAGTCAATAAATTATCTTACCATTTTGAAGAAGGGATAGTTCGTGCCAGACGCAGTGGACAAGTGAAGACAGTGGGAGCAATGGAAACCTTGTTGGCCAGTTACGAAATGGAAGACTATTATCAAAGGTCTCGAAGGCAAAGTGAATATTCCAACAATAGGAGGGAGGAGCCAAATCAAGAGTCGCGTACAGGAATAAATAGATTTAACAACAATAATTATAACCGAAGGGTTAATGACCATTTTATAAATAATCGTTACCGTAATAATCATTACCAGAGCAATCATTATAATAACTATAATAATAACAGATACAGCGCAGGCCGCATGAATTTTGATAACGGGAGAGACTATTGGAATAATAACCGTGCAAACAACGACCAACGAAATCAAACCGGTAATAGAAGTCGAGAGGAGGATCTACCTAGACACCAAGAAAATCATAGAGAGTTCAGACCCGATGATGGCAACCCAGGAACCACTGCTAGAGACGATCGTCCGCAGGATAGGGTGGAAAACTAAATACAGCAGTGGAAGTATCAAGTAACCCCTCACTGCTGGGATTGAAAGGGTATGTACGAACACAAAAAGAAAACAACAAAATTATAAAAATTACAAGGAACAATTATTTAAAGGACATACAAAATGATTTAACTGAAGAAGGGTTACAGTCAGATAATAAAACTGACAATCAAATTATATATATAATGGCAGAATTGCAGGGAGTTATGACAGAGATGGTGATTGATACCGGAGCGAACGTGTCACTCCTGGACAAAGTAGAATATAACCGAATAAGGGAGATGTATAAGAAAAATATACCAACATTACCAGTTAATAACATGGTAATAATAGGTGCTACTGGCAGACCAAATAAAACAATACGGCAACAAGTAATGATGGAAGTATCTAGTGAAGGTAAAACTATTCCTATGGTGTTTATGGTAGCTCAAGGATTACCATTTAAAGCAATGCTAGGGTGTGATACGCTGTGGCGCCACTCAGCTATTATTGATATAGGCAGAGGAAAAATAACCCTGTACCATGAAAATGGAGAAAGGTCAAGTGAAATAGTGGATCGTAAAAATGCCACTCACCACCGACATTCTTTTACTCTAATGCGTGAAGATGAAATGGAATATAGAACACCTTTTGAGGAATTAGCCTGTATTAAGGAGAACGAATGGAAAGAAAAATTGCAAGAAATTTATTTGTTTAAAACTGCCAATAATAATGGAGTAACACCTGAACAAAAAATCAATTAATAAAGATTTATAACAGATATAAAAAAGTATTTTCGGATTTGCCAGGAAAGGCCAAGAATTTTATTTGTGAATTGTCATTTAAACAACCTATCAATTTTAACCGGAAATCATATCCTATACCCCAATCCCTAAAACCAGCAGTGAGAAGGGAAATACAGAGTATGATATAACAGGACATAATTGAGTATAGCTCATCACCATACACCAGCCCTATAGTAGCCATAAAGAAAAAGGACGGTACTGTACGCTTATGTTTGGATGCCAGGGAGATAAATAAAAATAGAATAAATGATAGAACCTCACCAGGGGAAATTGAGGAGTTACTGAAGAAATTTAAGAATTGCAAGTATATGAGTATTTGGGATGCTGTTTGTGGATACTGGCAGGTGGAGTTACATCCCAACAGTAGAAATTACGTCGCCTTTATATTTGAAGGTAGAAATTATCATTTTAAACGTCTTCCTTTTGGATTAGTAAACTCTGTGGCGGTTTTTATTAAATGCATGGACCAGGTCCTAGGTAAAGAAGTGTTAGCCTTCACAACAGTATATGTAGATGATATATTGGTAACTTCAACCACATGGGAGGAACATTGCCAACGTGTGGGAATGGTGTTAAGCAAGTTGGAAAAGAGCAACATTACTCTGAAATTGAATAAGTCAAAATTATTAACCAATCAATTACAATTCCTAGGTTTCATATGGAATATCCACATCCCCTGAAAAAGTGGAAGCTATTCAAAACTTCCCCAGACCTAAAACATTCGACAGTTGCAATCATTCCTAGGAGTGTGCAACTACTACCGAAAATTCCAAAGGAATTATTCCCAATTAACAGCAAGATTTAAACACTTACTGTCATCTAAACATAAATGGAAGTGGAAGGAGGAAGATGATGAGACATTCATCTTAATTAAGGAAAAAGTTTTACAAAACATCATTCTGCATCATCCTGATTTTGATAAGAAATTTTTTATAAATTGTGACGCCAGTGATGTGAGTCTGGGTGCTGAGCTGTACCAGGAAGATCAAGAAGGAGATCACCAAGTAATAAGTTTTGCCAGCAGGGTATTAAATCAGTGTGAAAGAAATTACAGTGTCACAGAAAAGGAATTATTGAGTGTGGTATTTGCATGCAGTAAATTCCGCACATATGTATTAGGTTATCCCTTAACAGTACGGTCCGACCATAAGTCCATATCATTCATACAAAGGTGCAAACTAAGCCATGGTAGATTAACTCGTTGGATATTGGCTCTCCAGGAATATAACATAACATGGGAAT
Organism: Magicicada septendecula; assembly: GCA_034769895.1. Lineage (NCBI taxonomy): Eukaryota > Metazoa > Arthropoda > Insecta > Hemiptera > Cicadidae > Magicicada > Magicicada septendecula. The sequence goes on along the minus strand of CM068367.1, from coordinate 480,509,209 downwards.
ACGTATCAGGTAAACAGAATACTGTAGCTGATGCTCTATCTAGAGTGAACCTGGAGAATGGTACTTTCGAAATTGTGCGAGAGGACGTTGGAAAAATATATCATGTAATATTAGCTAGAGAAGAATTAGTAGAAGTATTGAACAAAATTCAGGAAGAACAGGCAAGGGATCAGAGATTGTCCACCATACGAGAACGCCTCATCAGTAATGATGCTATAATTGTGCAGTATTATCAAAACTATAATGGATTAATTTTCATAAAATCCCCTGTTGTGAAAAACAAGTGGAAACTGTATATTCCCAAATCTACAGAGTCATTAATAATAAATAATTATCATCAAATGTATGGACACATGGGTTTCATCAAAGTAGTGAAGGCACTGGAGGAGCATGTGTATATTAAGGGTTTAAACAAGAAGGTAAGGGAATTAATAAAAAGATGTGGAATATGTCAAAGGGTTAAGGTAAACAATGAGCGAAAGGAAGGGGCTTTAATAACAATTACTTCAGAGAGGAAATTAGAAAAAACATTTCTTGACATTTGCGGGCCTTTCCCACGCAGTGGAGGCAGGCGCCGATATAAATATATTGTAATCATCCTGGACCATTTAACACGTTGCACTAAACTGTACCCTATCAGTAAAGCATCCACCAATGTTATTATCAAAGTAATCGCAGAAAAGTACCTCATATGTGTGGGAACTCCATATTCTATAATAACGGACCATGGAACCCAATTCAAAGGCCGAAAATGGAAATTAGAAATGTCAAATCGAGGAATTAAAACCTACAAAACTTCAATTTACCATCCTAGCAGTAATCCGGCGGAGAGGGTACTCAGAGAGGTAGGGCGAGTCCTTCGTATTTATTGTTATGACAATAATAGAAAATGGAGTGAATTCATAAATGAAACCGAAACCTTTTTAAATATGCTCATCACGAAACTATTGGTGTTACGCCATACCAAATGATGTTTTCAAAACTGCCACCTCGAGAAATTACTAAATTAATGCAATTCCCTGAAGGACCCGAAGAAGGACTTGACCTTACCCATATATATAATAGATTACTCCACAAATTGGAAACTAGAAGGAAAAAACAGAATGCTAGCCGAAAAAATATCATCTAATACACCGTCGGCAAAAAAATTTTAATAAGAAACCGTCAACAACCAAGCAGTTCTGAAGGAATAGCAAAAAAATTATTGTTATTATATGTTGGACCTTTTGTAATAAGCCAGGACAATCAGAACAACACATACGTGGTGTCTGACCCAATAAGTAATAAGGTGAAGGGTACCTATAACCAAACGGAAATAAAAAAATACTATGAGTAAAAGGATAACCTTATCAGGGACGAACTATAAGTTTATTTTTACTAAACTTTATTGAGCCAAAATTTACTTCTTTCGAAGAGGGAGTATTATGTAATGTAACAGAGTTGAGGTTCCCGACGTCACATAAAAAACTGTAAACATGATTTAAAACAATGCCCAAAGCATGTTATAATTAAATACAAGAGGGCCCATCTCACCTGAAAAATGCAGTAAAGGTACCTAGTAAGGTTACTAAGTAATAAAACATCAAAAGTGTACCTAAATCTAAAATATGTAATGAGTAGTATGAGATGTAAAACATAAACATTGTGTCTAGTGGGATGAGTTTAATGTGTAGGAGTTGAGTATAACATACTGTTCAATTAATATTTAATGTGTTATAAAATGTACTTGGTGTTGTACTGTAGCATGATATAGTGTTTACAGGATATTTATTTTATGTTTTGTGTGTAGTAAGTGTGGAGCTGTTGCTTTAAGGAAGTACTAAGTCATGGGTACTTATGTTATTCATGTTAAAATTGTATTTAGATAATATAAAAATGAGTACATTTGTTAAGTATGATATTATGTTAAATGTATTTACTTTAATTCATTAATGAAGATGTTTAAAATAATGTTTGTAAACTTGGCCAGGAAGACAATAAGTATTAATCAGTTGGCAAGTAGTTCTTATAATTATGTAAAAAAACCAATGAAGGGTTCAATTATGAACTAAATATTATAATGAATTGAAACCAGGAAATTAAAATTGATATAAGTGGCCATAAGCCAGTGACTATTTGTACAGTAGGTCAGGTAAAGAAAAATTAAGTTAAAAACAAAACAAAATTATAACAGGTGTAATAAAACCAATAGGCCTAAATCTAATATTTGGAAAAGGAAATTAATACCTTTTTAATAAGTCCAGTCAGATGAAATTGTAGTAAAATGTATATGGTTTAATAAGGCAGATTAAGTGAGAGTTTTATGTGATTTGGTGTAATTCCAAGCATGGAGTATTTTATTAAATAAGAGTAGTAATATTTTCTAATTCTGGCTCTAGGATATCAAATATTATCCAATGACAGAAAGTAATGGTTGTTAGGGTAACTAAAATGCAAGAAATTTTGTTGATTTCAACATTCGATTGTTATATGCAATGGGTGAAGTTGAATTAATACAAATCCAGGAAAGAATTTATAAAAAACCTTAACATTCGATTGTTATATGCTATTGGGAACAGTTCAGTCGACAAATTTAAACATAACATAAAAATAAAAATGAATTAACCTTAATAAATCGAATGTCTTAAAGCCAAACCATTAAAACAGAACTGAGTAATAATTACTGAACTAGATTTTAGGAAGTATAAGTCTACACCTCCTCAAGGCTGCGGAATTAATAAATCCTTCTTCAAACTAATTCCATTAAAGGCGTGATGCTGAACCCCATTTTACAATTAAACCAAGATTCTTCTTGAATGGATAAGAAGTCAAAATTAATACAAATATAAACCAAACATACACAAAGAACCGTTGGCATTGAAGTAATAAACCTCACTTTCAAGAGATTGAAGAAATTGTAATACTACACCAATTCCACTGGGACCGGCAACCACTAGGATCGTGAAGAAGAACGAAGAACAGAGGAACTCCTGTTACACTCCGGGACATCGCCTTTCAACCTTTATTGATAATCTGGACGCATATTTTGGTCAAAAGTAACCTCATCAGTACATCTTCAAGCGGTTATAAACAGACACGGCTACCTCGAGTATAGTATTGTACGGTAACAAACCAGCTTATATTTAAGTTTATACATTAAGAATTTAGAACCATTTGTAATACTTAGTAACCTTAATTTTGCATTACCTGGCCTTACTAATCGTTAAAAGAATCACATGTACCCTGGGATAAGAGATAAAACAAAAAGTATATTTAATTTGTATTATGCAGTACTAGTCCATTAACAAATCGATTCAGCATTGTACGATCGATATTACGATCAGATAAACTGTGAGGAAGACTGTTGGAATTTAAAAAAATAATATAAATAAAGAATCCTTCTTGTATGTGATGATGTTCTGTGTTATTGTAGAATAGGTATTGTATTTTGATTGGGGAGTAATTTACAGATAAAGAAGTTGATTAAACCGTCAAGTGAAACGAGCTAACCTATAAAACGAGTCAATTACTAATAACAGCGCTTGCTACCGACAGCTGGTGAATACGGGAGAGCGCAGAAATAACGTATTCTCTTCGCCAAACTTGGGTCAATTTAAATAATACCGACCGAATAGGGTTGGAGAGAATTACCGAATTATTAACTGTAATACCCGTAATATCGCATTATTCTATAGTAAAACACTTGGTAAATAACTAACACAGGTTTATGTTCAACATACGAGTCGTAGCAACTATATGATAAATAATTATTTTTTTTTATAAATTAATATTGATTTGCAGGAGCTCTCATCTGCAACAACATAATAAACATTTTCCTTAATAACAGATTGGTTAATTCAACATGGCTGAAGTAACGATAAACCCGCAATCGTATTACACTCGTAACCGATTACACGATTGGTAACAAATTGGTGCTCAACGAGTGGGCTTTAGTTAAGTAAAAAATTAGGCTATTACTTAACTGGAGCAGGCAACTATTAGAGGCACAGGAATGCATACGGGAGGTGTTTCTAAAAGGATAGCGAAAGACCAAGAAACGGAAGAAGATAGACGGGAAGAAGAAACAGAGGTAGTTACAGACACCGAAATGGAACAACAGGCGAGCAATAAAGAGGATGCCCAAGGGGACCAACCAGATAAAGCGGTAGCCAGAGAAGAACCAAATTGGCAAGACATGATGAAATTTATGGCAGAACAATTTAGGAAACAGGAGGAAAACTCAAAGCAAACCAAGGAGGAAACTAATGAGAGTTTAAGACAAATTAAAGAGGATAATAAACAAACTAATGAGAAAATAGACAGTATTAAAGAAGATTCCAGAAAACAGAAGGAAGAATTAAATAAAAAATTGGACGAAAATTCAGAAAAGCTATAAAATAAAATAGACAGTATAAATGAAAATTCAGAAAAGCTGGAAAATAAAATAGACAGTATAAACGAAAATTCAGAAAAGCTGGAAAATAAAATAGACAGTATTAATGAAAACTCAAAGAAACAAAACGAAATTTTGAGTGAGAATTTAATCAAACTAATGAATGAGAAGTTTGACAAAAATAAAGAGGAAACTGATGAGAATAACCGGTTGATAAATGAAAGCTTAAACCAAATTAATGAAAGGTTTGACAGGAACGATGAGAGCTTAAAGCAGATTCAGGAAAATAACAAACAAATAGACGAGAAAATTGAAAACAGTAATAAGGAGTTGCGACAAATTATAAATGAACAAAACCAAGCGTTGAAGGAAGTCATCAATGAAAGGGTTGCAAATGTCAATGAAACACTTAACAAAAGGGTAGATAATTATGAAGAGGAAGTCAGACAGCAAATAACTGAAACTAAGGTGGGTCTGGAAAAGACAGATGAAACCATCGTACAACTCGCAGTGGAAGTAGAGGCCAAAATTAATCAAGTGGAAAATAATAACAAAACTAGAATAAAAGAAGTACAATTAGAAACCCAAGAGAAATTGGACGAAGTGCAAATTAATATAGCTGGGAGAATTGAAATAGTTAATAACGAAATAACACAAATAAAAACCCAAGTGGCTCAAAATAAGGGGACTGTCGAAAATATACAGAATCAGGAATTGATTAATATAAAGGAGTCAATAGAAATTTTACAAAATCGACCAATGTACCTGGCACATCACATAGCCCCTGAGCAAAAAGAAAATATCAATTTCAAAATTTATAGAGGAAACACCATAGAATTTCTGGAGAGAATAGATGAATGGTTTAGTAAGATTAAGGTGACCCGATGGAACATAATAAAAAGTTTGTTGGATGATTGTTTTAAAAGTATAAATGATAATTGGTGGTCAGCGGTCCGGAATGAAACGAGTAATTATGAAGAGTTTAAAAAGGCTTTTAGGTCGAAATACTGGTCGGATTCCGTACAGAACATGATTAGGGATAACATTACCAACGGGAGATTCAATTTTAATCAAGAGCAGTCCCCAACTACTTACTTTTTGGGAAAGGTGTGTTTGGCGCGTCATTTGGAACCGAGAATACCAGAGGAATGTTTAGTCAATAAATTATCTTACCATTTTGAAGAAGGGATAGTTCGTGCCAGACGCAGTGGACAAGTGAAGACAGTGGGAGCAATGGAAACCTTGTTGGCCAGTTACGAAATGGAAGACTATTATCAAAGGTCTCGAAGGCAAAGTGAATATTCCAACAATAGGAGGGAGGAGCCAAATCAAGAGTCGCGTACAGGAATAAATAGATTTAACAACAATAATTATAACCGAAGGGTTAATGACCATTTTATAAATAATCGTTACCGTAATAATCATTACCAGAGCAATCATTATAATAACTATAATAATAACAGATACAGCGCAGGCCGCATGAATTTTGATAACGGGAGAGACTATTGGAATAATAACCATGCAAACAACGACCAACGAAATCAAACCGGTAATAGAAGTCGAGAGGAGGATCTACCTAGACACCAAGAAAATCATAGAGAGTTCAGACCCGATGATGGCAACCCAGGAACCACTGCTAGAGACGATCGTCCGCAGGATAGGGTGGAAAACTAAATACAGCAGTGGAAGTATCAAGTAACCCCTCACTGCTGGGATTGAAAGGGTATGTACGAACACAAAAAGAAAACAACAAAATTATAAAAATTACAAGGAACAATTATTTAAAGGACATACAAAATGATTTAACTGAAGAAGGGTTACAGTCAGATAATAAAACTGACAATCAAATTATATATATAATGGCAGAATTGCAGGGAGTTATGACAGAGATGGTGATTGATACCGGAGCGAACGTGTCACTCCTGGACAAAGTAGAATATAACCGAATAAGGGAGATGTATAAGAAAAATATACCAACATTACCAGTTAATAACATGGTAATAATAGGTGCTACTGGCAGACCAAATAAAACAATACGGCAACAAGTAATGATGGAAGTATCTAGTGAAGGTAAAACTATTCCTATGGTGTTTATGGTAGCTCAAGGATTACCATTTAAAGCAATGCTAGGGTGTGATACGCTGTGGCGCCACTCAGCTATTATTGATATGGGCAGAGGAAAAATAACCCTGTACCATGAAAATGGAAAATGGTCAAGTGAAATAGTGGATCGTAAAAATGCCACTCACCACCGACATTCTTTTACTCTAATGCGTGAAGATGAAATGGAATATAGAACACCTTTTGAGGAATTAGCCTGTATTAAGGAGAACGAATGGAAAGAAAAATTGCAAGAAATTTATTTGTTTAAAACTGCCAATAATAATGGAGTAACACCTGAACAAAAGAATCAATTAATAAAGATTTATAACAGATATAAAAAAGTATTTTCGGATTTGCCAGGAAAGGCCAAGAATTTTATTTGTGAATTGTCATTTAAACAACCTATCAATTTTAACCGGAAATCATATCCTATACCCCAATCCCTAAAACCAGCAGTGAGAAGGGAAATACAGAGTATGATATAACAGGACATAATTGAGTATAGCTCATCACCATACACCAGCCCTATAGTAGCCATAAAGAAAAAGGACGGTACTGTACGCTTATGTTTGGATGCCAGGGAGATAAATAAAAATAGAATAAATGATAGAACCTCACCAGGGGAAATTGAGGAGTTACTGAAGAAATTTAAGAATTGCAAGTATATGAGTATTTGGGATGCTGTTTGTGGATACTGGCAGGTGGAGTTACATCCCAACAGTAGAAATTACGTCGCCTTTATATTTGAAGGTAGAAATTATCATTTTAAACGTCTTCCTTTTGGATTAGTAAACTCTGTGGCGGTTTTTATTAAATGCATGGACCAGGTCCTAGGTAAAGAAGTGTTAGCCTTCACAACAGTATATGTAGATGATATATTGGTAACTTCAACCACATGGGAGGAACATTGCCAACGTGTGGGAATGGTGTTAAGCAAGTTGGAAAAGAGCAACATTACTCTGAAATTGAATAAGTCAAAATTATTAACCAATCAATTACAATTCCTAGGTTTCATATGGAATATCCACATCCCCTGAAAAAGTGGAAGCTATTCAAAACTTCCCCAGACCTAAAACATTCGACAGTTGCAATCATTCCTAGGAGTGTGCAACTACTACCGAAAATTCCAAAGGAATTATTCCCAATTAACAGCAAGATTTAAACACTTACTGTCATCTAAACATAAATGGAAGTGGAAGGAGGAAGATGATGAGACATTCATGTTAATTAAGGAAAAATTTTTACAAAACTTCATTCTGCATCATCCTGATTTTGATAAGAAATTTTTTATAAATTGTGACGCCAGTGATGTGAGTCTGGGTGCTGAGCTGTACCAGGAAGATCAAGAAGGAGATCACCAAGTAATAAGTTTTGCCAGCAGGGTATTAAATCAGTGTGAAAGAAATTACAGTGTCACAGAAAAGGAATTATTGAGTGTGGTATTTGCATGCAGTAAATTCCGCACATATGTATTAGGTTATCCCTTAACAGTACGGTCCGACCATAAGTCCATATCATTCATACAAAGGTGCAAACTAAGCCATGGTAGATTAACTCGTTGGATATTGGCTCTCCAGGAATATAACATAACATGGGAATACGTATCAGGTAAACAGAATACTGTAGCTGATGCTCTATCTAGAGTGAACCTGGAGAATGGTACTTTCGAAATTGTGCGAGAGGACGTTGGAAAAATATATCATGTAATATTAGCTAGAGAAGAATTAGTAGAAGTATTGAACAAAATTCAGGAAGAACAGGCAAGGGATCAGAGATTGTCCACCATACGAGAACGCCTCATCAGTAATGATGCTATAATTGTGCAGTATTATCAAAACTATAACGGATTAATTTTCATAAAATCCCCTGTTGTGAAAAACAAGTGGAAACTGTATATTCCCAAATCTACAGAGTCATTAATAATAAATAATTATCATCAAATGTATGGACACATGGGTTTCATCAAAGTAGTGAAGGCACTGGAGGAGCATGTGTATATTAAGGGTTTAAACAAGAAGGTAAGGGAATTAATAAAAAGATGTGGAATATGTCAAAGGGTTAAGGTAAACAATGAGCGAAAGGAAGGGGCTTTAATAACAATTACTTCAGAGAGGAAATTAGAAAAAACATTTCTTGACATTTGCGGGCCTTTCCCACGCAGTGGAGGCAGGCGCCGATATAAATATATTGTAATCATCCTGGACCATTTAACACGTTGCACTAAACTGTACCCTATCAGTAAAGCATCCACCAATGTTATTATCAAAGTAATCGCAGAAAAGTACCTCATATGTGTGGGAACTCCATATTCTATAATAACGGACCATGGAACCCAATTCAAAGGCCGAAAATGGAAATTAGAAATGTCAAATCGAGGAATTAAAACCTACAAAACTTCAATTTACCATCCTAGCAGTAATCCGGCGGAGAGGGTACTCAGAGAGGTAGGGCGAGTCCTTCGTACTTATTGTTATGACAATCATAGAAAATGGAGTGAATTCATAAATGAAACCGAAACCTTTTTAAATATTGCTCATCACAAAACTATTGGTGTTACGCCATACCAAATGATGTTTTCAAAACTGCTACCTCGAGAAATTACTAAATTAATGCAATTCCCTGAAGGACCCGAAGAAGAACTTGACCTTACCCATATATATAATAGATTACTCCACAAATTGGAAACTAGAAGGAAAAAACAGAATGCTAGCCGAAAAAATATCATCTAATACACCGTCGGCAAAAAAATTTTAATAAGAAACCGTCAACAACCAAGCAGTTCTGAAGGAATAGCAAAAAAATTATTGTTATTATATGTTGGACCTTTTGTAATAAGCCAGGACAATCAGAACAACACATACGTGGTGTCTGACCCAATAAGTAATAAGGTGAAGGGTACCTATAACCAAACGGAAATAAAAAAATACTATGAGTAAAAGGATAACCTTATCAGGGACGAACTATAAGTTTATTTTTACTAAACTTTATTGAGCCAAAATTTACTTCTTTCGAAGGGGGAGTATTATGTAATGTAACAGAGTTGAGGTTCCCGACGTCACATAAAAAACTGTAAACATGATTTAAAACAATGCCCAAAGCATGTTATAATTAAATACAAGAGGGCCCATCTCACCTGAAAAATGCAGTAAAGGTACCTAGTAAGGTTACTAAGTAATAAAACATCAAAAGTGTACCTAAATCTAAAATATGTAATGAGTAGTATGAGATGTAAAACATAAACATTGTGTCTAGTGGGATGAGTTTAATGTGTAGGAGTTGAGTATAACATACTGTTCAATTAATATTTAATGTGTTATAAAATGTACTTGGTGTTGTACTGTAGCATGATATAGTGTTTACAGGATATTTATTTTATGTTTTGTGTGTAGTAAGTGTGGAGCTGTTGCTTTAAGGAAGTACTAAGTCATGGGTACTTATGTTATTCATGTTAAAATTGTATTTAGATAATATAAAAATGAGTACATTTGTTAAGTATGATATTATGTTAAATGTATTTACTTTAATTCATTAATGAAGATGTTTAAAATAATGTTTGTAAACTTGGCCAGGAAGACAATAAGTATTAATCAGTTGGCAAGTAGTTCTTATAATTATGTAAAAAAACCAATGAAGGGTTCAATTATGAACTAAATATTATAATGAATTGAAACCAGGAAATTAAAATTGATATAAGTGGCCATAAGCCAGTGACTATTTGTACAGTAGGTCAGGTAAAGAAAAATTAAGTTAAAAACAAAACAAAATTATAACAGGTGTAATAAAACCAATAGGCCTAAATCTAATATTTGGAAAAGGAAATTAATACCTTTTTAATAAGTCCAGTCAGATGAAATTGTAGTAAAATGTATATGGTTTAATAAGGCAGATTAAGTGAGAGTTTTATGTGATTTGGTGTAATTCCAAGCATGGAGTATTTTGTTAAATAAGAGTAGTAATATTTTCTAATTCTGGCTCTAGGATATCAAATATTATCCAATGACAGAAAGTAATGGTTGTTAGGGTAACTAAAATGCAAGAAATTTTGTTGATTTCAACATTCGATTGTTATATGCAATGGGTGAAGTTGAATTAATACAAATCCAGGAAAGAATTTATAAAAAACCTTAACATTCGATTGTTATATGCTATTGGGAACAGTTCAGTCGACAAATTTAAACATAACATAAAAATAAAAATGAATTAACCTTAATAAATCGAATGTCTTAAAGCCAAACCATTAAAACAGAACTGAGTAATAATTACTGAACTAGATTTTAGGAAGTATAAGTCTACACCTCCTCAAGGCTGCGGAATTAATAAATCCTTCTTCAAACTAATTCCATTAAAGGCGTGATGCTGAACCCCATTTTACAATTAAACCAAGATTCTTCTTGAATGGATAAGAAGTCAAAATTAATACAAATATAAACCAAACATACACAAAGAACCGTTGGCATTGAAGTAATAAACCTCACTTTCAAGAGATTGAAGAAATTGTAATACTACACCAATTCCACTGGGACCGGCAACCACTAGGATCGTGAAGAAGAACGAAGAACAGAGGAACTCCTGTTACACTCCGGGACATCGCCTTTCAACCTTTATTGATAATCTGGACGCATATTTTGGTCAAAAGTAACCTCATCAGTACATCTTCAAGCGGTTATAAACAGACACGGCTACCTCGAGTATAGTATTGTACGGTAACAAACCAGCTTATATTTAATTTTATACATTAAGAATTAATAACCATTTGTAATACTTAGTAACCTTAATTTTGCATTACCTGGCCTTACTAATCGTTAAAAGAATCACATGTACCCTGGGATAAGAGATAAAACAAAAAGTATATTTAATTTGTATTATGCAGTACTAGTCCATTAACAAATCGATCAGCATTGTACGATCGATATTACGATCAGATAAACTGTGAGGAAGACTGTTGGAATTTAAAAAAACAATATAAATAAAGAATCCTTCTTTTATGTGATGATGTTCTGTGTTATTGTAGAATAGGTATTGTATTTTGATTGGGGAGTAATTTACAGATAAAGAAGGTGATTAAACCGTCAAGTGAAACGAGCTAACCTATAAAACGAGTCAATTACTAATAACAGCGCTCGCTACCGACAGCTGGTGAATACGGGAGAGCGCAGAAATAACGTATTCTCTTCGCCAAACTTGGGTCAATTTAAATAATACCGACCGAATAGGGTTGGAGAGAATTACCGAATTATTAACTGTAATACCCGTAATATCGCGTTATTCTATAGTAAAACACTTGGTAAATAACTAACACAGGTTTATGTTCAACATACGAGTCGTAGCAACTATATGATAAATAATTATTTTTTTTTATAAATTAATATTGATTTGCAGGAGGTCTCATCTGCAACAACATAATAAACATTTTCCTTATAAACAGAGTTTCTTTACAAATTGGCGCATGCCAACGTGGAGCTTGATTTAACCCTAAACCAGATTAACTTTAGTGATTTACAAATTGCCGCATTCAATGTGGGGCTAAACATTGATACACAGGAGTCACACATAAGTACTCTGTAACAACGATTCTTTACAATATGTATAAATATTGATGTGGAAGTAAATAATTAGATAATTATATTAATATTCTGAACAAATATGAATTTACTGACAGGTAAGGGTATTAAAAAACTTAAATAATACCAGTCTTCTGATTTTCTTGAAACAGTTCTAACTTTTTATTTAAAGAGTTTTGTGTACTTACAAATTCATTTTGAACATGTTCTTTTGTTGTTTTAGATGTTTTCTAAACTAACTCTAATAGATATTATTAACAGGATAATAATTTATTATTGTAGGAAATTTAAAAATTATTTATTTTGCCTTAATATACATTATAATTAATAACGTCTTAGTAGATAATTGGGGGAAACAAAATAGGAATCACAAGTATTATTTTGAGAGCTTTAATTCTTAGTCAGAATAAAATTTTGAAAATAAAAATTAATATTTTTCACTAACAATACAATTATACAAGAAGTTGATAACATATACAAATATGATAAAAATAACAAAGTGAACAATTTGGAGGTCGTATCTAAGTTAAAAGGAACAAAGTACAGTTTAACGTTTGCGCCGTCCTAGGCCGGTCCACAGAAGGGAAGGGTCATAGTGGTTTGTTCCTCGTAGGGTAACAGGTTCTGGTGATTCAACAAAGTTTCGTATCTTGTATGATGGGCGCTGGTTCCTTAAAGCATGCAGATGGGCAGCAGTGGCAGCTGGCCGAAAGTACTGATCCTTCTCTACAACAGAAAAATAGTCTCTGCTAAACACTGCAGTTACTCAACTATTGAAGCAAAATGAGAATTATTTTTTCTGTTAATATATAAGACTCTTGTTAGAACTTATACTGTGTTTGTACCGAAGAATTAATGTATTTGGTTTTGTACTATTTAGGTGTATATTTCCATAGATATCTATAGGCTTATATCTAATAGTTTTCACAATTATTCATAACTGATAACAATATGTAGTTTTTTTGCAAACAGCTTACTAACTTAATATGATCCAAAATTTTCAACTTTATTGACGCATATTAATTCTGTAAAATCATGAATAATACCAAGTTTATATTTTGATGAAATACTTAATAACTTGATAACCCACATAAATTTTTACAATTTTTTAACATTTTGACTTTTATTTTTAGCCTCCAAAGTTTAACAGTTTTAAAAAGTAAACACATTTGGATTATGGTTAAAATTCCCTTTAGTCTGATATCTGGCATGGATTTTTAAATTTAATCAAAATTTTATCCTTTTCCTGGGCCCTGGTGTCCTAAAACTTTGAAATTTCTCAAACTAAACACAATGTTCAGATTCAAGTTAAAATTCTACTTAATTTTTATACCTGAAATGTAATTCAATTTGATCTAATCCACTTTTTTGGCACTGATGTGATGTCCCAAAATTTTGAAATTTCCAAAACTGAACATAATCAGATTTTGGTTAAAATTCTCTGTAATTTAATATCCCATATGTGTTTCTGTGTTCTTTTCAAAATTTTGACCCTTCATATTTTTGCCTCCTGGTCTCCCATTTTTGGAGAGATCACTCTCAAAAACAAAAGGGATCTGTGGGTTAAAGTGTGAACGTACATGACAGGCTTTGCAAAATTTGATTGATGCATTCAAAATCATGACACATACCTTAAGCACAGACAAATGCCGAACGCCTTGCTTGCTTGAGTTAAAACTGAGAACTTGCTTCCTTTGTTCAATAATATACTGTATTGCAGACTAATAGCATTCTGTGTTTACTCACACATGTATGTCCACATGATTAAATTTTTATAGCATGCAATAAAGTATTATGTTAATAGTATTTTTGTAAAGTAAAATATCCATATGCGTATTGCTGGAAATTAAAAAAAAAAAAAAATCAATCGGTAACAAAAAGAAACTGCTGAAAATAATAAGTGGTGTTTATGTAGGACATACTGTTGTCCTTGATCCTGTATTAAGACAGATCGTTAAAGTATAGATTTTTTTATTTTTGACAAAGGATTTCAATTATAGTCAACATATTAAGTTTAACACATTCCCTGCGAAAAATGTGGTTTTGCAATGTGGCAAAACATTCTTAACAATATGGCATTCGTTACTGAAAGCAGACAAAATACAAAGATAATAAACGATTCATTATTTAGAATAGCATATCATTTTTAATATTACAAACACTAATAATATTAATAATTAAAACTGCAGATTTAAATAGTATTTCTTTAAAAAAAAGCAATTATAAGCTGAAAAATTCTTGTTTTGTAGTTTATAACAACCAATGAAACATTGAAATGCTGAAAAAAAATGATATGTTTATGCGGCATTTTTTTAAGCAGATAAACATAGAACTGATATAATAATTACAATGTATAAGCGAACTAACAAACATTTCATCAAACATAACTAACTTTTGTGTAATCATATTTTTTCATGTTTCTTGTTAAAACAAGACATTCTCGCACATTTGTTGCAGAATGCGTACATTTTTTATTGTCTGCCTCTCTACTGTCGCGTGTCATAGCACCCATCACGTTTTTCCATTTTTTGTTTTCATTAACTAGAAGTGTGTGGATCTGTTTTGGAGTCCTTGGTCATGAAACTTCACCCATTTGTTGACTGCAACCAGTGCTGTTGCTAGCCTTTCCTTGAACTTGAGAGTGGGAAGTTTTATTGTTGTCTGCCCGTACAGGATCAAGAATTTATTAACACAGACCAAAATATCAATCCCAGTACAACTTTTCTGTACCATTTAAGGCCTTTTCTCAGTACAGTGTGATAATTTGCCATTTGGTTGTTACAATATTTACACCTTTCTTGGCGTTGTTGCAATCAATAACACAGTGGTTTTACGTACAACTGTTACTCCACATTTTACTTTTTTTGTTAAACCAAGTAAAAAAACACTAAATTATAAAATACAAGTATCTAAGTTTATGTAAAGATGTGAAGAAAAACATTATATAAATTAAATGTAATTATAGTTAAACATTATAAAGGAGTATTTTTCCTAAAGGAGGGAAGAAATAATAATAATTAATACTAGCCTATTTACTAAAACTGTACCTAGGTTAGTCAATAGAAACTCATCAATTTCTTGGTTACTAAGAGTAACATAATCAACAAGAATTGTTAATTGTTAAGTTGGATTTCAAGTGAGTAGATGACCAAAAAATAATGTCCAGCAAATTTTAAAAAATTAAGTAACTACAATTCGGAAAAAACACCATTCTAAATTAATGAAACGATTCAGCACAAGCCACTACATCTGAGACATCCGTTGAACCACAATAATTAATGCCAGAAAATCGAAGAACATAGAAAATTCATCTAACCATCTGATGGCCTGGAAATTTTGAACTGTAACTTCTTGGGTGAGAACGCCTACCTTAATAAACTAACAAAATTACACATCACCAACAAGTAACAAACACTATAAACAGTACTACATCTTTCAAATTATAAGAAAACTTAGTGTGAACATTATAAACTTTATTTAATTAACCAAAAACAGTAAAAATGTGTGTTCATTAGGAACTCTACTGCAAGCCATCTTTATTTTTCGTGCTTTCTGTATGAATACGTAATCTGCACTCTGGCGTTTAAAAAACGAACTTGTTGAATCAGACTTTAAGAAAACAAATATTAATTATTGTAAAGTATGATACTAATAACTAAGCATTTCTGACTTTCTTATAGTTCAAAGAATCCCAAAATAACCATGAGATACAAGATTTATTAATTTTAATAGTAACTGTAATTGAATACATCTGTTGTGTTATATGAAAAACTTATATCGAAAAATGTTGTGATTTCGAAAATAATGGATTTGTAAACTGATGATTTGGAGGTAATAATTTCCAGAAAAATAAACCAAATTCAATCAATAAATACCTTTCTTTTAGGTAATTGACTGTGTATTATTTCTTGTAGATAGCAGCTTTGTTACAGGAAACAGATGAATAGCAGAGAAGAGTAAGAAAGTTAGCTCCGACATCAGAACGTATGAAATACACTGGACAACATAACCTTTCAATTGGTTAGCAAATTGAAAACAGCTGATGCAACGCGCGAGAAAAACAAACGTTTAAATCGTACTCAAAGAGAGGAATTCTCTCGCTCTCTCTCTCTATCTCTCTCCTACCCATTTACAAACAACTGAACAGTAATACCTGTAAGAAGATATAATACATAATAAAGAATACCGCGGTTTGTTTGTCAATACTAAAGAATCTCACACACCCAATTAAAAATAAATAATACTATCAGAGTATAAACTAACGTAATTATTATACGGTAAAGGTCTACATTAGAGAGATTTACTCACAGGATGTTACAAATGGCGCTCAACTTATAGGGCTCAAATTAGGAAAGAATTTCGAAATATACAAGTAA
This sequence comes from Magicicada septendecula, assembly GCA_034769895.1. Classification (NCBI taxonomy): domain Eukaryota; kingdom Metazoa; phylum Arthropoda; class Insecta; order Hemiptera; family Cicadidae; genus Magicicada; species Magicicada septendecula. Next base: position 480,492,797 of record CM068367.1, on the reverse strand, counting down.
ATAATAACGAAAAACCTAATTTTTGTCGGCAACTGTAAGAAGCCAAGAAATGTATCATACCAGAGGCAGGTCAATGAAAAGGGCAGAAGACCCGGAGAAGGAAGAAGGTGGACAGGAACAAGAAATAGAATTAGTCACAGACAGTGAAATGGACCAACCAATGGGCGATAAAGAAGAAACCGAAGTAGTTATGAACATGGAAAAGGAGCAACAGGCGGGTGACAAAGCCCAAATTGGCAAAAAATAATGAAATTTATGACAGAAAAATTTGACAAAATAGATGAAAACTCAAGGAAAAATAACAAAACATTGAGCGAAAAATTTGATAAAATAGATGAAAATTTTAGGAAACAGGAGGAAAACTCAAGGGAACAAAACAAGCAAACCAATGACAAAATAGACAGTATTCAGGAAAGTTTAGTAAAACAACTAAACGAAAAAATTGAGACCATTATGGAGATATCAGACAAACCATGATTGAACAATACCACGAATTGAGAGAAACTATTGACGGGCAAAGGGAAGATATGAACACAAAATTTGAAGAAAATAATGAAAATTTAAAACTAATTGAGGGTAAGATGGAGAATTTCAATAAAGAGTTAAGGGAAACTTTCGGGGGGAAGATTGAAAATGTCAACAAAATGCTTAACCAAAAAGCAGATGAATACAAGAGGAGACAAATAAGCAAATGGATGAAAGTTTCAGAAAGTTAGAGGAAACAATGGACAGTGGTTTCAAGAATTTGAATGAAACACTAGACAGCACTTCCGAAGGTATTAAAGTAAGTCCGAAAACAGAAGAGAGCAGGAAGGAAGTAGAAATTAGAGAATACCAAGGTGTAATATTATCTGAGAATAAAAATAACAACAGCAAAGAGGATAATAAGTACCTGGAAAAGAAGACCAAGAAAATAAGAAATATATGTAGAAAGAAAATAATAAATACAAGAGAAGAATTGGAGATGATGAAGAGTGGATTAATAAATGTGTTTAATCTATCAATTACCGATCATGAAGAAATCATAAACTTCCAAGATTATAGGAGGAGGTCAAACAAAATTTTAGAAATGACTTACTATAAAACCACATATAACAACTTTAAAAAATCGATAGGTAAATGGAATATACCACCATTAGAAAGGTATAATAAAATATCAATGGAACCACAAATAATAAATGTACCGTAAAACGAGGTGACTTGAGCTCACTTTTGAACTTTGCATGTTCATATCTGTAAAACTATCAACTATTTTCAAATAACTTTTTTACAGTGAACTTAGTCTTGGTCCATTCTATAAACGTGTGGAATATAATTTTTTTCCAATCAATATAACTATCAGAAAAAAAATATTTTATGGGTGGGCTCAAGTCACCTCGTGGGTGACTTGAACCCAGCTCATATATTTCAATGTTATTCTAATGCACTAGACCCATTGTATTAACCCATGGGGTGACTTGAACCCTCATATACTACATACTATTTATGTAGTTTTTGAGCTTGAAAAAATTCCTGTTTTTTTAGGTTTTATAGAGGAAAATGTAAAACAAAACATGAAAATTTCCTCAAAACTGTAAAAAAATCATAGAAAATTTAAAATAAGGCTTAAAACAGTTTAACTTACCACAAATTGAAGATCTGAATATGCTTAATCAGAAAAAGTCAATCAACAATTTTTTTTAAAATAAAGAGTAATTTTTCTGTGTAACTGAAATATGGCCAAAATCACGTTCTTGCAAATTCGTAGCAATCCACACTACAAAGCTTGACACTTGCACTGTGATAGTCATTAATAACTAAATGTAAAAAATAACATCTTTGTTACAACTACATACTATTTACACTATGTTCACTTGTTTCAAGCATTTAACTTGATGTCCTTGTCCATGAAACGCCACTTTTCTACCTCTGGAACAGCAAAAGATCCTCTGGCGGTAATGGATGTGGGGGCTGCAATTTTTTCTTTTATTTCTGTTCTGTTGTACCAGCATTCATCAATTTTATCTGGCCATTTCCAATTACTGGGACCACTCATTTTCATTGTACTGATTTTGTAGTCTTCTCCTGGATTACCGGTACCTATATCTGTTATCACTCCCGGGAAAAACCCTCCTTCATACATTACCAAGACATAAGAGCCTTTTTCGTAAGCACCGGTACTATCTTTTTTTTTAAGATTCTCTTTCTTCTTGACAATTCCTTTTTCTTCTTGCTTCTTGCTACTTCCTTTTACTTCTATCTTCTTGCTATTTTCCTTTTCTTGTTGCCTTTCTATTAGAAAATCAATATCGTCAAAGTCTTCTTCTTCGAACTCACTGTACACTGAATATTCACTCTCTGGTTCACTTTCGCTGCTGGTGTCTGAATCTCTTTTCACTGCCTTTTTCTTTCTTTTTGCAGTTGCCTTTATTGGTGGTGATGTGAAAGTACCGGTAGATGTAGAAGGCTGGGCTTCTGGTACCTTATTGTTTTCACCTTTTAAATCATCTGCGCTCACACTTTTTCCAGGCTTAACCTGTACCTTTTTCTTCCTTCCTACTTTCTCATTTCCTTCACCATAACGTTTTTTGTGCAAAAACTCAATTACAGAATCACTTACTCTTTGTTTAAGTTCTTCGCCATCATGAGAGCCTTTTTTTTTGTTTGGCAAGCTATCCTTTGTGGGAAGTCTGTCCAAAATTTCTTTCCTGTTTACAGGGTAAATGCCTGTTTTCCGAAAACCATTTACTAAGGAGTTACTGCCTTCGTGGTGAAGTTCAGTTACAAGCTGTTTAAGAAGCTTGGGGAAATCACTTTTTGGAACGGGGACTTGTTTGTCTTAACCTTGTAGTCTGTTAAAATCCTCCTCCATGCTCCTTTCATGGAGCGAAAATATGCAACGTCAAGAGGTTGACTTATATGGGAGGAATTTGGTGGTAAACATATAAACTTTATGTCATGTTTCTGACACAGTTCAATGATGTTTAAATTCAGGTGGTTAGACAAATTGTCTCCGATGACAACTTTGGTTCCGCTTAGCTTTTTCAAGTGCGGTATCACCACAGTGTTGAACCAATCATCGAACGTCATGTTATCAAACCACCCTGACGAAGTTCGGTTGTAACGACATCCTGAAGGACCACCTTCAGTCCAGGTAGTCCACAGTTCCTTGGACTTGTAGACGACATATGGCAGAAGCATTGTCCCCTCTGCATTCCCACACATCATGATAGATGTAGAAGATTTTGTTGAGTTTAAAATCCGTTCGGGATATTTTACTCCTCGTTTGGTAACAATCTTTAGGTTTCCAGGGTCGTCTGTTAAATTGGTCTCATCAAAGTTGAAAATATTTGAGGGAGGTACATTTACAATCTCCTGTTCTAGATAGTCGAAGTATTCATTAATGGAGTGTGCCGTGTTTTGGAAAACTCGGCTGTTTTTTTTTATGTCAACGAGAACGGACTGTGTTGAATTAATAAATTACGTATTATCGGCGTCCGTCTTGTTATGTTGCCACCGTGCCGATCTGCGCGCGCTCTGGGTCCATAGCTTCGTACAATTTTTTCCGTAGTTGTAATGACTAGTCCAGTTTCAGCATTCAATGTAGTAGGTCGTCTGTATTCGCCTGACAGCCACGACTTGGAATTTTGTCTACTATATTTTACTATGCATAAGTAAAAGCTACGCGACTCCCCGGGTTTCCGAACTAGTCATTAATCTGTCTTGCTCCAGCGGATGGCCGATCACCTGCCATCCATGAAGTAAATCCAGGGACTTTCCGCTCAGCTGTCAGGACGAATGGACGGACACACACACTACAACATCCTCCAGCCTTGTGCTGTATAACCAGGTGACATTTATGCCTTTTTTAAAACAGTTTGTGGCCGCTACACATTATCTTGAGATATTTCGGAAATGCTCCAGTTTAGAACCTTGTTGTGCACAAGTCCAACGGGATATTTGGGGTTAAATATTATCTTTTCCTTTTTACTAATGCTTACGCCTCAGAGAATTTGTAAACTCAGCCAGGGTCATGCATCACCCGAATTGATGTTAGTTCTTTCTGTAAATATGGGCGGCACTGACTGTCACTAAATGATATTAGCATTAAGTATGCATGCACGGGTGCCTCGGTACATTGTTGGGGAATTTTCGTGGTCATATACATTTTCATTTAATTGGGTATTTGATTTGGTTTTTTTAATTTAAAGGTTGGGGGAGGTGCTTTATCCTGTGGACGACACCTGTTGGTGCCATTATCCACAGGCCAATAACATGTCATAGTTTGTTGGATCTAGTCCGGGCGCATGACCTTGCCTGAGGTCAAGTGGATTCTTTATGAACACCTCAAGTATGTTTTAGTAAATTAATTCCATAGATTCTGCTTTTCGAAATTCAATTCTACTGTTCAAATAATTTTGTAACCACTAAATTTTGCCATAGCCAGCACAAGAATTGTTAAATTTTTTTTAATAACTCATAATAATATTTCATTGATAAATGTTAAGGAATTTAAAACAAATCGATATCAGTTTTAAGTTATTTATGGGTGGTTACGTTCCACTGATCTTGCTTAAAAATTTGTTTTTTTTTTTGTAAGAAAATAAAAGCAATGAGAATATGCAGTTCATGCAACCGGGCAGCCATGTTGACCTCGTGATGGCACATTTATCATTAATTGGGGTAAGAAATTGATAATTACCTTTTATGCTTGGTACTTGTGTGCCGTTCTGACTATTTAGCCAATTTGACTTTGGCCTTTCACATACTTAGAATTTTGGGGTGTTTCAACTCTGGTCTTGTGACTTATTATTTGGTTTTGGGTATGTCAATTGAGAAGTTTTAAGGTGGGCCGGATACTTGATATGAATAAGAGGGTTTGAGGGTGTTACGATGACAATATATATGCTGTTAACCAGGTGGACATGGTGTGTGCTATTTATATGTAAATGTGTATCTATGTTAATTATATGTTGTGTGTTATGCCTTTATGTGATTGTTAGATTGTTATACGTTGTTATGCATATGTATATATATCATGTTTATGGTTTATGTGACTTACTGGGAGGGTCGATACTATGCGCCATTCTTACATTATTTAGAAGTAACTGTATTCTGCTCAGTAATATCAAGCTCAATTATTTGGCGATGCCTATGTCTAATGTTGAATTATAATAACGATTTTAAGAATAATAATGATTGTGGTTTTTGAGATTTTGAGCTATTCTTAAGAAGTGAAAGCACTTGTAATATTAACTTAATCATTCAAAGGCGCATATATCGTATACTGGGGGAATTCATTGTACAAAAACATAACTCCAATAAATCTTGTTATTGTTATCTTAGAGCAGAGTTTCATTTGCAAGTCCCGTCATACTGGACCCAGCGCATTTTTGGCTTCTCTAGGCTCTTGCCTAGTTCTAAATAACTAGTGGCCTCTCTTTCAAAAAAAAAATATAAATAAAAAAAAAATAAAAAAAAGGTTTTTTTATATATAAAGCATAAAATGAAAGAGGGGTCACAGGAGTAAGTTGAAACTTTTGTCCTCTGCTTTTTAATATTAGATGATATTCTTTCGGTTAAGTCTCGGTGTCTGGACATAAAACTTTTGTACCATTCTTTGCCGGGCAGATTGTTTTTAAATGAGCTAATAGTCAGTCCATTCCTGTCAAGATATGACTTAACAAGCACTCATATGTCAAATCCAGTCATTGGATATCCAAATAAGGAACATGTCACTACATGGTCAGCAAACATTTTTTCTGTTTCTTCGTCAAGGATTGTTTGACCTCCAGGACGCTTCAAGTGCACACCCTTAAGTCTTCTTTTGATGGTACTTATAGATATTTTATAATGTTTTGCAGCTTTTCTATTTGACATTTCCCCACTTCTAATTTTTTGTATTGCTTCATCCAAATTTTCCTGTGTGTAATCCGCATATTTGCGGCTACCTTTTTGTCTTTCATACCTTCTTGGCATTTTGAAAACTTAATAATTAACAATTAGACGTGAAAAAAAACCTTGTAAGTCTAACTACCAAAAACAAAAAATAAAACAACAGCACATAGGCCAAACGGAAAAAAATTAATTCAATAGAAATTTATCATATATAAAGTGTATTACGGTACCTATTAAACAAAGGTTACCGCGTAAACACAGGTTTTAAGGTGGGCTCAAGTCACTCCAAAAACTGCAAAATTTGGTAGGGGTGAGATGAACCCAGGTCAAACTCACTCAATCCTGTACATAATCAAACATGCTTGGACATGTTTGTGTTGCCAAAGAACTAACTAAATGAGGAAAAATGGGCTAATTTTCTTCGAAGTGCAAATACTCATGGTACAGATCATTTTTTTCTACGTTAAAAAATCTAGATTCCGACATTTTACCATTATTTATTTATTTTTTTAATTGAATGGACAGTTAAATAATTGGAATTGGTTGTGGTGAAAGCTAATCAGTTAACCTTTAATTTGAGCTATTAAACCCTTAGATAGACCATTTAGTTTGTCAGAAACGGCGATTCGAAACGTTTTTTTTGTTTTGGGCTCAAGTCACCCCATAGAGCTCAAGTCACCCCATTTTACGGTACCATTGAAATATCTGTCCAATGGAAGAAATGGGAAAGTGATTGATGTAGTCATTGATACTAATGAACAGGTAGTATTAGAAGAATGGCAGTACAGGGTGACAGAAAATTCAGAAAACAAGATACTGAGTGGTATCTCAAAAACCGAAATCATTATGGACACTGTAGTAATCCAAACAACAAGGGTCAATGAAGTGATGGACCACGGATAGACTGAATACAGACACAGCGAGGAAAAAGGGATGGAAATATTTGATAAAGACAAAGGTAAATCAAATGAAGAAAGAAAAATGATAAAATACTAAATTCTAAAACAAAATAAGATCAACTTATATCAATAATTTACAGGAATTAATTTTGAAGAAAAAAATAAATCAACAAAATTCAAAAAGAGTGTAAGAACGACTTACATAATTTATTTATAAATAACATGATTTAGAATGGAATAATAGAAAAAATAGTATTTTGATGGGAACAACGAAAAAAAAACAAATAAAAACAATTAATGGTAATGTGCTCAGATAAGACGATAAAATAAGAAGGACAATGAATAATTTCATGACTATAATTACAATGAAGCCAAAGAATGATAATAATTAACACAGCTACAATTTAGAATTTCTTGGAGTTGAAAATGATAAAAGGAAAAAATAATACGAAGAACATCTGTCACAAGAAGGAAAGTCAAAAGGATTTACAAATAATGCCTGTCAATAACGTTATCTAAAAATAGCTACTGAAAATAAGAAGGAATCAAGAAGAAAAAAGAAATATATAATCAAATGTAAACAGCAACAGTGTGAGTAATCCCAAGAGTGTTTTTTATTAGTCGCCAATCAACTACTAGTAAGTTTTTTTAATATAATGAATTGACTGTAGAAATGTTCCAGCAATAATTTTCCTGAGCATACAGCATACTTTCCTGGTCTCAGAAGGTGTAAGGATGGACGGCAGAGTAATGGACCCAAAAGTGGCCACCCGAACTGAACCACCGCACAGGATAGGGAAAAATGTTAGGGAAATTAAATATTTAAGGGATAACAAACCAGCTAAGAAGATATTATATCAGATTCCAGAATTATGAAGGAAGAAAATAGAAGGAAGATAGCAGACAGAAGCTCAATTGAGCAAGGACAGGTATAGAAGTTGTAACACCACAAAATGTTACATAACCTAGACACTCACCAGAAGGGTAAATAATTACACTGAAGTGATAAGAGTGAATCGTTTATAATGAATGTAGCAAAGAAGAGAAGGACCAACAAAGAAGAAAGAAGAGGAAGGATCCCAAGAAGCAGTGAGGAATACACTGCATGACACTACAACAAACACTATGACTGACTCTAACTAATGGACATACCAAGTTCACAAGAAGCTGTCAAATAAGCCAGTCCATGACATTAATGTAAAGTCATGTGTTAATAAAACTAATTAAATAATGACTAAAATAATGTAATATCAGTAACAGCATTATGGCTGAAAGTAAAAGAACCATGACCAGTAAATGACAAAGCCTATGACTAGATTAGCTATGGCCACAATGTATATTAAAACTAGCATTACCAGCCCACCAGATGTAATATTAGTAAGTAAAAAATACTTATAAAAGGAAACCTTATATGGATGAGTAACTTCCTTATTATACAAAATGTAACTAGTAACGATTATTAAGGCGTAAACATATGCTAAAAATGTGTCTAGCCCATGCCTAAACAAACATTTGTCAGTAAATTAATAAGGAAACAGGACTCCTAGTGAACATAAAATTTACTGAACAATCAATATAACTGAATGTAAGATGAAATACCACCACTCAATTGTTAATGAATAACGTTAAATTGAGTAGGCCAAACGAAATGTAATTAGAAAATAAGGATTGTTTATAATAATGTATCACCCTGTTTATGTTAAGATTTAATATTGTACCATTATAAATAGCTCTTAAGTATAATCATAGATGTATTAGTGTTCAAACAAAGACGTTATAAAGAAAACGCAGTGTGAAACACTAAATGTCAAAAGATAGGGAATGATAGTATTATGCATTGCTAGCAGACGACAGTGAGAAACCATGTTTCTAAACATTATTTATGAGCATTGTCAAAGAAAACGAGGTTAAAACCAGTGTTAAGCCACATCAAATTGAAGCCCATGAACTAAACTTTAATTTGGTGGTAATAACCTCATGATCGGAACTATAATAAGTGCATAGCGCGCGTTAGCATCATTTATTATTAAAAATTAAGAAATTGTTTGAGTAAAACCAATAACAACGAAAGTTGTGTACAACGCTCGCCCAGCGACCGTTATAAAAAACAATACGTCATTTGTAACGGTTATCAGAGCCAATCAGAAAAAAGTTTATTAAACGATTTTACTGCCTAAGCGCTATGTAGCGAGGGGGTATATAACCAGCAACGGAGAAAATTCGTTACACTTTTTGTCACATCTCGAGCGAGACAGTCGCCGCTCGATAGAGTAATAATTTTAATAACTTAACATAGTATAAAAACAGTGAACCTTTTAAAATTTCTTCAAGACAGATAACCATACAGCAATTGATTACAAGGAAGTGCTACGCCAGTAAAGTGAATATTTTAATTTGTGCGTGATTTTAGAACGAGAGAGAGAGTTTTATAATCAGTAATTAACATAGCCCAGATTTAGTAAGAAGAGGGCCGACTCTCCGTTCATAGTGCGTGTGAAGTGTAATTAACCAGTGGTCATTATAATCCGATCACTGGAGTGTTTTTTAAAAATTTTAATCTATACGATTAAAAGAAATAAGGTAACACTGTGACCATTTATTTTATTTATTCTGCTTGCACTGATCATTATTTACCACAAAATTGTACTGACGCAAGGACAACAAAACTTTCAATTGTATACACAGTTTCAATTTACTTAGCGGATTTATCGATCCAATGTAAGATATTTGTATTAGTTATAAGCATCCAAATATTTGTTAGGAGATAAGTAAGCGTAACAAACGATAACCAGTAAACATAATTACGAGTTTTAAAAAGAGGCCAAATTATTAATTATTATTATTAACGTCTGTCAAGGCATAAGATAGTTCTTTATTGTATTTCAAAGAGCCTACCCGTGAGGTATATTATATAATTAAAAGTCAAATTTGTTAATAGATATAAGAGTTTATTGTTCTAACTGAGCTAGACCGTATTTTAAACGGACAAAGTAACATCAAGTTTATATTAACGTATCAATTGTATTTTAATTGTTGAATTTATTTTAAAAGGGTAAAATAAACCCAGATCTTTTTCAGCATAAACCTTGAGCACATTTATTTAATATAGTTCATTAATACTCAACATTTGAGTACAGTGAGATAACTCTGAGTAGAGACTTCATTATATTATATTGGAATTGTAGTGAATGTATCAAGCATTTAAATGAAGTATAAAGCGAATTTATACAATTATAAATTTTATTAGTTGGTTTTTTTCATGGGAATTTTTCCTAAAATAAACCCATGTGGCGCCCTTATTGTACACAAGGAGTGATATAACCTTGTTGATAAAGCAAGCTGGTCTTAAGAGCATCTTGACAGTTTATTTTTTGGTAAGTGAACTTCAGAACTTCCAGTATCGCGAACAGGTACGTGAAAGTGTATATTATTATAAATTATTTGTCCAGACGAGACTTGACGTTACGTACACTGACAACACTTAACCAAGAAGAGGAGTTCCGCTGCAAGATCAACGCTACAGCTACATTCATCCACCGACCAGCGATTAACAAATTATTCACTATAATTATCACCCTTTATTACACAAACAAGAATTACCAATTATTACTCAAGATTATTACTGTATATATTTTAAAGAGAGTTCATTTCAAGTTGCAATACGAGATTCATTACATTTACTATCGATATTCAATTTAAATTATATAATAATTTAACACCCCGATAGTTGTTTTACTACAAAGTAAATAGGAATATGAGAGAGTTAGAACAAGTTTTATTGACAATTGTTCGAAAAATTGATGTTCGAAAAACCACCACCATGAGAAATAATATTATTAGTAAATTTTCCTCCAGGAGAGAGAGTTGAGTACGAAATCAAGTCAATTACCAATAACAAAATAAAAGGTGTATATAACCAAACAGGGATGAAAATATATTATGAAGAATGATAATAGGCCAGTAGTGTAAAACCAAAAAATTAGACGAATCGAAAATAATTGCTACAAAAGGTTTTATTGCTTTAATGGCTTCATTTGTGGCCCAATATGAATATCCGGTTTTTCCCACTGGCGGAGTTGTGCTTAAATGGTGGGGGGTAAAAATGTACCCCCAAAAGGGGTATTTTTGCGGTTTTACGGTTATATCTCGTAAAGGACCCACAATATCGAAAACATGGTCCTATTAAAAGTTGTAGGGCATTAAAGTCTGCATTGAATGAGATCAGACGCATATTTTTTGGAGCACCCGTTCCCATACTAGTGCTCATCAAAGTTGGACAAATTTTACATATGATGAGACCAAAAGTGAATTTTTTGGACCACCCGTTTCCGTAAAGTTCCACCTTAAAGTTTGACCAACTCACATTGATTGTGTAGGTTGTGGGGAAGAGTAGGGAATTTTTTTGTTGCAGCCTGTTTCGTATTGAAGTTGCATCCCTGTTTGTTTACAAGTTATGTCACCTGATGATGGCAGGCTACTGAGATCTTACACGTATTTTGTATTATTTACTACGATAATTTTAAGAAAATGTTTACAGTATAATATATTGAGGATACTGAAGGATTGGTTTTTAAATGTAATACTAAACAATGGCCACAATTCATTTCTAGTCTCCAGGAGGTCAAACACTTACAATCTTCTGGGTCTGAAAGGGTAAAACATAGTACTATAGCACACCATAGTACTAGTCTTGTACCTAGTAAATGTAGTAATATGTTATTTAACTAAAATTTGAAATTTACAATTAATTTTGTTGCAGGTTGGAAACAAGCAGATGTTCCTATTGAAAACGGGACGGCGACATCCGGTTTTATCTTCTGTCCTTCTCTATAAAAAATGACGGATCTGTGTCCTGTGTGTGAAAAGACAATAGAGGAGAATGAGGCAGTGACTGTGAAAGCAAGAGGAATCAGAACTTTGTTGGAGTGCAGTAAGAAGAGACGTGATGGAAAGGATGCTCTTTTTAAGACATGTGATACCGTAAAACTTCATGTCTCGTGTCATAAATCTTACACCAGGGAGAAAAATGTGGCTGCTGCAGAGAAAGCTAGTGGAAGTGGAGTTGCACGTCGAGTCCGATCAGGTCAGCCAGCGTTCAATTTTAAAACAACATGTTTTTTTTTGTAACACGGATGCCAGTGATGATTTCATTTCCAAACAGCTAAGACTGAATGTCCATCGGCGGGTTGCTGTCAGTACCGTAACCACTAGAGAATTTGGAGACAGTGTCTTGGAAACTGCAGCTGCCCGGGGAGACCAGTGGGCGGAAGAAGTCACATCCCGATTGGGGAATGATTTGATCGCCGATGAGGGGAGATACCATCAGAACTGCATGAGAAAATTTTTCTTACCTGTACGTTCAACAAACATCAAAGGTAGACCCCAGGATGAAGACATCACTACTGCTTTACAATATGTTTGCAACTACATTGAGGGCATGGAAGATGAGTGCCAGTTTTCTTTGAAAGAGGTCCTGAAAGATTTCCCTGGCCCAAAAGTAAGTGAGAAATCTCTGAAGAAAAGGTTGCAAGACCATTATGGGAGTGACATCATCATATCAGTTGGTCAACACCAAGAGACAGTACTCTGCTTCCGCAATACTGGTTACAAAATCTTGTCCCAGCAATGGTATAAATCCAAACAGGCAAATGAGGAGGAAGAACACCTCCGAGTTGTTAGAGCAGCGGCTGACATAATCCGGGAAGATATCTGTTCAAAAGTGTATCGCCTTGACAATTACCCAGATCCCCAACGCTTTCTGGAAAACTGTGAGGAGGATATTCCACAAACCCTACAGGTGTTGCTTGATTCAATCATAAAGAGAGGCAAACAAGGCCAACGGCAGAAAGACAGAACCAAAGTAATTTCTATTGCTCATGCAGTAATATCTTCCACCAGACCTAGATCTTTTCATTCATCCCTCCAAGTTGGGGTTGGAGCCCTCCTGTCCAGGAAATATGGCTCAAGGGAGCTAATACAAATAGCAAGTGGACTTGGTTTCTGCTGTTCCTACGACGAGGCCAGGATGTTTGAGGTGTCTTGTATGAACCACCCTCAGAGCTCTAACCACCCAAATTCTTTTTCTCAATGGGCGTTTGACAATGCAGATGTCAATGTTGACACAATTGATGGCCGTAATAATTTCCATGCCATGGGTGGTATCCAATGTGTAACGCCAGCAATTTCTGCCTCTTCAAGTGGTACAGTAATTGCTAGAACAAGTACTGTTCCAAAAGCCTGCACAGTTGGAGAATTCTGTGTAATTCCAGTAACGACATTTGAACATACTGGTTGTTCAAGAGTGGACATTAAACTGGCTGATTTCAAGTGGATTTTTGGTAAATGGAAAGAAGATGATCTTCCAGGTTGGAATGGCTTCATGGAGCAAATAACGTGCTCTGAACCGTACTCGACGTCACAGACACTGTTCCTTCCATTCATCAATGCACCTCCCAGCAACTATGACACTGTGTACACTTCACTTCTCACTGCAATAAACAAATGCAAAAGCATCAAACAAAATGTCTGTTTTGTTACATTTGACCAGCCTCTCTATCTTAAGGCACGTGAGATAGTGGCATCTTTCCCTCCAGACTCCGATTTGGGCATAGTCATAGTACGGTTGGGAGGGTTTCATCTTTTAATGTCATTCTTGGGAGCCATAGGCTACATTATGAGTGGAAGTGGGCTGCAAGAGCTATTCTGCGTTGCTTACGCGCAGGTATCAACAGAAACAATGATGGCTGGTCGTGCTTATTCAAGGGCAGTTCGTGCACATATCCTTTGCAATTTGGCTCTCACACATATCATCCTCACTAGAATGAGTGACAATGAGAGAACAGATCAGCACCTTTAAGAGGCGTCTACCTCAACAAGTCCCTTGGAAGCTCTTGATCATGAAACTTTGAAGCAGATGTTTGCACAGAAACTTGAAGAGCTGGAGCTAAATGGTCCCACTGCCAAGTTATGGATTCTCTACTTCGATATGACTACTCTGATGAAGCAATTCATCCAGGCTGAGAGGAGTGGCGACTGGGAACTGCACCTCACCACTGTTAAGAAAATGCTACCCTATTTTCATGCCATTGGGCATTTTCTGTGTGCTAAATCTGCGCAGCTCTATTTACAAGACATGATGGGCCTTGAAAAGAAAATATCCCAAGAAGACTATACACGGTTTGCGCTCAATGGGTGGTTTACTATCAGAAGGTCTGATAAGTTTTGGAGTGGGATATGGTCTGACATGACGATTGAGCAGACCCTAATGCGCTCGTTGAAAAGTACCGGAGGGCTCAGTCATGGTCGCGGCATTTCAGACAGTACTCTGAGTAGATGGATTCTGACCATGCCAACTGTTACTACAGTGACCCAGCAGGTTGAAGAGTTTTGTGGGGTATCACTCATTACCTCGGAGCAACATGTTGATGCGAGGGATGCTAGAGTGCAGCGTGACAATGCAGACCTTCAGAAGTTTATTGAGTGGTTTCAATCCCATGATCCTTTCCCTGTTACAAATTTTGTTATGTCCATCAGCACAGGAATCGTCGGAGATGACTCAATAAACTGCCACAGAGCCTTTGAAATTGGCAATTCCTCAATGCTTGCCCTGGTTGGTCAAACCTTTGACAAAATCAAGTTTGTCCGAAAAGAAGAGTAATGAGTATACAAGGATTCACATCTAAGGTGACCATTGATGGGGAGGATGTACCAGTGAACCCTGAAACCATATTCCACCGGATAGCACTCCTCAAGAAATCCGATGAACAGCTTAAAGAATTCTTCCATTATGAGCTGGCACCCTATGCCCTCTCTCTGTTCGATGAATTTGGATTGAGGAAGACTCCCAAGTCAGTGTTATATGACTTGTTCACACCACTGAATGAGGTAAACCTGGAAGGAGCAGCTTTTGTCATCGATGGTGGATTTCTTCTCCACCGGGTTGTGTGGAAGAATGGTGAAACATTCCAATTAATCCTAACCAAATACGTTGACTACCTAAAAAGACACTACAACCGAAGTGCGACAAGTGTGGTGTTTGATGGCTACCCAGAAGACCAGCCCACCAAGAGCATCAAATCTGCTGAGCGCCTCCGCCGAAGCAAAAGACACACTACTCCTGAGGTCATCTTTACCGAGTTAATGGTGGTGACCATGACTCAGGAGCAATTCCTTTCCAACGACAGAAATAAAGCGCGTCTCACTAGCTTGATTACTGAGAGGCTTGAAGGTGAAGGCTTCTCAGTAAAGCAAGTTAATGAAAACGCAGACCACCTGATTGTTGCCACGGCCCTTGAGGTATCACAGGAGCATGAGAAGGTTGTGGTAGTTGGTGAGGATACGGACCTCCTCATCATGCTCAATGCCCTAGCCACACCATCAGCAAACATATATTTCTCAAAACCTGGAAGAGGAACGACCCCATCAAAAGTATATGGTCCCAACAGCTTCAAACTGGCAGACAACATCAGAAGGCCACTCATATTTCTGCACGCCATAAGTGGATGTGACACAACTTCAGCACTCTTCAAGCAGGGCAAGAAGAAGGTGGTCAAGCTGTTGGTCAAAAATGAATGTCTTCTCGAAGAAATCAAACCTTTCTTCGAGCATGACACTAAAGCTGAAGCTATTGCCGAAGCTGGCCTACGATTTTTAACAACCCTCTACGGAGGTAGGGCAGGAGATACTTTAGATAAATTGCGATTCGAACTGTTTTCCAGAGCCCTCGTGAAATCCAAATTCAACCTGGCATCCTTACCACCAACATCCGAAGCAGCCCGCCAACATTGCTTGAGAACTTACCTACAAGTACAAATGTGGTTAGGACACCAGATGGATCCGCTCCTCTGGGGATGGCAGGCTTCAAAGTTTGGTCTTGACCCCGTTCCTACCTCCAAGGAACCAGCTCCACAGTCTCTTCTCTCCACAATTTTCTGCAAATGCAACAAGGGGTGTGCAGGTGGTTGTGGGTGTCGGAAGGCTGCGGTTAAGTGCTCATTGATTTGTGCCAACTGCAAGGGGAACTCCTGCACTAACTCCCTCCAACCAGATGAAATTGACGAACCAGATGTTGACGAAGACCTGGACTGCATATATGGGGCGACGGAAATTACAGACTTTGAGGAGTCGAGTGATGGGGCGACGGACTCCGTATCGGAAATTACAGACTTTGAGGAGCCGAGTGGCCCAACGACAGTCAAACGTCGACGTCTGTGAAATTTGTGTACCTACCTATTTTTTCCCCTTTTCATCTTCATACCTAACTACAATTTTTCTTATTATGAAATATAATCATCACTAATTGATTTCAAGAATTGTGTTTCTTATCCTGCCTCCATCTTTATATCAGTTGAATGGATCTCATCATATTCTATATGAAACCATTTTTTAATATTATCTTTTTATATATTCTACAATTTTAATATTTTATTGTATTACTATATTTACTAAGTACAAGACTAGTACAATGGAGTGCTATAGTACTATGTTTCATATAGTGTAAATAACACTTATTGAAGAACTGCAGTTTAAACAAACAGTCTTCATTGATGATGAGAAATGGTCCAAATTTAAGGTGGAACTTTACGGAAACGGATGGTCCAAAAAATTCACTTTTGGTCTCATGGAACGCAGAATTTATTCCTCTATAACTTTTGTATGGACCACTTTATTGATAGATGGGTTAGTTTAGATGTTATTAACAAAAAGCAGAAGTTAAAACGAACATTTTTCATAAATATGTTAAATATGTCCAACTTTGTTGAGCACTAGTATGGGAACGGGTGGTCCAAAAGATATGCCTCTGGTCTCATTCAATGCAGAATTTAATGCCCTACAACGTTTAATAGGACCATGTTTTCGATATTGTGAGTCCTTTACGAGATATAACCGTAAAACCGCAAAAATACCCCTTTTGGGGGTACATTTTTACCCCCACCACTTAAGCACAACTCCGCCGGGAGGGAAAACCTAGGATAGTCATATTGGGCAACAAATAAAGCCATTAAAACAATAAAACCTTTTGTAGCAATTATTTCCGATTTGGATTTTAAGCCTACTGGCCTATAAAAGAAGGTGAAGAATTAGGAATCAAACAATTAATTTTAATAAGGAAATACAAATAAATATGTTCTAGTGGGGGAGCTTTATGTAATATTACATAATCAGTGCTCAATACTGATAAAAATAAAGAAGTATTTCTAAAATAATAATAATAAAAAGTCAGTAGTTACCCCTTCCAAACGTCAGAAATGAGGGATTAAGTATCATGCTATGAAAACATTTGTACCATAAAACACTTTAGCAATTAAAAAACAATGTACTAAGTGTTACCATAAAAGTGCGGTGTGTAAAAAGTGCAACATAGTATGATATGTGAAAATTTTAAAAACTGAAAAAGACATCAATCACAAATAGTGAAGATGCTGGACTACAGTAATAAACGGTAATAAGATGCTAATCTTAGTAATAAGTTGTTGTAGTTTTGTTTTGTTAGGCCACAAAGGCAATATCAATGTAATTACAATATTATTTTGTTTATGTTTGAAGGATCCAGGGATATAAGAAATTAATAATTGCTAATTAAAATAAAGTAAAGAGATGGTGGAAAATAAAAATAGTGCCTAGAGTAATAATACATTTACAGAAGTATAAGTCAGAAATAAACCAAGTTAAAAACCACTAAATTATAAAATACAAGTATCTAAGTTTATGTAAAGATGTGAAGAAAAACATTATATAAATTAAATGTAATTATAGTTAAACATTATAAAGGAGTATTTTTCCTAAAGAAGGGAAGAAATAATAATAATTAATACTAGCCTATTTACTAAAACTGTACCTAGGTTAGCCAATAGAAACTCATCAATTTCTTGGTTACTAAGAGTAACATAATCAACAAGAATTGTTAATTGTTAAGTTGGATTTCAAGTGAGTAGATGACCAAAAAATAATGTCCAGCAAATTTTAAAAAATTAAGTAACTACAATTCGGAAAAACACCATTCTAAATTAAAGAAACGATTCAGCACAAGCCACTACATCTGAGACATCCGTTGAACCACAATAATTAATGCCAGAAAATCGAAGAACATAGAAAATTCATCTAACCATCTGATGGCCTGGAAATTTTGAACTGTAACTTCTTGGGTGAGAACGCCTACCTTAATAAACTAACAAAATTACACATCACCAACAAGTAACAAACACTATAAACAGTACTACATCTTTCAAATTATAAGAAAACTTAGTGTGAACATTATAAACTTTATTTAATTAACCAAAAACAGTAAAAATGTGTGTTCATTAGGAACTCTACTGCAAGCCATCTTTATTTTTCGTGCTTTCTGTATGAATACGTAATCTGCGCTCTGGCGTTTAAAAAACGAACTTGTTGAATCAGACTTTAAGAAAACAAATATTAATTATTGTAAAGTATGATACTAATAACTAAGCATTTCTGACTTTCTTATAGTTCAAAGAATCCCAAAATAACCATGAGATACAAGATTTATTAATTTTAATAGTAACTGTAATTGAATACATCTGTTGTGTTATATGAAAAACTTATATCGAAAAATGTTGTGATTTCGAAAATAATGGATTTGTAAACTGATGATTTGGAGGTAATAATTTCCAGAAAAATAAACCAAATTCAATCAATAAATACCTTTCTTTTAGGTAATTGACTGTGTATTATTTCTTGTAGACAGCAGCTTTGTTACAGGAAACAGATGAATAGCAGAGAAGAGTAAGAAAGTTAGCTCCGACATCAGAACGTATGAAATACACTGGACAACATAACCTTTCAATTGGTTAGCAAATTGAAAGCAGCTGAAACAAGGCACGAGAAAAACAAACGTTTAAATCGTACTCAAAGAGATGAATTCTCTCGCTCTCTCTCTCCTATCCATTTACAAACAACTGAACAGTAATACCTGTAAGAAGATATAATACATAATAAAGAATACCGCGGTTTGTTTGTCAATACTAAAGAATCTCACACATCCAATTAAAAATAAATAATACTATCAGAGTATAAACTAACGTAATTATTATACGGTAAAGGTCACATTAGAGAGAATTACTCGCGGAACGTTACAAATGACGCTAACAACGTGTGGCAAATAAAACATAACAGATAGATAGACGTAATTACGCGGAAGACGTTACAATGATGTTAACAACGGTGACAGAAGTATACCGATTAGGAATTTATTGTTACAATATTAATACACACAGATTAATGTAAAAATATAAATTATGAATAGAATCAATCCTTTGTGTAACGTTGTGCAACTACAAGGTCACACATAATTGAAGCACGCAGTTGTGTGCCGCAACAACGTTAGTCACTGTTGATAACAACATGAAGAAGTCATTCATTTCTTAGAACAATTTGAGAAACATTAGTAAATTCCTCAATAACACTCTTGTACTGTACTCAGCAATAGTGTAATCTGTTGATGAATTTGTGTTTGGTTATTATTACTGTAGTCGTTAATTGTTTTCAATTTGTAATCTCAATACTCGTTTATTAGATACAATGGGTTCAGATAATGAAAGTCACAATACAAAACACGATTACAAAGCTTTAATTCGTAAACGTGCCCAAATAAAGGGCAGAGTCATTTGAATTAAGAATTTTCTCGACTCGTTTGATGCAGACGTCCACTCATTTTCAAACTTAAAATCTAGACTACAGAAATTAGACGAATGCTGGTCAGAATTTAACTCTGTCCAGACGGATATTCAAGGTTATGATGAAGATGCTGTCACTTCAGACGAAGAATATTCTACATTTGAAGACAGTTATTTTGAAGTCCATGCGAAAATTGAAGATCTATTATCTACTCAAACCAATAAACAATCAAGTCTTAGAACCGAAACAGTCTTCACAACAATCAAACATATCCGATAACATAAAACTTCCAGATATTCCCCTCCCCACATTTTCTGGTAAATACGAAGAGTGGACAGATTTCTGTGATATTTTTGAGGCTTTAATAAATAATTCATCTAAACTATCAAATATTCAAAAATTCTATTATTTACGTTCGTGCTTAACTGATGAAGCATTACATACTATAAAGGAAATTAAAATAGCAGCTAACAATTACGATTCGGCTTGGACACTACTTAAGCAGCG
>CM068367.1:479805378-479867878 GCA_034769895.1 Magicicada septendecula | reverse complement strand
GTAGTAAATTTCAAGGAATGATGAGAATTTGAGTAGTTGTCATACAGGTGTAGAAAATAACGGAATTCTGCTTAATAAAAGAAAAGTAATTTGTTAGAATCAAAAAACTGTGTTAGAGTAATTATTTCGCACTTAAACCTAAATAGTCACTGTGCAACTGTTTCGTCTATAAGACCCTGGAGGTGAACCCGAAGGTAAGAAAAAGTCGAAATTCTTTATAAAATTTGTAAAACTTTATTAGCTCATAAAATTGTAGTGTAACAAGTGATGTCCGAACTAGGGATGAATTTATTATTTGCATAATTGAGTTGTAACAAGTGACATCCGAACTAGGGACGAATTTATTATTTGCATAATTGAGTAGCAACAAGTGGCGTGCGAACTGGAAAGATTTGTATAATTTATTTTAATTATACAAATTAGACCTAATCTTAGTTGCAGAGACGGATTATTTGGGAGTGAGGGCGGTTTTGTAGGTTAGAAAGTATAATTGTATATATAAACACAATAAGAAAAAATGGAAAATAATAGTGATGAAGTCAACAGAATTGACTTAACGAACACTAATACAGACAATCAAGTAAATACGATACTAACCGAAACGGTAGTAAACTAAATAAGCCTAACTGAGTCTGTAACAATGGAAGGCGCTAGGATTCATTCAACGCCTATCCAAAACAAACAATGTGACAATAACGATATAGTGAACATGATACAACTAATGTTAGAAAAGCAAAACATAATGTTAAGTAATAATTTTGATGAACGAAGTAATAAACTCAAAACCAATTTTAATGAACTTAAGGGTGAGATTAAGGAAATAAAGGGGGATATAAAACAATATAAAGAACAAAATGTGAAATTTGAGAATAGTATAAATGTAAAATGTGATAAATTAATTGAACGGTGTGACGAGATAAAAAACGACAAGGTAGATTATGTTAATACAAGTGATAATCAGAAATCTGATAGTTTAAATGCAAATCAGGCGACAGTAGACAAGGTGAGTAATAATGTTAATTATGATGAGGAAATAATTAACAAGGGTAAAATAATGGTGAATAATAATAACAAAGTAGCTGATAATAAGGTATTTATGCATGATACATTAAGAAATAATAATGGTGTAAAATCAGTTGAGGTAAGAGGAGTATTAGTGAGTGTTATTGAGATTGAAAGAGAATGGAGAGAGAGTTTAAATGTAGAGTGTGAACAGAGGGTAAAATTTTCCAGTGATGAGGGTGAAGCAGAAACTTCACGAATGTTTTTGGAGGACGCGAGTTCCTCGATAGCGTTTGTAGAAGATAAAAGATCTTCAAAATGTCCCTTGGTTTTTAGTGTATCTGGTAAGGCCAGATGGTGTTCTAATAATATGGTATTGCCCTCTGAGTGGAGTGAGAATGGGAAATGGGTTTGGGAAACCCAAGTTACTAACGCACATAAACAAAATACATAAAAACATAACCTTCACTGCCGAATACGAACACAACAATACCATAAACTTCTTAGACCTCTCCATCACAAAACTAGAACACAGGCACAAATTCAGTATATACAGAAAACCAACTACAACTGACACACTAATACACAACACCTCCAATCACCCAATACAACACAAACTAGCTGCTTTTAGAACCATGATACATAGACTTAACAACATCCCCTTAGATGAAATAGACTACAAAGACGAACTAAACACGATAAAATATCTAGCAGAATCTAACGGTTATGACAGAACAATAGTCAGTAAACTCCTACACAAAACACAAAACAAACAACAGACAAAGACAGAAGACAACAAATTCATAACACTAACATACATCAACAAACAAACAGAAAAAATTGCCCACAAATTCAAAAAAGCAGGATACAGAATCGCTTACAGAACTACTAACAAAACAGAACACACACTATCAAAACGCATGCCCAAAGCACAAAACAAATTCGATCTACCCGGTGTATATAAACTAAATTGTTCAAATTGCAGTAAATTCTACATAGGCCAGACAGGACGTAGCTTCAAACAGAGATACATTGAACACACAAAAGCACTCCACACCACTACAGAATCTATCTTCGCAAACCACCTCATTGAAGCAAACCACACATATAAAAAATCGACAATAACATGAACATACTACACGTACACACAAAAGGCCGAAAACTAGACACTCTAGAACAATTAGAAATATACAAACACACAAAAACAAATAAAAATGACATCCTAAACGAACAGACACAATTCAAATCGCACGCATTATTCGAACACATCTCACCACACACACACAGCTTCAATCTTTTGAAACACTATCTCGTCGCCAACAACAAGACGAGCAGCGCTACTAACGACAGCCTCTGATGAAGCCTTCTATAGGTGAAAGCCGGTTTAGGCTGTAAGGTAAAACTTTACGTTTTTACTTATAAAAAACTTAGTGTTCCGAGTCGTCAATATTATAGTGATATTTAGTTAAGTAACGGACACGTCATGGACAACGAAATCCAAGAATTTAAATATATTATAACACACACGACACACTTTCTATTTTTACAATATATATATATATATATTTTTTATACCCCCCAACCCCTCTTTTCACCTTACCCCTGATACCTCTGTTACAATTGTGCAAATGACCTCACGGACAAGCCGATATCTGCCCATTCACACGCACTGACATCACATCAATGTCCTGGCTTGTAACATGGCCAGCACCCTTCCACACACACTATTACCACACCCTTCCACATACACTATGTACTGTAGTGCCCAGTTGCCTCCACAAGGACTGAGGCGGAAGGGGTGAACATTTTTTTCTTTTATTTCACCCCGTCCTTGCTTTGGCGTTACAATAAAATTCGGTATGGCTGGTCTATTTAGTACCAGTCCTACTTTAGTAATTATTAATGAACCTTGGGCGGTCTATCACCTGTTTCAGTGCCTAGCCTTAGATATAAAAATTTAGTAGATTCCCCTAAACTACCCCCAATTAACATTCATAATACACCAGGCTGACAAGAGACAAACCATGATCCGGTTACAATAAATTTATTCATGGTTTGCTATAAATTAACTACTCCACAGTCACAGTTCGGTGAGGCCATGACTGCATTTAAATGGGGAACCTACAATTAAAAGTATAACATAGGTTTTTTCTTCTCTCTACCTGTTTACATCATCAGTTAACTAAACTTGTATTGACACAAACATTTCCTTTTTGAATTTAAATAGAGTTTACAAATATGACCACTTTAGCTTCAATTTTCAATTACTTATTTTTTTGCGTACCGTATCACTTATTATATGATATATAATTACCTTAATATCCACTTTAGCGATACACAGTTTCGTCAATGATGACGCGTTTCGGGACTAAGTCCCATCCTCAGATATATTTAATTAATAAACTAAAATATTAAAATCACGACCATGATACTGGTCAAGTCAAAAATAAATAAAATAAATTACAAATCGCATGTAATAAGTTTTATTAACCACGGCTGGAGCTCCCGCATGCGTTCACCCGCAACCGCGATCGTCACGCGACTGGTCAATGGTTGATGGATAGTCTGGAGGAATTTGAAATTTATAAAGCTTTAAAAGATAGTAACACCAAAAACAGTTTATTAAATGACTAGGTAAATTTTGCGTCAAATTACCTGTTCGACACTGCAATCAGTTTGTCTTAATCTTAATTAAGACATAATATAAACAACACAATAGGAGTACATAAGCCACCAGACAACAACAACCACAACTCAGAAATACACACAGCCATCAAACTGAGGGAAAAGGCACACAAACACAACATCACATTTGTAAAAGCTGACAAAGGCAACACGACTGTAATTATCCCCACAGACAACCTACACAAAAAAGTACAAGACTTCATAGAACAGAACAACATCACAGAACTAAAACACGACCCCACCGACAGATACCAAAACTCAGTAAAACAAATAGTCAACAAAGCCAAACACATTATGACACATAAACAAAAGCCCTACATGAAACAAATCCGACCATCAGCACCTACACTCCAAGCGCTTCCCAAAATCCATAAAGAAGACATTCCGATCCGCCCCATTATCAACTACCGTAATGCCCCTGCACACAAACTGGCAAAATATCTAGACAAAATTATTAGACAACACACACAAATAGACAACAACATTGCAGTAAAAAACAACACTGACCTAGTAACAAAAATAAAAGACATACACATCCCCCATAACGCCACATTAGCCTCCTTTGACATTAAAAACCTGTACACAAACATCCCCATCTCTGAAACAATCACCATCCTACAAAACAAACTCAAACAGAACAACACACCAGACGAACTTATCAATGAAATAACAGAAACTCTGAACATTATCACAAAACAAAACTACTTTACTTATAACAATAAATACTACACACAGAACGATGGCCTACCCATGGGCTCCCCCATATCCAGCATTCTAGCAGAAGTCTTCCTCCAACACTTAGAAAAAACAAAAATACTCACAAACAATGACAGACACTCACATAAAATACTATATTGGCACAGATACGTTGATGACATTCTAATACTATACAGGGGAAACAAAAGACAATGTGAACAGTTACTAACGCACATAAACAAAATACATAAAAACATAACCTTCACTGCCAAATACGAACACAACAATACCATAAACTTCTTAGACCTCTCCATCACAAAACTAGAACACAGGCACAAATTCAGTATATACAGAAAACCAACTACAACTGACACACTAATACACAACACCTCCAATCACCCAATACAACACAAACTAGCTGCTTTTAGAACCATGATACATAGACTTAACAACATCCCCTTAGATGAAATAGACTACAAAGACGAACTAAACACGATAAAATATCTAGCAGAATCTAACGGTTATGACAGAACAATAGTCAGTAAACTCCTACACAAAACACAAAACAAACAACAGACAAAGACAGAAAACAACAAATTCATAACACTAACATACATCAACAAACAAACAGAAAAAATTGCCCACAAATTCAAAAAAGCAGGATACAGAATCGCTTACAGAACTACTAACAAAACAGAACACACACTATCAAAACGCATGCCCAAAGCACAAAACAAATTCGATCTACCCGGTGTATATAAACTAAATTGTTCAAATTGCAGTAAATTCTACATAGGCCAGACAGGACGTAGCTTCAAACAGAGATACATTGAACACACAAAAGCACTCCACACCACTACAGAATCTACCTTCGCAAACCACCTCATTGAAGCAAACCACACATATAAAAACATCGACAATAACATGAACATACTACACGTACACACAAAAGGCCGAAAACTAGACACTCTAGAACAATTAGAAATATACAAACACACAAAAACAAATAAAAATGACATCCTAAACGAACAGACACAATTCAAATCGCACGCATTATTCGAACACATCTCACCACACACACACACACAGCTTCAATCTTTCGAAACACTATCTCGTCGCCAACAACAAGACGAGCAGCGCTACTAACGACAGCCTCTGATGAAGCCTTCTATAGGTGAAAGCCGGTTTAGGCTGTAAGGTAAAACTTTACGTTTTTACTTATAAAAAACTTAGTGTTCCGAGTCGTCAATATTATAGTGATATTTAATATATTTAACGTTTGTTTATGTAATTGTTAGTTTTGTCGAACGTAAATTGTCGTTCGGAAGCGTCTGGTAGCCTGCGTACCTTACCTGTCCCTTCTCGCACTCTTAGTAATTCCGGGTAGGCGCCAAATTGTTTTTCTTGAAAACAATTAAAAGTTTGTATTGGTATAGTATGGTGATTTGTTATCGAAAATTCGAATAGTTCCCCGTCTGGCTTGTAACTGATTCTCGTGTGAGTGGGGGAACAAGTGTTGCCAACTTGAATTAATGTTGGTTATGTCGACCCACTGCTAGTAAACAAAACATACATAATATTTTCTACAAATAAATACTGGACAGTTTGTTATCAGTACGCACTTTTTTATTAGGCTTTTGCTTGTTAATTATCGTTAACGCTTCATAAAAATAATAACTGTTATAATAAATTTTAGCCTCGGCAATATAATCTCTCGCTCTGCAGAGCGCTAGGTTGGCAGTGCAATGTTTACAATTGACTGGTTATTATTTTACAAAATAAATCTGCCAATTGGGTTCTTTTAAGTACGAAACAGAGGTTTACATAACAAGATAACAAAATTAGAACATATTATTTAAAGTTTGTGATCATTAAAATTACACTAGGTTTGCTATAAATTAAATATTGTGGTGTTGAAGTGTGACAGTGTCGTTGTGTAACATAGGTTATCATGTGTTCATTCAATGTTTACAAAGTTATTTCTTCATTCTATCAATCCTTGAGAATATATTCAGTGATAGTGAGAGTTTTATTATATGGTTAGAATTTTTGAAAGAGAATTTGTTTTATAATAATCAAAGAAATTCAGCAATACTCAACGTTAGTCGATATGATGGGTATTGTCAGTCGTCCATGTAAAGTAATGGGCCGATGTAGATTCTTCCTACTTCTGGTCTTGGGCTCAAAAATTGGTTGTCATCTTCTTCAAGTTGAATTACAGATATTTTCTGGTCGTCTGGATTAATTCCGAGCTGGTCCTTGGTGTAAATTAGTTGTAATGGCCTCTCATCTGTTGTACTGCTACTCCTTCTCAAAATTGTGGGCACTTATACTGTTTTTCTAATGAAAATTTGGGCCCTTATGGCGTGGCGTCTCTCCAGTTTAGCGTCACTACATAAAGTATTGTTCCTAACTGAAATTAGTCAATATTCGGTTGTTGTCATGGTTACTCAAAGTTTTTGATTGGCTGAAACTGGCTAAAGAGTATTGTTAGGGTATTTGAATTTTTATTTAAACTGGTTACAGACCTTCAAAATGTAATTAATCTTCAGTACTCCCTTTTTAGTATTAAATATTATCACCACTGTTCATATTTTGGCTCAAGGATTAATTTGACATCCAATATTGTAGTGTTCACTTAGGTATCAACATTTTGACAGTTTTGTTAATTTTATTTAATTATACTGTTTTCTTAATTTACATTATTATCATAATATTTCTGCCTTAACATGATTGTTTATTTGTATTTCATAGTTTATGTGGTTTAGTCTTCCTGATGTCAGTGTTTAATTCTATAAATTGAAGTTTTTTTTTGTAGTTGACAGTTGGGAATTTGCATAGGCTTAAACAGCAATTGATTACTTTTCTTTAATTACTGATATTACATTTTATTCTCCTTGTAATGGGTCCTGATTGTTTGAATACGAGATTCTGTTCATTTGTTCAATGTATAAGTCGGCTCTTGTAGTTGTGTGTAATTTTATTGTTTCCCTATATTAATTTGTCTACTGTCATAACTCATTTTCAGTGTCATTGTATTTGAATGTATGGTTTGTTTCTTGTTTACTGGTTACTATTGGTTTTAAAATCTTATTTCTTATAACATATAACATAACATCTAATGGTTTTAATAATTCCTATAGCTATAATTCTTATCATTTAAACATAATTATTTGGAACATAAACCTTATTCATTAAAACATAATTCTTATTCATTTAACACATACTTATTTGAAACATATTATCCACTCATACTCTTCAGTGAGTAATAATTATTTTAGAGTGTCATTAAAGGAAAACAAACATATAAACATTGATTATCTCTTAGATTGTAATAGAAAATCCTTATCACTAAACTTATTTGACCTTGTGTCATTAATTATGTAACCTTATCCTATTTTATTATCTTTTACTAAATCATATACTGATTATTGATTGTTTTTATATTTCAATCTTATAGAAACTCTCTATATGGTGATTTAACACTAATAGTATATGCTTCTTAACTTTCCTAAAACTATGAATTGTCCCTTAGGCCTACAATAATAATTAACACATAACTTATCACTTATAATTTAGTTTATTCACTTATAAACTTGGACACTGCTTTATCAGCGTTTTTATCACTTTTTAATGGGGTTTTATTCTCACTTTGGGGTATTCACTAACACCTTACACTCAATCTTCTTTTAGTGTTACTGGTGGGTTAATATTACTGTATTGCTTACTAAAAAATTCTCTTTCTTACATCTATTTAGAAAATGTTCACCATCATTACAATTGACTACTCTCATTTTATCGTGTTTTATTGTACCACTGATATGTTAGTATTATGCTAATGTGATTTGTCATAGTTTACTCTATCTAGTTTGGGTTATTGTGCCCTTCTATATATTAAGTACTCAGTGATTAGTATCTCTAACTTGTCTGTCCTTACAATTATTAATGTTATATACAATTTTCATTAGTGAGTCTATTTCTTTGGTTTAATACACGTTTTGTATCTCTTCTTAGTTCACTTTCTTTTATCATACATTATACGTCACTTCCTTAGTGTTGTGGCTGATTGTATCATTACACTTCCATGTTAATTGTCTGTTAGTCACTATTCTTCTTATTTACACTTATGTTGGTGCGGTGGCTATTTCTAGTCTATTTGCAGTTGTCTTCATTCATGTTATTCTTGGTCCTTTGGGGCTAGTTCTACACTCTCACTTACCATCTATTGGGCTATTCAGGTTAAATCGTCTTATTTCTGTATTTACCATTTTGGTTTGGTTGTTTGTTATTACTTTATTAATATAAGTTACTGTTCTGACTACCTTGATATGTCTGATCGTTTTATTATTCTGATTCACCCATTCTTCTATTCTAATTCATCCCTTTTTATTCTAGTGTTAATGACTAAATAATTTGTCTGGTCATGTTTTCTTCATTATGGTTAGGTGAAGATATGTACCATTACAATTCATTTATTATATATATATATATATATATATATATATATATATATATATTGTTACAAAAATGTGTTTACGTGTGTTGTTTAAAATTTAATAATTAGTAGTGTTAATTGTGTTTAATATGTCAAATTGTAACTTCTCTTATCATTCACGGGTAAACCGTATTTCTCTCTGTTGCATTCAAATGTTGCCGCCTCGCCACCTGATTGGCGCACGGCTTTCTGCAGTGTTGACTCGGCTAGAGTTTTGCTTTGACGCTTTCACTTCAATAAATTCTTAGTTGTTATTGTAAATTAATTGAATCAAACATACAGAATTGCAGATTGAGAACATTTATTGACATTTTAGAAGATTTCAATTACTTTATGATACATCAAATTTGTTTTCTGCACCGGCTATTACACTTGTTCGGTTGGTACTTGCTCAGTTCCCGTGTTTGTATACAGTTCGTCTTTAACGTTAGTTTACAGTTATATATGGTTTTTCTCAGGGGTGTTAATAAGTCCTTTCGGCTACAGAAATATATACTTACGGCTAAGACACACAAATTTATAACAATCCTTAATACTAGTTACATAAACAAATTAATATCTTATCATATTTAAGTAAGTAATTACCAATGAAAACTTGTAAAGAAATTTTGGGTTAGTTTTCGTTTGTCAAATTTATTTATCAAAAGGTTTGTCAATTATTTATTATATTTTGCTTTTAATAATTGCTAATCGATTAAAGTTTAAATAGTGATTTTAACAAACCATTTAGTTCTGAATCGGAATAGTGATCAGTGAAGTGAAATAGTTATTTATTAATTTTGACCAAAAATTGTGAATTCGATAATGGGATTATGTTTATACTCATCGATTTTCCTGCTGAAGATCCTGATGTCGTCTTCTTCTTCCGGATAATTCCTGAGATGTCGTCTTCTTATATTCTCCAGAAGTTTATTCCTCTCGTTCCGACGGTTTTCCTCGCTGACTCCGGCCTCGCACTCCTTAGGTTATCGTCCGTCTTCTTCTATGATCTATGTTCCGATGATCTTCATTCGGTGTCCGTCGTCATCTCTCTTCTTCGCTGCGTCTTCCCGACCTCTTCAGATAATTATGGTTTGTTGATAATTTTTTATTAAACAAAATTCTGTTCAGGCTTCCCTGGGCTGTTGTTGTTATCTCCTTTTTGTTTAAATTAAGTTAAAATTCATTTTAGTAATAAAATTTTTAGTATGAGAGCTACTCGATCCACTCTCGGCGTTGGTCAATAATACAGTAATGAAAATCTAACGGTTTTTTGGCAATAAATTTCTGGTTGCTATGGTTACCTAATAAATTATGCTAATTTTCATTGGTCATTAACTTAAGTCATTGTTATGTTTTAACGTCTTTTTTAGTCTAATTTTACCAAAATATCTTCAGATGAAGATTTCTATCTTATACTAATAGCTAGAGTTATTACATGAGTACCATTCTTCCTAATTTTTCATGATGATCATTTTGATATCCCTCATGCCCACTTTTGAATAGCTAATTGCATTTTTACTATTTTCCATATTTATATTTTACATATATTTTATTCAAAATTAGTTGTTATTCATATATTTTGGTATTAGAAATACTCACTTAATTGGTTTAACCATTTGGTATACTTTGCTTTAAGTTTGGATTATTATTTGTTCTCAAATCTATTAAATTTATATTCATCAGTTAGGTCTAGAGCCTAGATTTTATTCTACTCCCATCTAACATTTCTTAATAACATATCTGGTAATTCTAATACAATCTTATAAACAAAACAAGCAATAAACATCAGTATTTCTAACTCCACCTCTTATTATAAAAATATTCCTTGTCAGGTTCTAGCCTGAAATAACTTTTAACTACCTTTTCTGTTTTTTACTATTATCTTGCTTATCCTATAATTTACTACATTCTATGGTTCTTTGAACAATAACAAAACTCTTATAATACTACTGTTAAACTGTGCCTTACTCGATATGTCTTATCTACTAATCCCTTCACTTAAATACAGTGTCTGTCCTTCTTAATTTACCATTCACTCTAATAACTTAATTTTTTCCTTATTTCATAATTCTGACATCCTATTACCTAAATTTATAATAGCACAATCAGTTTAATCTTACTTGCTAACATAAAGTTTATCAAAAATTGTTTAGCTGTTTATTATAGTCTGCTTATAAAATACTTTGTTCTACACCCCCACTGCACTTTTCCCTTTCATAGAAGGTTTCTTTATTTATTATCACTATCACTTTTTTTCATTATATGCTATACCTAGCATTTCATCACTTATTTATTTTTACACACATTTTTAATTCACTCACTTGTTTATTCACACGATTTGTCTGATTATTTTATATCACTGTGTGATTATGGGTCATGAATAACTAGTTTACTTTCAAATCACTCTGATCACTTTTAGTTATTATTTAATTATTGCTTTTGTTTGGCTCAAAGCATCGTTTATTGGCTTTGACTATTATCATCACTATTAGTTTGGGTATGGTTAGTTTCTAACTCCCTACCTTATATTATATAAGTACATTCTTTTGTCAACAAAATATACATGACATTATTACTTTCCATTAATCTTATTACCCTAGGTAAATCTCATCTATTACAATTATCAGTTCATTATTTAAATTACAATATAATGGTCATTATTTGGGATTATTTGATTACACTTAGGTCTCGGCTTCTTCTTCATTGTCTCTTGGTTCCTTTGGTATTTATCCGATCTATTGTGTCCGGTCATTGTCAGTTTAATAGTCATTTGTCATTTTTGGGTTACTGGGTTATTGATCTCTAAGTTTATAAGTTTTTGCCTCTTATTCTTATCTTCAGCTTTTTATTTTATAATTAAATACAATTGGATCTTCACTACTTTATGTCATGTTACAATATATATATAGTCTAAGATTGAGTTGTAATCAGTGTATTTTGCCATTGTACGTTGGTAATAATGTATTCTTGTGTATGTAACATGTATTTTATAGTAATGTTGATATTATTTACTTTGTGTTGTATGATTTTGAGTGGGGAATAGTGTTTTGTGAGGGGAGAAAAGTAACATTATATAATTTGTATGGGATTTACATGTGTTAGATGTAAGTATGCAGCAAGGCGAGGTGGTTATTATGTAAATTGTATTCTATGTAGCCAATTTATAATTTTGATAATATTTTATTTTGATGGAATTTGATGTTGATGAAAGGATTTAATTAGATTAAACTGGTGTAAAATATGTACTTAAATTAAGTTGAGGTATTTAATTTTAATTATTTGAAAAAAAGAGAATTAAATCAATTCAAGATGATTTGATTAATTTCTAAGGAAAGTAAGAGTTGGAGTTTGGATGATGAATTTAAATTTTTTGGTTGAGATTTGAATTGAATCATCAATGGTAGATGATCAAAATGTTTAATAGAAACTCAGAGTTGAAGTCATATGGTAACTATTGAATACTAAGGGGTAATGTTTTGTTGGTAATTTCGATGCAAATTCAAAGGGGAAAGATTTATTTCAATGTAACGATGGTAATGTTTATTATGTTGTATCACATGTTTAAGGGTGAACCATAAAGTGCTGAATTGAGTATTAGGTAATTGTGTATAAATGTAGAACAGATGTATTTGTATATTAACAAATTAAATATGAAACCAGTACCGTGAAAAAAATCAAACCAGTACTTTGTTAACGACCTACCAGTATGACTAAGAGGAAACAAATCAGGTGGGGATATGGTATAGTGGAAGGCCGGTTATTGATACTTTAATTGAATGTTTCAGAGTCAGGTGATACTGTGGTGACGTGCCTGTCTGATTTTATGGTGTTGGGATCTCGAGAAGGAAGTCCAGTAAAGTTGGATAGGTGCAGCCACAGCCACCGGACTAGGGGGGTAAGTAACCCTTGATGTTAGTAAGGATTTAAGGGGGGTTGCAGCGCTATATCCTCACTGATCCTCTTAGGTTTTATCCAACGAGAGTTTTTATGCTTCGGCATAAAACCTCTCATTGGGGGGGGTATTGTAACAGTACAGAATTGGGTGAGAAAGAATTGTAAGAAATATTAATTAAAACAGTGTACAACCTCTTGGGAACCCCTGCTTTAACACAGCTGCATACAACGTTTATGAGAGACCAGTCTGTTTATGTCTAGACAATTCGTCTAGACGCATTACGTAATCACTTGCAACCCAGGCTATCTTTGAATTACGGAAAAATACGTAATTACCAAATGCCAGTTTCATCAGGAGGCAACAGTCAATCATCGTTGGACCAGTCAAAGTAGAGACAGCAGAGCCGCGCGGGGCTGTAAAGGATCGCGCGGTTCCAGTAACTAGTAACAGTGTGTGAGCAATATACCGCAGTCGACTCACATTTTTCAGACCGTACAGTCGTAAAAAACCAGTGCTCGCTAGTAAGTACGTCGGCCGACACAATTGTTAAAAGCGAAAGGTGATAAAAAGAGGTTCTAGTAACCAGTGAACAATCAACACCAGTCAACAGAAAAATAACTTTAGCTATCTTCAATTGACTTTCGGAGTGCGGGGTGATATAAGTGCCTCAATAGTCGGACCAGATCTACAACCAGGCTGAGTACCCTATAATCCATTTTAATTCCAAATTTTTAACTATATTCCACTTTATACCGGGGGATGTTTCAAATAATAATGAGATCTCAGTATTACCGGGTTTAAATATGTAATTGTAAAAGAGTGAGAGAGTGAGTGAATTACAAAAGAAAAGTACTGGTTGGTTAATCATATTAATTACTTTGTTATAGTCATGTAAGAATGGTAGCTTTATAAGAATTGTTAATGTGTCAAGTTTACACCTCTAATTTTGTGTTTGAGATAGATGTAGTAAATTTCAAGGAATGATGAGAATTTGAGTAGTTGTCATACAGGTGTAAAAAATAACGGAATTCTGCTTAATAAAAGAAAAGTAATTTCTTAGAATCAAAAAACTGTGTTAGAGTAATTATTTTGCACTTAAACCTAAATAATCACTGTGCAACGTCTACAAGACCCTGGAGGTGAACCCGAAGGTAAGAAAAAGTCTAAATTCTGTATAAAATTTGTAAAAATTTATTAGCTCATAAAATTGTAGTGTAACAAGTGACGTCTGAACTAGGGACGAATTTATTATTTGCATAATTGAGTTGTAACAAGTGACATCCGAACTAGGGACGAATTTATTATTTGCATAATTGAGTAGCAACAAGTGGCACGCGAACTGGGATGATTTGTATAATTTATTTTAATTATACAAAATAGACCTAATCTTAGTTGCAGAGACGGATTATTTGGGAGTGAGGGCGGTTTTGTAGGTTAGAAAGTATAATTGTATATGTAAACACAATAAGAAAAAATGGAAAATAATAGTGATGAAGTAAACAGAATTCACTTAACGAACACTAATACAGACAATCAAGTAAATACGATACTAACCGAAATGGTAGTAAACGAAATAAGCCTAACTGAGTCCGTAACAATGGAAGGCGCTAGGATTCATTCAACGCCTATCCAAAACAAACAATGTGACAATAACGATATAGTGAACATGATACAACTAATGTTAGAAAGCAAAACATAATGTTAAGTAATAATTTTGATGAACGAAGTAATAAACTCAAAACCAATTTTAATGAACTTAAGGGTGAGATTAAGGAAATAAAGGGGGATATAAAACAATATAAAGAACAAAATGTGAAATTTGAGAATAGTATAAATGTAAAATGTGATAAATTAATTGAACGGTGTGACGAGATAAAAAACGACAAGGTAGGTGATGTTAATACAAGTGATAATTAGAAAGCTGATAGTTTAAATGCAAATCAGGCGACAGTAATCAAGGTGAGTAATAATGTTAATTATGATGAGGAAATAATTAACAAGGGTAAAATAATGGTGAATAATAATAACAAAGTAGTTGATAATGAGGTATTTATGCATGATACATTAAGAAATAATAGTGGTGTAAACCAGTTGAGGTTAGAGGAGTATTAGTGAGTGTTATTGAGATTGAAAGAGAATGGAGAGAGAGTTTAAATGTAGAGTGTGAACAAAGGGTAAAATTTTCCAGTGATGAGGGTGAAGCAGAAACTTCACGAATGTTTTTGGAGGACGAGAGTTCCTCGATAGTGTTTGTAGAAGATAAAAGATCTTCAAAATGTCCCTTGGTTTTTAGTGTATCTGGTAAGGCCAGATGGTGTTCTAATAATGTGGTATTGCCCTCTGAGTGGAGTGAGAATGGGAAATGGGTTTGGGAAAGCGATTATAAAGAGAGAAACATAGTGATAGAGTTGTTTAAGGTAAAGAGAGGTGATAGAGAATTTGTAGAGAGAATAAATATTGAGAGAATTAGTAATATTAAATATTTACCTTATGAAGTAAACAGTGCAGTAGTAAACAATGATTATATTGATGATAATATTCACTTACCTGTTGTGAGGAGCAGCATACTAGTAACAAATGATGGCTATAATGATGAAAATATAAACTATTTAATTGTGACAAATAATACTAATGGAGACTGGACCAAAAACACTAATGTAGACATGGCTTATGATAAAATAATAATGGGGGATAACCCTGGGAATTATTATTATGGTAAAATGGATAACAAAGATTTAAATGGTTATTACATAAATGGTAATAATATGATGTATGAAAATAAGAATGAAAATTGTCATGTGAAAATCAGACTAATTTTCGATGATGGTGGTTAAACATTTATCACTAATGAACACTTAATTATGAGAGTTAATAGTAATTACTTGGCTGACTTATATAATGAGATGTGGTAAATAATAACATATGACTAAAATTTGTAAATAAGTTTGTATTGGTGTTAAATGTATTGTGACAAGGTTATATTGTCGGAATGTATACAATAGTTTATGTAACACATGTTTGTAGTAAGGATGGATGTTATAACAATAATAATAATATTTTACTTGACCAAATAATTAACAGAAGGTAATTATGAATTTTATGAATTGAAATCATTTTGAATAGAATGCACTTAAAGTAACTTAAACTGTTTTGAACAAATGAGGTAATTAAATTAAATTTGAGTAGGAATTAAATAAATTTAAAATGTGAATTTAGTAATGAATTTAACTTTATTTTGATTTGAATTGTAAAATTAATGGTAACTGATTAAATCGAAACGATTAAAATATTTATTCAAACTGAAAATTGAAGCTAAAGTGGTCATATTTGTAAACTCTATTTAAATTCAAAAAGGAAATGTTTGTGTCAATACAAGTTGTTTAGTTAACTGATGATGTAAACAGGTAGAGAGAAGAAAAAACCTATGTTATACTTTTAATTGTAGATTCCCCGTTTAAATGCAGTCACGGCCTCACCAAACCGTGACTGTGGAGTAGTTAATTTATAGCAAACCGTGAATAAATTTATTGTAACCGGATCATGGTTTGTCTCTTGTCAGCCTGGTGTATTATGAATGTTAATTGGGGGTAGTTTAGGGGAATCTACTAAATTTTTAAATCTAATGCTAGGCACCGAAAGAGGTGATAGACCGCCCAAGGTTCATTAATAATTACTGAAGTAGGACTGGTACTAAATAGACCAGCCATACCGAATTTTATTGTAATGCCGAAGCAAGGACGGGGTGAAATAAAAGAAAAAATGTTCACCCCTTCCGCCTCAGTCCTTGTGGAGGCAACTGGGCACTACAGTACATGGGGGGGGGGGGTAATAGTGTGTGTGGAAGGGTGCTGGCCATGTTACAAGCCAGGGCATTGATGTGATGTCAGTGCGTGTGAATGGGCAGATATCGGCTTGACCGTGAGGTCATTTGCACAATTGTAACAGAGGTATCAGGGGTAAGGTAAAAAGAGGGGTTGGGGGTATAAAAAATATATATATATATATATATATATATATATATATATATAGCCTAAGATTGAGTTGTAATCAGTGTATTTTGCCATTGTACGTTGGTAATAATGTATTCTTGTGTATGTAACATGTATTTTATAGTAATGTTGTTTTTATTTACTTTGTGTTGTATGATTTTGGGTGGGGAATAGTGTTTTGTGAGGGGAGAAAAGTAACATTATATAATTTGTATGGGATTTACATGTGTTAGATGTAACTATGCAGCAAGGCGAGGTGGTTATTATGTACATTGTATTCTATGTAGCCAATTTATAATTTTGATAATATTTTATTTTGATGGAATTTGATGTTGATGAAAGGATTTAATTAGTTTAAACTGGTGTAAAATATGTACTTAAATTAAGTTGAGGTATTTAATTTCAATTATTTGAAAAAAATAGAATTAAATCAATTCTAGATGATTTGATTAATTTGTAAGGAAAGTAAGAGTTGGAGTTTGGATGATGAATTTAAATTTTTTGGTTGAGATTTGAATTGAATCATCAATGGTAGATGATCAAAATGTTTAATAGAAACTCAGAATTGAAGTCATATGATAACTATTGAATACTAAGGGGTAATGTTTTTTAAACTTTTTCTTGCCTCCAGAAACGATTAAGACTATAAAATAGGTTAATTACCTTCTGTCAACGTTTCTTAAAATCCTTTTAGGATGACTCGAGTTTCGACACCATTTGGTGTCATCATCAGATCGGAATATGAATTACGTCAAAACATTTTGATGCATATACATCGCGTCAGATATTAAAAAATTAAAAACAACACATAACATTATATAAATAATAAATAAACTATATCTCAACAAAATAACATTACAACAATAAAATATAAAAACAACGCGGCCGCAAACGAACCTGTACAGGAACGCCCCCACGGTAAGACTAATCAGTGCCGGTTTGACCTTGGTTCAATTTTATCGATCTGATATAGCCAATTTCTCGCTCTATAAGATCGATTCTATTAAATAAAACATTATTGGTATGTATTGCTTTCTCATTTAGGATACGATTGTGATCCTTCTTTATGGCTTTATATATCTCGAACCTTTCAAGGGTGTTCGTTATATATTGCGTTATGGTGTCGGCCGAAAACATAAAGAATACAAAAACTATTTACCATAGCAAAACAAGGGTGTTTAATGAGATAAAGACGAAATTAATAGACCATAACGCAATCATCACCAAAGCGGACAAAGGTCAAACTCTCGTAATTTTAACTTATGATGATTATAAAAACAAGATACTGGACTTCATTAAAAACAATAACATTATTGAGATTCATAGCGATCCCACTCTTACATTTAACAATAAAGTGAAATCAATATTGAATAAATCAAAATACGTCATAACGAACGATGAGAAAAAATACCTAAAAATGATAGATCCCAAGGCCCCTAGACTTAAGGGCCTTCCTAAAATACATAAAAATAATATGCCTGTCCGTCCTTTAGTTAATTTTATGTCTGCACCTTCATATAAAATTGCCAGAAAACTCAAACAAATTTTTAGACAACACATAACGTTCAATAAAAATTATAGCTTGAAAAACAGCTTAGAACTGGTTGAACTTACAAAAACTATTACAATCGAGCCGAGACACACTCTCACCTCATTCGACATAGTAAATCTATACATGAACATACCTATTACCGAAACATTAGAAATAGCTAAAAATTTATTACTATCTAAGTCCACATTAAATCATGAAACAGTTGATGAGTTAATCAATTTGACAAAAGTAATATTAGAACAAAATTATTTTACTTTCGACAACAAATATTATTTACAACGGGATGGTTTAGCTATGGGATCCCCATTGTCAGGCATCCTGGCTGAAATTTACCTAAATCATATTGAAACAAACGAAATGTTATCGACTAAAAACAAACATTATACAAAAATTTTATTTTACCGACGATATGTGGATGACACAATAATGATTTACAACGGCAATTGCAGACAATTAGAAATGCTTAAAAAACATATGAATACAATTACAAATAATTTACAATTTACATTAGAGACTGAAATGAATAATAAAATTAATTTTTTAGATTTAACTTTAACTAAAATAAATAATAAAATTAACTATAATATTTACAGAAAACCAACAATCACGGATCATGCTATTCACGCCTCATCGTATCACCCTATTTCACAAAAAATGGCTTTTTTCAACTGTATGATTCATAGATTGCTGGCATTGCCCTTATCCACAGATGATTATAACAATGAACTAAACATTATCAAACACATAGCATTAGCCAATGGATACAAAAGTCATATAGTAGATAGAATAATTAATAAAAAACAAAATAAACCAATTGATGTATCCAAAGAAAAAGTAAACAAATACATTGCTATAGAATATGGTGAAAATCTATACCATACTTTAAAAAACCAATTAAAAAAGCATAATATTACTTTGGCCTCAAAGGCAAGTAATAAACTTGAGAAAAACTTACATTTACTAACAAAAATATACCCTCCGATATATTTGATGGTACTGGTGTATATAGACTTAATTGTTCTGATTGCACACAGTTCTATATAGGACAAACAGGTCGTTCTTTCAAATTACGCTATAAAGAACATATCCCAAGCTCCAAGTCAAATGTAATAAGATCTACATTTGCAGAACATTTGAGCTCATATAACCATAATATAAAGAGTATTAATGATAATTTGGATATCCTACATAAATGTAAAAAGTCACTAAAGCTGGACACCCTTGAAAGGTTCGAGATATATAAAGCCATAAAGAAGGATCACAATCGTATCCTAAATGAGAAAGCAATACATACCAATAATGTTTTATTTAATAGAATCGATCTTATAGAGCGAGAAATTGGCTATATCAGATCGATAAAATTGAACCAAGTTCAAACCGGCATTGATTAGTCTTACCGTGGGGGCGTTCCTGTACAGGTTCGTTTGCGGCCGCGTTGTTTTTATATTTTATTGTTGTAATGTTATTTTGTTGAGATATAGTTTATTTATTATTTATATAATGTTATGTGTTGTTTTTAATTTTTTAATATCTGACGCGATGTATATGCATCAAAATGTTTTGACGTAATTCATATTCCGATCTGATGATGACACCAAATGGTGTCGAAACTCGAGTCATCCTAAAAGGATTTTAAGAAACGTTGACAGAAGGTAATTAACCTATTTTATAGGTAATGTTTTGTTGGTAATTTCGATGCAAATTCAAAGGAGAAAGATTTATTTCAATGTAACGATGGTAATGTTTATTATGTTGTAATCACATGTTTAAGGGTGAACCATAAAGTGCT
Source organism: Magicicada septendecula (assembly GCA_034769895.1). Classification (NCBI taxonomy): domain Eukaryota; kingdom Metazoa; phylum Arthropoda; class Insecta; order Hemiptera; family Cicadidae; genus Magicicada; species Magicicada septendecula. Next base: position 479,847,793 of record CM068367.1, on the reverse strand, counting down.
GAATTGAGTATTAGGTAATTGTGTATAAATGTAGAACAGATGTATTTGTATATTAACAAATTAAATATGAAACCAGTACCTTGAAAAAAATCAAACCAGTACTTTGTTAACGACCTACCAGTATGACTAAGAGGAAACAAATCAGGTGGGGATATGGTATAGTGGAAGGCCGGTTATTGATACTTTAATTGAATGTTTCAGAGTCAGGTGATACTGTGGTGATGTGCCTGTCTGATTCTATGGTGTTGGGATCTCGAGAAGGAAGTCCAGTAAAGTCGGATAGGTGCAGCCACAGCCACCGGACTAGGGGGGTAAGTAACCCTTGATGTTAGTAAGGATTTAAGGGGGGTTGCAGCGCTATAACCTCACTGATCCTCTTAGGTTTTATCCAATGAGAGTTTTTATGCTTCGGCATAAAACTTCTCAATGGGGGGGGGTATTGTAACAGTACAGAATTGGGTGAGAAAGAATTGTAAGAAATATTAATTAAAACAGTGTACAACCTCTGGGAACCCCTGCTTTAACACAGCTGCATACAACGTTATGAGAGACCAGTCTGCTTATGTCTAGACAGTTCGTCTAGACGCATTATGTAATCACTTGCAACCCAGGCTATCTTTGAATTACGGAAAAATACGTAATTACCAAAAGCCAGTTTCATCAGGAGGCAACAGTCAGTCATCGTTGGACCAGTCAAGTAGAGACAGCAGAGCCACGCGGGGCCGTAAAGTTTTGCACGGTTCCAGTACCTAGTAACAGTGTGCGAGCAATATACCGCAGTCAACTCACATTTTTCAGACCGAGCGGTCGTAAAAAAACCAGTGCTTGCTAGTAAGTACGTCGGCCGACACAATTGTTAAAAGCGAAAGGTGATAAAACGAGGTTCGAGTAACCAGTGAACAATCAACGCCAGTCAACAGAAAAATAACTTTAGCTATCTTCAATTGACTTTCAGAGCGCAGGGTGATATAAATGCCTCAACAGTCGGACCAGATCTACAACCAGGCTGAGTACCCTGTAATCCATTTTAATTCCAAATTTTTAACTATATACGACTTTATACCGGGGGATGTTTCAAATAATAATGAGATCTCAGTATTACCGGGTTTAAATATGGAATTGTAAAAGAGTGAGAGAGTGAGTGAATTACAAAAGAAAAGTACTGGTTGGTTAATCATATTAATTACTTTGTTATAGTCATGTAAGAATGGTAGCTTTATAAGAATTGTTAATGTGTCAAGTTTATACCTGTAATTTTGTGTTTGAGATAGATGTAGTAAATTTCAAGGAATGATGAGAATTTGAGTAGTTGTCATACAGGTGTAGAAAATAACGGAATTCTGCTTAATAAAAGAAAAGTAATTTGTTAGAATCAAAAAACTGTTAGAGTAATTATTTCGCACTTAAACCTAAATAGTCACTGTGCAACTGTTTCGTCTATAAGACCCTGGAGGTGAACCCGAAGGTAAGAAAAAGTCTAAATTCTTTTTAAAATTTGTAAAACTTTATTAGCTCATAAAATTGTAGTGTAACAAGTGCCGTCCAAACTAGGGACGAATTTATTATTTGCATAATTGAGTTGTAACAAGTGACGTCTGAACTAGGGACGAATTTATTATTTGCATAATTGAGTAACAACAACAGTAGTAGTTGAAGAGTTATTGTACACAAGTGCCACTGTTAATTGAAATTGGTATCAAAGTTATGGTTAATAAATTCTCCAGTGTTCAATTATATTATCCCATTGCTTTAACACAGCAGTCCATGCGATCACTGTAACAATATTTTTAAAAAGTTTCAAGGCCTGTGTGTCTGTGTTTCCCAAACAGTACTCATATTTTTCTCTCAGATCTTCTTGGTAATTGTTAAGAAGAGTTTACGTCTGTGCTGCATGTACTTACCACAAATATAAAATATTGTTGAACATATAACAATACTATTTGTAAATACTTAAAACAATACCAGTAGTTTTTCAGTTGACAACAAATCACATTTTATTGGTACAATTGAAATACCATAATAACCTCAGTGTTTAGTTGATATTAATAATATCTGTTAATAAGCATTGTTATTATTAATTGAGGTCAATTAAAATTTATTGTTAGCCAAAACATGTATTGTTAAAAGTTCTGACCGTAAAGTCCAAAGTGTTCTATATAATTTCATTTTTGTGAAATCTCAGTTGTAATTTGAAGAATCATCCTATACTAACATTAAAATAAAAGTATTGAGTACTATTATAACCTATGTGTAAATTCACATACATCATAACCATTTAATTTAAATTAGTATGTAGTGAGCATTTGTTTTTTATTTGTCATCTGTGATAATTTGATCACAAGGTAAACGAACTATTTGAACACCATAACCTGTGAAAACAGTTTAAGGAAAGTTTGACATATGTAACGAATTTTCAAAATAGTAAGAAAGACCAATCTGTGTATAACAATTTTTAAAACTGATTTTGATTTTTTAATTTACCTTAAATTAATGTAAATAAATAAATTTGAGTATCCAATAGCCAATTAAGGAAATAAAATATGAGTTGATCTAAACCCTGTTTAAAATTTGATCCAGGACCATTGTGACTGTTTATGATTCATCAAAATGAACAAGTTCATTTTATAACTAAATACAACTACTTCATTAACGACTCAGAACACAAAGTTTTTTATGAGTAAAAACATAAAGTTTTACCTTACAACCTGAACCGGTTTTCACTTTTAAAAAGCTTCTTCAGAAGTTTGTGTTCCGAGTCGTTAATGAAGTAGTTGTATTTAGTTAAGTAACAGACACGCCATGGACAACGAAATCCAAGAATTCATTTTATAGTTGTGTTGGCCTAAATTCAGTTTTCAGAATCACATTTTTAATTGATTACAATACATTAGTAAAACTGTAGGGATGTTTTTGTTATATTGTCACTATTCTTTTGTTTACAGTAGCTGAAATAAAAGGTGGTTACAAAAAATCAGAAGTAAGTGATTACATTCTGCCAAAACAAACAGAAAGAAAGAAGAAAAAAGAAGGGAAGAATCAGAATGAAGAAGTGCAGGTATGAAGTGTGTCAGTTACCACCAGAAAAGAATTATGTGAAGCATAAATGTTTTTGACAAATAGTAGTGCACCTGTTAACAGCCTCAATCAGATTATTTTCTCCCCTCCATTTTCTTGTGTGTGTGTGTGTGTGTGTGTGTGTGTGTGTGTGTGTGTGTGTGTGTGTGTGTGTGTGTGTGTGTGTGTGTGTGTGTGTGTGTGTGTGTGTGTGTGTGTGTGTGTGTGTGTGTGTGTGTGTGTGTGTGTGTGTGTGTGTGTGTGTGTGTGAAGGGTGAAGGGGGGGTGGCAAGTAATTGATCTAGCTATGTGAATTCTCAGTTTTAACTTTATTATTTGGCATCTGTCTATTTTGTGGATGTCTCATTGTAACTTTTGAATGCATCAACTGATTTTCATAAAACTTGAGCATGCATGTAAAATGCATGTACATACTTTTACCCCACAGACCCTTATTGTTTTTGAGATTGATTGTCCCAAAAGTAGGAGGCAAAATCATCATCGAAAGGCCATGCCGTGTCGTGTTAGCCACATCTCTCTCTCTCCATCATTGTTCTCTTTAAATCTCAGTACGATAGGAAGTTCATCTCTTTTCCCATGTCTTTGAAGAATCCTGCTCTTGGTCATCCTCTTGGTTTTTCCCCCCAACACCTTTCCTTCAAAAATGTTACTTAAGAATTGATTGTGTCCAGAGGGGGATTAGCAACTCTTGGGCCTCTGGGCCCTATTTTCTCAGTAATACACGAATCAAAACTTTCTGCCAATAGTCTACTTCTTTTAAGTACTGTTGATGAAGAGCAAAGTCAATCTTACCGAGTAAATTGAGTCTGATGACGTAGGATTGTGTGTTAATTCTATGCTCAGAACTCCTCTCATGCTGTGACAATCTGGAAATATGTTTCCAGTTGTTAAAGCCATGAATAAAAGAATTTTCAGTCTCGTCTGAATGGAAAAGTTTGCACGGAATACAATAAAAAGATCCCTTTGAATTAGAATACATCAGCCATTCTCTTTTCTTCAACTGTCCATTTTTCAAACGAGTAAACAACATACTCTTGTTAGCATACCTTGTCTTATCAGGATAGATACGCCTAGATTTTGAAAAATCACAATCACAGTCAGTTATTTTTGACAAGTGTTCTGGAAGATTTTTAATTATATGAACTTTAAGCTCGTTCGTCAATGGTTCCTAACAATTTGGGTCCATTAAATCAAATTTAACAATTTCTTTTTGCACGTTACAGTTAACTTTTGAATTATCTGAATCTAAGCATTGAATGTCAAGAACAGTATCTGCTACTTCCGGATCATTAACTTCACCACTTTCATATAAAACAGTATTTACATTATTAAAGTCAATATTTACTTTGCTACAACATGGGCGTTGTTGCAGACCTACATTAAAATCTGCTGCATTTACAAGTTCATTATTTACTTCACAATAATTTGGATTTTGTTTTTGATCAGAATCCGATTCTATTGTTAAATTATTTGGGGCAGGATCCGTAAACTTATCAGAATCGGTAGAATTTGAACCAATACTTTGTGAAACTGTTGAAGCTTTAAAAACTTGTCCAACTTAGCAGTTTTGTGTAATAATTTTGAGTGAGTGTCATCTTTAGCTTTTTTCAACTTGTGTTTATAAGCTCCACTTGCAGTGTACAAATTCTGACTCATTTTCAATGAAGACATGAAGATGTTCAGACAAAACAACACACACACACGCTGACACACAGAAAACAAACCAGGCTAAACAATACAAATATCTGACCATAAATAAATGGCTTTCAAATGACTCCACTAAATAATAAAAACAGTTAACATAAAGTGTATCATCTACAGAGCTTTTACGATGTATTCAGACCTTTCCAACTTAAAATAACCCCAAAACTGACAGGTGCATTGTTGTTTACTGTTCCGCCGCCAGTCTACTGGCTGTAAGTTAGAAGGGGAAGTGGAGAGTGTGACTGGTCACCGCCACGACCGACGCGATGACGCGCCAGTGTCGACTGTTGACTGACTGGTATGACGGGCTGTTTACCCAGGGACATATCCTGATCTAGTAACCTCTAGGACTATCAACCTGATATTAGTCACTGCCTTGCACTGTTAATTAATTGTTGGTGGTAGTAAACTGCGTGTTTGACTTAGTTTTTCTCGTTAAAAAAAAAATTGGCCCTGCAGCCCCCTAAAGCCTGCGGCCCCTGGGCCTGGGCCCATCAGGTCTAATTGGTAATCCGCTACTGATTTTGTCGTAACACGTGCTTGATCAATTTTGCCCTTCTTCCAATCATTTTAAAAAGTGATCTATCTTTGTTCTTTTTACAGCTTCACCCAACACACTCCCCCCTCCCCCGAGATCCAATTGGGGGAGTTGAAACTTGTATTGGACATAGCCATATTATTTAAACTTGGGAATCCTGGCTAGGACATTTAATGCAGTGGTATCTCATTACCTTCTGCATCCTCCCATGCCATGTGGTTCATCCGCTTTTGGGGCAATTTCTCATCCCCCCAAGGCTGTTGGCACTTGGTAAGGGAGGATTCCTTATAGCAAGAGTAACTCGGTCATCATAGTCTCGTTAGTGGAAACAGGGTGCACCAAGCAGCCTCATCTGCTACTCGCGAAGATGAAGATAGGAGGCAGAGGGCAAAAATGTGGTGGGTAAAAATTTTGAAAAGTAGTCCATACTTCTTACTTCTTGGTACGTGTGTCCAATTCATCTGCAATCGATGGCACGATGCACCTCGTACACTTGAGCAGCCAGAACCAGTAGTTTTTTATCTCTCAAAATTGTTTTCATTTTTGTGTCTTGGTCCAATTTACTAAGTTGCATTTTGTAATGCAGCAGCCAAAGGAAACGAGAACAGTTACCAGAAAGAATATCAGTCTTTGTCAAGACCAAACAAATATAAATATTGTAAATGAGTATAAAAATAAATCATATCCAAATAGACTTAAGGTGAACATCTGGAATTCCAAAGACGAATCAGTCAAGCAAATTAGAGCTAAACTGAGGATAGATAAGGATCTCATAATGCGTAAGAGAGGAAAATATAATTTTAAAAGAATAGAAGAATGGTGTAAACTTAGGTCAGAAGCCGTATCTTTGATGAATCGGCTGAAGGAGGCGTGGAAAAAGAAATATCACATATCAATCGGGACTGAGTGGATTGAGCATCAGGGATTGAAGATGCACAAACCATCCACACCTCATGACAAGGATAGGCAAACTCTCAACATACTGCAGTGGAATGCGAGAGGTCTGAAACAGAAGATGACTGAACTGAAGCAGGAGATGGAAGAATCAAAAGTAAAGATTGCATGCATCCAAGAATCATCTCTGAAAGAGGATGCTATGTCTGCAAAGTTTTATGGTTATACACCGTTAAACGTTAGTCGAATAAACAGGTGCGAAGGTGGCTTGGTCACTCTGGTTCATGATTCACTGCCGGTGATGGAAAGTGATTCCGGAATGCAGGATGGAATGGAGCATATAAAAACAAAAGTAGTCCATGTGTGGTATAAAATTAAAGAGAATTTTAATTAAAATCTGTTTAAAATTTTAGAACATCAATGAACGTAAATGTATAAAAATGTTTTTTTAAATTGTAAAAATTGATGCTAGGTGTTAGACCAAATGGTATCAGATCTAGATGGTGTTAACTTTGAAATTTTTTAACATTAGGGGTACCATAGACAAAAGTGAAAGTTAAAATTTTTTTTTGTCATGTCAAATTGTGAGGAATTTTATTCAAATTATGAACTCGGTTTCTTCAGTAATTTCAAAATTAATATGTGTTAGAAGTATTTGCAACATCCCTTGCAAATCAGACCATCTTCAAAGTGTTTGTAAGCTATGTCTGGAAATAAATTTACATGTTATCAGTTATCAGTCAACAAAAAAATCATGATAACGAATGTCACCTCCTTGTGGTGTTTTTCTTTAAACACTAAGAATCATACGTGCAAAAACATAACTCACAGCTTTAAAAAATTGTAATTTATTAATTTTATTTTATTTAGTGATGAGTTTATTCCTTTCAAAATAGTGAACAAGTTTTGCAGTTCACTGAGCTTACTAGTGTAGATCACTCATGTGAAAATGTTGGCAGTTTCTTACATTAAACATTCTATCATTGTATGCACTCTTTATTATTCACAAAGATTATAAGGATTTATATGTAAATACAAGGATGATACAAGGATAACCTCAATTAATTGTTATTAACAAAATACACATACATATAAATGAAAATACTTCATCACTTTTCATCATAATCGCCCCCATGTTCAGTGCACATTTGGTAGTGCCCCATCAGTGTTTCAGTTCCGTGAGAAAAAATTCTTTTGGTTGACTACACTGTCACTGGTTTTCACCTCATCATCAGTAGAATATTTCTTGTACCAAGAACCTCCTTAAGTTGTCCAGACATGTAATTGTGTGGTTAAGTGAATAAAGGGTCGTGGAAGACACTGGAAATTGAGATTCAAGGTCTTTTTGACCATTGAGCAAATTGAATGTGGCCTTGAGTATGCCAGAACTTAGCAAACCACAACATTTGTACCTTATTGTAGATCTCTAATGGTTCTGGAGGAGGTAACAAAATGACTTGCTGTTCCCTGATAATTGTCTGGGTCCTTCTCATGTTTAAGATTTATACCCTTATGATCACAGAAAAGCGTGAGCATTACCTTGCCCGATGACCAAGTTGTATGAAACTTTTTTTGTTTTGGCAATGTTAAATGCCACCATTCTGAAGCCACCTTGCTCGCTTAGTTTCTGAATTAAAATAATGAACCCATGATTCATTCGCATTAACATTACCATAAACTACAGAAAGTCCCTCGGTTTCATACAACTACAACAATACCACACACATACACACACAAAGTTCATTTATTTCAGGGGGTTAGTTGCCTAGGTAACAGAGACTGTTAAACTGTAGCACCTCACTGATGATGTAGTGCACTGAATCATGGTTGACTGATATTATTTCAGCCACCTCATCAATTGTTGTCCGCCTTTATTCTCTGATAGCTCATTTCACTGCAGCAACAGTGTTGGTTCCCCTTGGAAACTAGCTGGATGCTGCTTTAGTCACACTTTTCACACCACTTTTGAATTTGCTTTGCCATTCATACACATATTGTAATGATAAGCAGCATTCTTTGTACTGCTTCTGCATCCTTTGATGAATATCAACAGTTTTTCACCTTCTCTACTAAAAAAACATATCACTGCATATTGCTTATCTTTGGAGCATATCTGCAAAGGTGCCAACCATCTTTCTTGAGACCTGCTGACATTAAATGAGTGTTATGGCTGACGTAACTGCACGCATTGATTTTTCATACTTGAAGACAATGCTTCAGTGCCATAGCAGATCACTATGTTTATAGCAGATCATCAACATGTTTTAACATTTTTATGATGATATTAAGGTTATTTTTTTGACTTACTATCATCATGTGAATGGAACCTAGATTATAAAGCCTTAGAATATTTGGGTGTATAGAAAAATGATTAAAAGTTTCATGTTGGGAAAACTTAGGGCTTTTGGAATAATAAAAACACATTTGTGATAATGAGAAGTTCCTTTTACCAATTCCAATTTTTGATCATGGATATACTGTATTATATTTATTGTTAAAATTATTGTAAACATCTGTTTGACTTAAAAGTACTGTAAACATTTCTTTGACTCTTGTGCATTTTGCACTAGGGTATCAACATGTAAAACGAGATTAGTTGCCAAAATATGTGTCTTTATTATTCTGCATTTATATAGCCTCCTTCAAAGTAAGCCCCATCAGTTTAAACAATGGTTTTCCAGTCTTCAAAACTTTTCTTGGATGCACTTTTTGTAGTATGGCCTCTAGCTTGCATATTGACTTTTTTTAATGTGAAACAACATTCATGAAACTTCAGCAGTTGTGAAACGTTGTCTTTGTATGGTTGGTTTTAGTCTTGGGAAGAGAAAAGAGTTACATCAGGCCATATCTATTGAATACAGTGGTTACGGTATCACAGTGGTTATGTTTGTCCAAAAATTCATTATCAAACAGTGTTCTATGGATTGATGCATTATCAGGGCCCTTACATAAATGATTACTATAAATATGGCTGTTTTCTACAAACAGCTTCATGCAAGTGGCTTGAAATGCCTGAATAATAGTCTGTATTGACCAGTGCACCTAATGATAAAACATTCCTGGAACACAGTACCACAGTTTAGCTTTACCACAGATTCACTGTACTCATGATCTTCAGCTCATTCACAACTATCTTTAAGCTTTTGTAACATTTATAAAATTATCATCCACATATACCACAAGCCTTCTGCAGCACTTGCAACGTGTCAGAGCACCTTATCTCATTTTTGCAATTCTTGATGCTGCAATCACATCTGCAATCCAATTCTTTGATGGTGCATTGTAAAATATTTAAAAAAATTGCAAAAAAATCAAAACACAACTCACTAAATTAACTGTTAAATCCAGACTAACATTAAAAACTTCTAGCAGTTTTGGCAGTTGTTGCAAACACATGTACCAACATCTCAAACATGTTGCAAGAGAAATTTAAAAATTGCATGATTTTTTTTTTAATTGAACCTCATACACAATGTTCATGTAAGTATTATAGGAATGTAAAATAAAATGTTCAATCAATAAACAGCACCTTGGTTTAAGTCAAAGTATAATTCCATAAACAGTGAGATTTAAATATGACTTATAGGAAAATACTGAAGTGCTTCAAACATTGCAGCCAGCTTCACATGGGAAGAAAAAATCAAAATATATCAATCTGTATACGCAGGAAGGACAAAACAAAGATGTGGTACTGCTGAAAGGTACTGTTTATTTTAATTCATCATTATCATCTATATCCGTTTTATTTAATTGACATTATAAAGTAGAGAGAAGTTAATAAGTAGAATATTGTATAGTTAGTTCATTGAATTTACTGTTTTCCACTAACATAATAAATTGTTTGAGTACAACGGGTTATAATGCTATAAAATACTTTGTGTGTCATAGTTCATAGTAAGGCACATCTATAGTTATAGTCCATATATATAGTTTAATTCCAGTTCCAAAGTTTATTTCAGTCCCTATATGATAATTCAGATTGGGAGTCTATACTAATACTGTTCAGAAATTAATAAACGGTGTGTGCACTAACTTGAAAGGCCATATTTGTAAACTGATCACAGTAGTAGTATGTAATTCACAGTTCAGATAAAACTACATCCTGCATGTAAGAGGACCAGATACAGGGATGGACCAAATATGAGCTGGAATTCTTTCCAGCGGCTGAGTAAGTGAAAGAAGTACCGCGGAGCCTTGAGCGGATATTTGTGGGGACGTCTGAAGTTCGTCCCTCTCCCAGACATGTGGTGCAAGACTCACATCTTATCATGAGAATATACGACTAAGCAAGGGGTACATTTTTCCTCTGCATGATGCATCATAATCAAATTTCTTTGCCAAAGAAGGCATTAATAAACCTGCCAAAATTGTGAGGAGACTTTGAGCACAATACAGTGAACAAACTCTTTCAAACACTCAAGTGTTTCATTGGCACAAAAAATTGTTTACTGGATGGAAAATTCTAGAAAACCAACCCCACTAATGATGACCACAAAAATTGTTGCAGAAGAAAACACACGTGCTGTTAATAAACTTATTGATTCAGATCAGTGCACATAAATTTCAGAAATTGCTTCAGTGGTAGGAATGAGCTGTGGAAATGTTTAATCAATCATTGACAATAACTTAAATTATCGAAAAGTGGGTTCCTTGTCTCCTTACCCAGGAACAAAAATGTGTTTGTGTGAATGTTTGTAAAAGCCTCCTGACTTGCTATGAGGAGGAAGGGGACGATTTGTTGCACCATATCTTACTTGTGATGAATCATGGGTCATCACTATACTCCCAAGTGATCACGGAGTAGTGGAAGAAAGGGGAAGCTGCGCCAGTAAAGGATAAAACACACTTGTCGCAGTCCCAGCTTTTTTGGGACTTCGCAGGCATTTTGTTGATAGATTTTCTTCATGAATGGAGAGCATTGAATTCCGCCTATTATTGTAAGCTTCTGAAATATGCAGAAGCTGCCTATTGTAACAAACGATGTATGCAACAAATGCATGATATCATTCTCCTTCACAACAGTGCAAGGCCCCGTACCAGCATTAATGTGTGAGAAGCTGAAAAAACTCACTGTACAGCCCTAAAATACCCTCCTTACAGTCGTTATTATGAGAGCCACATATAAAGTTTATATTCGACTCAGAACAACTGATTATAGCGTGTTCATTGCTTTGAAGAAAATTAATAATTTATTTACTTAATTCTATACTGAATATTGAAAAAAAGTAATTTTTTACTGCAGTATCTTCTGTATAATAATATTTTATTAATTTGTCTTTGTGTAAAAGAAGTTAATATTTTTGTTGCATACAGGAAGACATAAGTGTGACTGTCAAGCAAGTAAACATGCACTGATTAACAACTGCTTGAAGTGTGGCCGTATAGTTTGTGAACAGGAAGGTTCAGGTCCATGTATGTTTTGCAGTAATCTTGTAAGTAATTAATATTCATGTGTGGCAGAATTATTATTATATTAGTTTATGAATGTGTTAGTGGATTTAAACAATTTTATTAGAGCTAATAGAAATGACCAGAACTGCATTAATTCCTTTCTTGAGTTGATTACCACAAATTAAATAGAAATATGTGATTATTGTATTAGATTCATATTGCTGGTGGATCACTAGTAACAGATATTTTAGGGTAAATTATAAATTCATTCCATATTTAAATGAAATTGTAGCTAGTTTCATTTGATCGTCTTACCAGTTAATAAATACTAGTTACCATTCTGTATACTTGTTTCATGTACATCATACACAAAATGGATGATTTATGTAATATAGTTTTCTGGAAATTCCATTGTATGATACAATTTCATGTGTGGTTTTTCTACTGGACTCTACCCCAAAGCATTACCTTCTTTCAATAAATGATTTGTTATTTTATATCAATGAAAAAACTAAGCTGTAACGCATATAAAATATTATACATCGTACATTACCTATGGTAATGGATATTTTTACTCTCATATAGTCCTTCATTTAAACCAACTGTTGTTAGTTGTAATTAATTTTGTATCTCCAGCAAGGTAGTTATGTTGTTGACATGTTTATGCACATCACTTAAACAATGGCTATAGTACCAGCAGGTTGATAACAATACAATAGGTCAGCTTCATAGAAACTGATAAGCTGCAGTTGGTGAATACTAATTGTAGAAAATCCAAGTCCACGTGGAAACAGTGTAATGTCTGTCATTTTGCTGACAGGACAACGTGATTGGTGAACAGAGACAGAGTCAGGACAGTACCACAGTTTTATGAACACTTTACTTCAAACACTTGTGACTGTTATCCTTGTGGCTGAGGCAGAATTACGCACCCAGTCCACGGAGTATGCAATTCATTTTGTCCATTATCCAAAATAAAATGCTCACTTTGCAAAGTGAGTAATTTGTCAGGCACACTGCGCGGAGTAGGCAAAAAATTCGGGCGATGCCCAAAATCGGCAATTACGAATAACACATATATACCTGTACTAAGAATAATCAACAATAAAGGAATTCTCAAATTGTATATACTGGTTTGGCCCGAATATAAGACAACCCTAGACTTTTGAAGGTGTTTTACAGGAAAAAAAGAGGGCCTGCATATAAGATGACACTGAATATTTTGAGGTGTTGTATGAGAAAGACAATTAAATGGTCTAAATATCATACCTTAAAGTCACACTAAGTAAATATGGTTATTTTACATTAAAGGTGACATTATAGGTGTTAAAGTACCTTACTGTTATTAGTTACAGTCATCATCCTTTTTTTTTTTTACTTCTCCAAGTTCACCTTCAGAATTGGTACTGGAATCTGATTCATAACTGAAGTCTTTCCACAAAATGTCATCCTCCTCACTCCCATCCTTGTTTTTAGAAACACGACATTTTTTAAGCCCCTTTACAATGGCTTCACTTTTGATTTTTCCGTAGACTGTGATTATCCACTGGGTCAGTAACTGTATGCTTGGTTTCTTCAACTTGCCTGTCAGAGTCAGTGCATGATTTTCATTAATTAACCAGTCACTGTAGTTCTTCCGTAAGTAGCCCTTAAATGATTTATTAACAACCACATCTAAAACTTGAAGCTGAGAAGTTATTCCCCCAGGGATTATAAAAAGAACAGTGTTCATTTCTGTAATCAGCTTCTTTATTTTCTCACTTGTGTGACTATGAAAGAACTACCTCTCTGCCCTAGTAAAACGCCTGGTCAGCATCCAAAAACAACCATAAGCCAATCTGCCATGAGTTCTTCGGTCGTCCACCCCATTTCTTGTGCTCTAAAAACAATCCCAGCTGGTAATTATTCCTTCGGAAGCATTTTTCTCTTCAAAATAACTTACAGCGGAAGTTTTCTTAGTTTTGATACTCCTAGCATCACAGTAGTGACTTTTCGTTGCCTGTAGATTTAATTATAACTGATTTTCCACCCTTTCTGTCCACAGTAACATTTGATGGCATATCGAAAAACACTGGTGTTTAGTCAGCATTTGCCATTTGGCCAAGCAGGTATTGTAGGCTTTCCTCAGTTCTATAATATATCGCTGATAAGCAATCAATTTGTCAGTATAATCTGCAGGTAGGCATTGCACAAGGGTAGTGCGACGTCGTAAACACAGACCTGAACGCCGCATCATGTGTTTACACCAGCCCAAGCTTGCTTTAAATTCAGTTATTGGAATTTTCAACTCACGTGCCACTCCAGTGCCTTCATCCTAATAACTTCCCGGGATATTGGATATCCTTGATTTCGTTTCTGTTCAACACTATCCTTTACTTGTGGGATTGGCCATGAATATTCACTTTGTTGACTTAACCTTAGGCCCCTTTGATGCATACGATATAAATCGTATGATAACCTACGATAAAAACTCGTACATTATGTAGAACAACAGAAACAAATGGGCCATTTTATGCACTGTTGTACGATAAATTTATTGTTCCATACTCAAAAACATATTGCAGTGTCCTAGGAAACGCATCCGATAAATATCGGATGAGTTGTTTAGATACACGGGCCATAAAGGTTTCGTTTATGCACTCCCGCGAGTTTTTTATCAAATGACATCAGTGCTGCCAACCTTCCTGTCTAGTATTGGCGAGGCTAGTTATGCCAAGGAATCAGTGGTATTCACGTCGTGGTGTGATTTTATTAATTTGTTTTATAAATATGGAAGACATTAATACAGAAAGGCTAACTGACGAAATCCAGAACAGGAGAGCACTATGGGATCCCGCTTCCGAAGCTTATAAAAATGAACCGATAAGTGACATACAACATGCACGGATTCATTTTCAGTACTGATGATAGCAGCACTGAAAGAGTTTGTTCACACCAACTTCTGATATTTTTGATGCACAATTAAAATCGTACTCAACTGGGATGCAAAATTTATCGTACAATTTGAATCGGATGCATAAAGGGGGCCTTAAAGTGAACAACTTTTAACGTCTGTGACATAATATGGTACTTCAGCGCAGTGGTGAAAGTATGCTAGGTATTTTCACCTTGAGCTTGACCTTGAGCTCATTATAAAACTGGCGTGTTTATTCACGCTACGCATATGGCAAGCCTGTCCAGCTAGCAAATGTTACAAAATACGCTAAGCACTTAACGCAAAATGTTTAAGTATTAGGTTGCACATATAAGATGAGTATGGTTTTTGGAAGGGTATTTTAAGGAAAAAATCATTGTCTTATATTCGGGCCAATACGGTATGTACTGTACTTGAAATAGTACAATAAACTTCAAAACTTTTCTGGCACTAATTAAACAAAATCAGTTATTGTAGTTTGTTTTCTCACTTTATTGACACCAATATCTTCCAATTTCATTTATACTTTACACATTATATCAAGTCTTTCAGGATCTCCAAGGCGTAAAAAAAGGCTCCTTAACTGTCATAGCATATTGCAGTGTATCTTTTAACAAAATGTGCTTATTTGAAGGCTCTTCATTATTTGCTTTCTTATCACAAGAATATTACGTTACTTCTGAGTTTTCATCCACTTTACTTGAGGAACTCACAGTCTCCTCTATATTTAATAAAGTGTCTCCCTTTTCAAGTTGATTTCCTATATCCAAAAAATCACTACAGATCACTCCACACATGTGTAAAAGAGGAGTAAGTTCATCTTTGGCTTCATTGTTTTGAGGTTTGGTAGTGGCACTGATGTTATTTTTATCAGAGGCACTACACTTTACAAAACAGTTTATAAACCATCTGTGGTTTATTTATTGAACAGATGTGATAATCCATATGATTGTGTCCATAACAGTCCCAATTTTATTTGATAACTCAGCGGATGGTTGTTTGATGTTATCAACAGTAGCAAATGTTTCAACATCCACAAATAATGAACTATGTATTACTCCCTCAGCCTGAGTTTAACATTTGGAAACCTTTTGTATAAAAACTCACTTATTTATACATTTAATTCACTTCTACTTACCTTTGTTCCTAAGGGTCCCCCCAGAGTTCTCCTATAAGCGAGATCAGAAACAGTGTGAGGTTACGAAATAAGTCTGAATACCCATTTTGAATGAAGAGAATTTAACTTTTCCTTTTATTTTAAAATCATTTGACAGATTTGAAATTTTTACTTTTCCTCCAAATATAGATTTTACATACTTTAAAAATAATTAAAATTATGGTTTTACAGGTTGTGTAATCATTACGTCTTGCGTAATGATTCTTACTTTCTACTACTTACATACATTAAACAAGAGAGCCCAGCCTGCCATTTTCACTTAAATTAATTTTAATTTATTTGATACCCCATACCTTTATAAAACCCCAACCCTTACACTTTCAGTAGACGAAATAACCCCCGGCCACGTGGTCTTCGCGCACATCCATTTCTTTTCTAATTTCGTGTGAAATGTCCAAAAGGTGTTTAATGTTGTTTTACATTTTCCCCGACCGCGGTCACACAAACTTTTTCAGCTATTTCACTGTTATATCAGTTTTAACAAAAATTTGTTTCTGAGCCCGGTTGTCGGGCGGCCTGCACAGGCGAGAGTCGACCAAAGACTGCCTGCGTCTCTCAGTTCCCCACTCCGGGAGTATTTTAGTCAAGACGACGGACATCAGTGCCTTGTATGTAGTCGTCACAGTTTCGACTCATGCTAGTCATGTAGTTGTTGGAGTGACGATAGCAGACGATTTCAACTAGGCACTGGCTAATGTCATAAAAGTGGGTGGGACTTAAAACAGCACTTCCGCAAGGTCTTAGAGAAGGCGATGAATATTATTCTCTCTAGCCATCTTGGTTTTTTACCATGGCTTGGGTAGGCGCTCACACTCGAGTAGTGGCGTGTGTGCACTGCCACACCAGTACAGATTTCTGCGAATTTTTAGGGTGGCGCGAATTCTCTGCCGCATTCCTCGACAACAACTGCGCCTTACTGCTTTGTTTCGAACTGTTGCTTAACGCGGGTTCTGGTATACTGACAAATACGTTGCACAATAATACAGTTTTACAATATTTTATACAAGCCCGCCCGAAAATGAAATAAGTAAAAATATAAATACCCCAAACCGTTAAAATAAAAACACCCAAAATTTGACCCGCTACAATACCCCCTCGATGAGAATTCTGCTGTCCACAACAGAAGAAATCTCATCGATAAACCCCGAAGAGGACCGGTGAGGAACTAGTGCCAACAACCCCCTTGTTCTTAATCTGCATGGGTACACGACCCCCCTGGCTCAGCGACCATGGACTCATCTGAACGAGATCACTGGACTTCTCCGTAAGAGATCCCAACACCGAGAAATCGAACAGACTCGCACCACAGCGCACCTCGCCTTTTAGCATGCTACCCCCAAAAATCCTCAATCCCTGGCTCAGATTATTCCAGATCCTCCACCGATGTGTTCCTTCTTTTATGCAAGCTGGGCTGCCTTTAGCAGATACTGGGCTCACACACACTAACATTAATGTTACCATAACACATTAAAAATAAAAGATTTCTTTTCAAATTTATTAAAAATTTTTAAAAATCCGAAATTCAAAAAAATATTTTTTCAAAAAAAATTCTCTTCCTTGTTTTTTTTAATTTTTGTTTCAAATGACTTAACCTAGACATTTCTACTAATCTAAACACATCCTTACTCTAACATGAGAACCACTTATAGTCTACCAATACAATGCAATACAATAAAATAAACATGGTTAATGCACACATAATAAAAGAATCATTATCTAAAATATTCATTCGCTGGCAGGCGAAAATTCAAGTTTTTTTTTTTTCAAAAAAATTTAAAATTTTCAAAATTTTAAAATTCAAAAAAAAATTTAAATTTATTTAAACGTTTTCTTCATATTTAAAATTATTTCAATATTGGTTTGAATTACTTAAACAAACAAATTAAAATTGACTTCCTACTATACAAGCTTAGTAGGTGTATGACCTCATCAGCTGATCAAAACTAGGTCAAGTCCAAAACCCTTGACCTACATATGTTACATATACTCTCTGCACCTACATTAAACATCTGTAACAATCTAACTCAAAGCACAACACATAAGAAAATAAAATATTTAAAATAAACAAAATATTAATATAATAATCAAATTGACTTTTACATAATAATAAAATAAACAGTTCTTAACTTTACATTATTTTAAATTCTACCAAAAGTTTGTCACTGGCTTCGAAAAAATAAAAATTTTATATCTTTATCATAAATCCCTCTCTTTTTGACAATCTTACTTTAATCTACTGGGGGTGAGTTAAATTCTTTATTTTCATTGACTGTACTACTAGATCTGTATACATATATAATCTTTATTCCCCTGACTCTACTATTAACTTTTACTACATGACACCCATCTCTATAAAAATATCTATCAAAACACTCGAAATTCAATTTACCTCTGGCACCGCTCATCTTTGTACTAGGATGTGTGTTCCCTACCTGGCTATAACCATACGAGCCAATGCCCCTCCAAAATATCGGCAAACACTCACGCGAACTACTCTATTCTCGCCACAACGCCGCATGTTGCTCACACCTTACCACCTCACCCTTACTACAAAATATCATCAACAAATATGTTTAAATCTCATTCCCATTACTCATCTCTACATATACTCACTACTACTGTGTCAACATCAATACTTCTCAAAATACTATAACATGTATAAACCAAAACAACATTACCTTATATCATCTCTACTAATTCAACTTTAACTTTGACAGGTCTATATGTCACCTAAAATATTTATCACCCAAAAACTCTCTTTTATTTGCTTTCACAACTCGTTACTTCATTTCTCATTATCAAATTATTTTTTATCATTACATTAAAACGTCTGTAATACATCAAACATTACATTGAGCATCAATTACTTAAAACATTTATAACTAATATACCAGTGACATGTTATTGCTGATCAGCTGATATCCTAACATAATGAAAACACATCTCAAATTTGAACAACTTATATGAAATATATATTTATTTATCAATACTCACTCCTATTATATTAATTGCCTGCCAGGCGTTTAATGATTGGCTTAATTTAAAGCATACACATATCATGAAAACACATATTCTTATCAATGCCTATACCTAACATACAACAATAAAATAATACATTTAAAATCATAGCATGTAATGAACACCTTATATTACATATCTGACCAGCTAGTTAATTGAACAGAGCATAAGCAGTTTTATTGAATCCAACCTTGAATAAAAAAAAATGTTATGTTATTAAACTTTACATTCGTGACTCCTTTGCGTCACCTCCCAGCCACACACACTATGTCAGATTATGGTGGACTGTGGCGCCCATTCGCTTCCACAGAGACTGTATATTTTGGAGCAGGGTTTACCTCTCCGTGTCTCTGCTTCTGCTACTAAGTTTTAAAGTAGTGAACATCAACATGTTCTTGTTCTATAATCATACACCCTTAAAACGGTTCTACCACCGGTCTTGCTACCCCAAATCGGGCAGAGTGGCAGCCGCTGTTCCATAGTTCCGGAGAGATTTCCTCTAATGTCACCCCCCACTGAATTTCAAATATATACCAATTTCAAGTCAGCTATGGTCAAGGGACTTGATATGACCATAGCTGGCCGCTAGTCAAAACCACGGTTAGTGCTGGTAAGACAGTAACCGCCCGAAAAGTCGAGGAAATCTAAACTTTCATTTCACTGCCTGTTTCACATCAATCTCATTATGTGCGACACGTTATTTAGTATTGTGTGTAACATTTTTTATTTACACGGATAAGGTGTGCCGCACATTTATCGCCAGTTTGGCCTCCGATGGAGGTAACACTCACTGCTACCCCCAACCCATTTCGCTATCTAAGAGAGCACAGGCAACCCCCTCAATAGCCACTTATTAGCTAATTAATTGAATTTTTATATACAACATTCTAATGTGACATCTTCATCCATCATCAATCATTAATCATCCTTCATAACTTTCTACAATTAGATTACTTAAAATTTTCGAATTCATTATTAATATTTATTTTTCATCATATCTCAGTTATTATTACCCTTTAAATCATTATCTCAAATTATTTTCATTACTGAAGTTAAAATTCGTTCCATTAAGTTAAACATTTGTGTACATTTTATTATATTTGACTTGTATCATAAAAATTTCATACTTACAGTCCATAATTCATATACTGACATACACAACTATATACACCATACACCACTACTCCAAGTAACCTCTGAAACATTTAACAAAAAGTTATTTCAAATCAACAATTTATCATTTAATTACCAACTTCACTTCTCGTTAAACCATTTAAATTCATCAGAAAATTCAATTATATAATCTTTGAATTAATCAAAATATTTAAAACATTTCAAATTATTTTAATTAAATTAATTAAACATTTACAATTAGCCAATTAGTTTTCAAAATTAATTCGGTTATTTGTTTAAATTGCAAATATTAATATTAGTATTACAACAATCATCTACACACATATTGTTTACTTAACATTCTACAATACACACAACTAAACTTATTAAACATTTATTTACAAATCTGCATCCTTATTTATTTAGTCATATCACACTTCAATGTTCAAGGTTGCGAGGTCACAAAACCATAAAACAATATATATAAAATTGTCCATTGATTGTTTATAGTTTAGCCTCCATCGTTCCAAATTAACCTTGGTTCTACATAACACTTTTCGATTTCGTTAACACACATACTGATACTTTGTGTGTCATAAACCCAAAAATCAAAGTCATCCGTCTTACCAAAATAATCTTGCAACCAGTCAACACTAAGTATATCTGTCAAGTCTCCGTTAGTAAATTTCTTCAATATCGGGTCAGTTACTTTTGTATTAAAAATCAAATCATTCTTATTTAAATACTCTTCTAATATTTCTTTCAACTCACCATAATCTCTCTTTAATTCTTATAATTCTATCTCTCTCTCAACACACAATTCTCTATTTAAATCTCTCTCATCATAACACCATCTCATACTTATAAAATCATTCCACACAGAGGGCATCATATCATACAAATAAAATAAACAACTCCAATCTTCTACTAGTACGGGACCCTTGCCCTTCAAAAACACTTGTGACCACATTAATTCACCATAAATAATAAAGGGAAAATTTTCCCTCTGTTCCCACTCTACTACAACATTATTTCTTCTCTCTCTCTCTAACTCATAAACATACATTAACGTTTCATTATCAACTTCTACTCTTTCTACAATTACGTTATCACTCTCAACATCTACACCATCATTTTCTAACACCACATTTTTATTTGTATTATCATTGTTATTACTTGTCAACTCATTATTTAAATTATCATTTCCACTACTACTTACTCTGTCATCTTTGTTCGATTTTAATTTGTTTATTACTTTCTCATTTTCTAATTCTATTTCGCCTAACCGCGTCTCTATTTCACTCAATTTCTTATCATAAATACAGCTTTGTTCCTGAATTTCGTTTTTCATTTCATTGAATTTTACGTTAAGATTATTCTGGATTTTTCTAATTTCATTTTTCTGTTCGCTAAATTTTTCATCTAGGTTACTAAATTTCTCATCGAACTTATTATTCTGTGCATTAAAAAGCGCTTGCATCATTCTTATTATTTCGTTATTATCTGCCATTTTAATTTTTTTTTTTAAATATTTCTATTTCTTTCAAAAATGTTTTCGTATAATAAATATTACATATTCATATTATATCTAAAATTATTGTAAAAATTTTCTACCACGTGTAGTTACAACATAACCTTATTTTACGTATTTTGTATTCTTTCGCTAAACACTCTGTTTCTGGGTTCTGGCTTATTTATATAATTATTTTATATAATGTCATTGTTCGGGCCGCCATTTGTATAAAAACTCACTTATTTATACATTTAATTCACTTCTACTTACCTTTGTTCCTAAGGGTCCCCCCAGAGTTCTCCTATAAGCGAGATCAGAAACAGTGTGAGGTTACGAAATAAGTCTGAATACCCATTTTGAATGAAGAGAATTTAACTTTTCCTTTTTTTTTTAAATCATTTGACAGATTTGAAATTTTTACTTTTCCTCCAAATATAGATTTTACATACTTTAAAAATAATTAAAATTATGGTTTTACAGGTTGTGTAATCATTACGTCTTACGTAATGATTCTTACTTTCTACTACTTGCATACATTAAACAAGAGAGCCCAGCCTGCCATTTTCACTTAAATTAATTTTAATTTATTTGATACCCCATACCTTTATAAAACCCCAACCCTTACACTTTCAGTAGACGAAATAACCCCCGGCCACGTGGTCTTCGCGCACATCCATTTCTTTTCTAATTTCGTGTGAAATGTCCAAAAGGTGTTTAATGTTGTTTTACATTTTCCCCGACCGCGGTCACATAAACTTTTTCAGCTATTTCACTGTTATATCAGTTTTAACAAAAATTTGTTTCTGAGCCCGGTTGTCGGGCGGCCTGCACAGGCGAGAGTCGACCAAAGACTGCCTGCGTCTCTCAGTTCCCCACTCCGGGAGTATTTTAGTCAAGACGACGGACATCAGTGCCTTGTATGTAGTCGTCACAGTTTCGACTCATGCTAGTCATGTAGTTGTTGGAGTGACGATAGCAGACGATTTCAACTAGGCACTGGCTAATGTCATAAAAGTGGGTGGGACTTAAAACAGCACTTCCGCAAGGTCTTAGAGAAGGCGATGAATATTATTCTCTCTAGCCATCTTGGTTTTTTACCATGGCTTGGGTAGGCGCTCACACTCGAGTAGTGGCGTGTGTGCACTGCCACACCAGTACAGATTTCTGCGAATTTTTAGGGTGGCGCGAATTCTCTGCCGCATTCCTCGACAACAACTGCGCCTTACTGCTTTGTTTCGAACTGTTGCTTAACGCGGGTTCTGGTATACTGACAAATACGTTGCACAATAATACAGTTTTACAATATTTTATACAAGCCCGCCCGAAAATGAAATAAGTAAAAATATAAATACCCCAAACCGTTAAAATAAAAACACCCAAAATTTGACCCGCTACAATACCCCCTCGATGAGAATTCTGCTGTCCACAACAGAAGAAATCTCATCGATAAACCCCGAAGAGGACCGGTGAGGAACTAGTGCCAACAACCCCCTTGTTCTTAATCTGCATGGGTACACGACCCCCCTGGCTCAGCGACCATGGACTCATCTGAACGAGATCACTGGACTTCTCCGTAAGAGATCCCAACACCGAGAAATCGAACAGACTCGCACCACAGCGCACCTCGCCTTTTAGCATGCTACCCCCAAAAATCCTCAATCCCTGGCTCAGATTATTCCAGATCCTCCACCGATGTGTTCCTTCTTTTATGCAAGCTGGGCTGCCTTTAGCAGATACTGGGCTCACACACACTAACATTAATGTTACCATAACACATTAAAAATAAAAGATTTCTTTTCAAATTTATTAAAAATTTTTAAAAAATCCGAAATTCAAAAAAATATTTTTTCAAAAAAAATTCTCTTCCTTGTTTTTTTTAATTTTTGTTTCAAATGACTTAACCTAGACATTTCTACTAATCTAAACACATCCTTACTCTAACATGAGAACCACTTATAGTCTACCAATACAATGCAATACAATAAAATAAACATGGTTAATGCACACATAATAAAAGAATCATTATCTAAAATATTCATTCGCTGGCAGGCGAAAATTCAAGTTTTTTTGTTTTTTCAAAAAAATTTAAAATTTTCAAAATTTTAAAATTCAAAAAAAAATTTAAATTTATTTAAACGTTTTCTTCATATTTAAAATTATTTCAATATTGGTTTGAATTACTTAAACAAACAAATTAAAATTGACTTCCTACTATACAAGCTTAGTAGGTGTATGACCTCATCAGCTGATCAAAACTAGGTCAAGTCCAAAACCCTTGACCTACATATGTTACATATACTCTCTGCACCTACATTAAACATCTGTAACAATCTAACTCAAAGCACAACACATAAGAAAATAAAATATTTAAAATAAACAAAATATTAATATAATAATCAAATTGACTTTTACATAATAATAAAATAAACAGTTCTTAACTTTACATTATTTTAAATTCTACCAAAAGTTTGTCACTGGCTTCGAAAAAATAAAAATTTTATATCTTTATCATAAATCCCTCTCTTTTTGACAATCTTACTTTAATCTACTGGGGGTGAGTTAAATTCTTTATTTTCATTGACTGTACTACTAGATCTGTATACATATATAATCTTTATTCCCCTGACTCTACTATTAACTTTTACTACATGACACCCATCTCTATAAAAATATCTATCAAAACACTCGAAATTCAATTTACCTCTGGCACCGCTCATCTTTGTACTAGGATGTGTGTTCCCTACCTGGCTATAACCATACGAGCCAATGCCCCTCCAAAATATCGGCAAACACTCACGCGAACTACTCTATTCTCGCCACAACGCCGCATGTTGCTCACACCTTACCACCTCACCCTTACTACAAAATATCATCAACAAATATGTTTAAATCTCATTCCCATTACTCATCTCTACATATACTCACTACTACTGTGTCAACATCAATACTTCTCAAAATACTATAACATGTATAAACCAAAACAACATTACCTTATATCATCTCTACTAATTCAACTTTAACTTTGACAGGTCTATATGTCACCTAAAATATTTATCACCCAAAAACTCTCTTTTATTTGCTTTCACAACTCGTTACTTCATTTCTCATTATCAAATTATTTTTTATCATTACATTAAAACGTCTGTAATACATCAAACATTACATTGAGCATCAATTACTTAAAACATTTATAACTAATATACCAGTGACATGTTATTGCTGATCAGCTGATATCCTAACATAATGAAAACACATCTCAAATTTGAACAACTTATATGAAATATATATTTATTTATCAATACTCACTCCTATTATATTAATTGCCTGCCAGGCGTTTAATGATTGGCTTAATTTAAAGCATACACATATCATGAAAACACATATTCTTATCAATGCCTATACCTAACATACAACAATAAAATAATACATTTAAAATCATAGCATGTAATGAACACCTTATATTACATATCTGACCAGCTAGTTAATTGAACAGAGCATAAGCAGTTTTATTGAATCCAACCTTGAATAAAAAAAAATGTTATGTTATTAAACTTTACATTCGTGACTCCTTTGCGTCACCTCCACCTCCCAGCCACACACACTATGTCAGATTATGGTAGACTGTGGCGCCCATTCGCTTCCACAGAGACTGTATATTTTGGAGCAGGGTTTACCTCTCCGTGTCTCTGCTTCTGCTACTAAGTTTTAAAGTAGTGAACATCAACATGTTCTTGTTCTATAATCATACACCCTTAAAACGGTTCTACCACCGGTCTTGCTACCCCAAATCGGGCAGAGTGGCAGCCGCTGTTCCATAGTTCCGGAGAGATTTCCTCTAATGTCACCCCCCACTGAATTTCAAATATATACCAATTTCAAGTCAGCTATGGTCAAGGGACTTGATATGACCATAGCTGGCCGCTAGTCAAAACCACGGTTAGTGCTGGTAAGACAGTAACCGCCCGAAAAGTCGAGGAAATCTAAACTTTCATTTCACTGCCTGTTTCACATCAATCTCATTATGTGCGACACGTTATTTAGTATTGTGTGTAACATTTTTTATTTACACGGATAAGGTGTGCCGCACATTTATCGCCAGTTTGGCCTCCGATGGAGGTAACACTCACTGCTACCCCCAACCCATTTCGCTATCTAAGAGAGCACAGGCAACCCCCTCATAGCCACTTATTAGCTAATTAATTGAATTTTTATATACAACATTCTAATGTGACATCTTCATCCATCATCAATCATTAATCATCCTTCATAACTTTCTACAATTAGATTACTTAAATTTTCGAATTCATTATTAATATTTATTTTTCATCATATCTCAGTTATTATTACCCTTTAAATCATTATCTCAAATTATTTCATTACTGAAGTTAAAATTCGTTCCATTAAGTTAAACATTTGTGTACATTTTATTATATTTGACTTGTATCATAAAAATTTCATACTTACAGTCCATAATTCATATACTGACATACACAACTATATACACCATACACCACTACTCCAAGTAACCTCTGAAACATTTAACAAAAAGTTATTTCAAATCAACAATTTATCATTTAATTACCAACTTCACTTCTCGTTAAACATTTAAATTCATCAGAAAATTCAATTATATAATCTTTGAATTAATCAAAATATTTAAAACATTTCAATTATTTTAATTAAATTAATTAAACATTTACAATTAGCCAATTAGTTTTCAAAATTAATTCGGTTATTTGTTTAAATTGCAAATATTAATATTAGTATTACAACAATCATCTACACACATATTGTTTACTTAACATTCTACAATACACACAACTAAACTTATTAAACATTTATTTACAAATCTGCATCCTTATTTATTTAGTCATATCACACTTCAATGTTCAAGGTTGCGAGGTCACAAAACCATAAAACAATATATATAAAATTGTCCATTGATTGTTTATAGTTTAGCCTCCATCGTTCCAAATTAACCTTGGTTCTACATAACACTTTTCGATTTCGTTAACACACATACTGATACTTTGTGTGTCATAAACCCAAAATCAAAGTCATCCGTCTTACCAAAATAATCTTGCAACCAGTCAACACTAAGTATATCTGTTAAGTCTCCGTTAGTAAATTTCTTCAATATCGGGTCAGTTACTTTTGTATTAAAAATCAAATCATTCTTATTTAAATACTCTTCTAATATTTCTTTCAACTCACCATAATCTCTCTTTAATTCTTATAATTCTATCTCTCTCTCAACACACAATTCTCTATTTAAATCTCTCTCATCATAACACCATCTCATACTTATAAAATCATTCCACACAGAGGGCATCATATCATACAAATAAAATAAACAACTCCAATCTTCTACTAGTACGGGACCCTTGCCCTTCAAAAACACTTGTGACCACATTAATTCACCATAAATAATAAAGGGAAAATTTTCCCTCTGTTCCCACTCTACTACAACATTATTTCTTCTCTCTCTCTCTAACTCATAAACATACATTAACGTTTCATTATCAACTTCTACCCTTTCTACAATTACGTTATCACTCTCAACATCTACACCATCATTTTCTAACACCACATTTTTATTTGTATTATCATTGTTATTACTTGTCAACTCATTATTTAAATTATCATTTCCACTACTACTTACTCTGTCATCTTTGTTCGATTTTAATTTGTTTATTACTTTCTCATTTTCTAATTCTATTTCGCCTAACCGCGTCTCTATTTCACTCAATTTCTTATCATAAATACAGCTTTGTTCCTGAATTTCGTTTTTCATTTCATTGAATTTTACGTTAAGATTATTCTGGATTTTTCTAATTTCATTTTTCTGTTCGCTAAATTTTTCATCTAGGTTACTAAATTTCTCATCGAACTTATTATTCTGTGCATTAAAAAGCGCTTGCATCATTCTTATTATTTCGTTATTATCTGCCATTTTAATTTTTTTTTTTAAATATTTCTATTTCTTTCAAAAATGTTTTCGTATAATAAATATTACATATTCATATTATATCTAAAATTATTGTAAAAATTTTCTACCACGTGTAGTTACAACATAACCTTATTTTACGTATTTTGTATTCTTTCGCTACCCACTCTGTTTCTGGGTTCTGGCTTATTTATATAATTATTTTATATAATGTCATTGTTCGGGGCCGCCATTTGTATAAAAACTCACTTATTTATACATTTAATTCACTTCTACTTACCTTTGTTCCTAAGGGTCCCCCCAGAGTTCTCCTATAAGCGAGATCAGAAACAGTGTGAGGTTACGAAATAAGTCTGAATACCCATTTTGAATGAAGAGAATTTAACTTTTCCTTTTATTTTAAAATCATTTGACAGATTTGAAATTTTTACTTTTCTCCAAATATAGATTTTACATACTTTAAAAATAATTAAAATTATGGTTTTACAGGTTGTGTAATCATTACGTCTTACGTAATGATTCTTACTTTCTACTACTTGCATACATTAAACAAGAGAGCCCAGCCTGCCATTTTCACTTAAATTAATTTTAATTTATTTGATACCCCATACCTTTATAAAACCCCAACCCTTACACTTTCAGTAGACGAAATAACCCCCGGCCACGTGGTCTTCGCGCACATCCATTTCTTTTCTAATTTCGTGTGAAATGTCCAAAAGGTGTTTAATGTTGTTTTACATTTTCCCCGACCGCGGTCACATAAACTTTTTCAGCTATTTCACTGTTATATCAGTTTTAACAAAAATTTGTTTCTGAGCCCGGTTGTCGGGCGGCCTGCACAGGCGAGAGTCGACCAAAGACTGCCTGCGTCTCTCAGTTCCCCACTCCGGGAGTATTTTAGTCAAGACGACGGACATCAGTGCCTTGTATGTAGTCGTCACAGTTTCGACTCATGCTAGTCATGTAGTTGTTGGAGTGACGATAGCAGACGATTTCAACTAGGCACTGGCTAATGTCATAAAAGTGGGTGGGACTTAAAACAGCACTTCCGCAAGGTCTTAGAGAAGGCGATGAATATTATTCTCTCTAGCCATCTTGGTTTTTTACCATGGCTTGGGTAGGCGCTCACACTCGAGTAGTGGCGTGTGTGCACTGCCACACCAGTACAGATTTCTGCGAATTTTTAGGGTGGCGCGAATTCTCTGCCGCATTCCTCGACAACAACTGCGCCTTACTGCTTTGTTTCGAACTGTTGCTTAACGCGGGTTCTGGTATACTGACAAATACGTTGCACAATAATACAGTTTTACAATATTTTATACAAGCCCGCCCGAAAATGAAATAAGTAAAAATATAAATGCCCCAAACCGTTAAAATAAAAACACCCAAAATTTGACGCGCTACAATACCCCCTCGATGAGAATTCTGCTGTCCACAACAGAAGAAATCTCATCGATAAACCCCGAAGAGGACCGGTGAGGAACTAGTGCCAACAACCCCCTTGTTCTTAATCTGCATGGGTACACGACCCCCCTGGCTCAGCGACCATGGACTCATCTGAACGAGATCACTGGACTTCTCCGTAAGAGATCCCAACACCGAGAAATCGAACAGACTCGCACCACAGCGCACCTCGCCTTTTAGCATGCTACCCCCAAAAATCCTCAATCCCTGGCTCAGATTATTCCAGATCCTCCACCGATGTGTTCCCTCTTTTATGCAAGCTGGGCTGCCTTTAGCAGATACTGGGCTCACACACACTAACATTAATGTTACCATAACACATTAAAAATAAAAGATTTCTTTTCAAATTTATTAAAAATTTTTAAAAAATCCGAAATTCAAAAAAATATTTTTTCAAAAAAAATTCTCTTCCTTGTTTTTTTTAATTTTTGTTTCAAATGACTTAACCTAGACATTTCTACTAATCTAAACACATCCTTACTCTAACATGAGAACCACTTATAGTCTACCAATACAATGCAATACAATAAAATAAACATGGTTAATGCACACATAATAAAAGAATCATTATCTAAAATATTCATTCGCTGGCAGGCGAAAATTCAAGTTTTTTTTTTTCAAAAAAATTTAAAATTTTCAAAATTTTAAAATTCAAAAAAAAATTTAAATTTATTTAAACGTTTTCTTCATATTTAAAATTATTTCAATATTGGTTTGAATTACTTAAACAAACAAATTAAAATTGACTTCCTACTATACAAGCTTAGTAGGTGTATGACCTCATCAGCTGATCAAAACTAGGTCAAGTCCAAAACCCTTGACCTACATATGTTACATATACTCTCTGCACCTACATTAAACATCTGTAACAATCTAACTCAAAGCACAACACATAAGAAAATAAAATATTTAAAATAAACAAAATATTAATATAATAATCAAATTGACTTTTACATAATAATAAAATAAACAGTTCTTAACTTTACATTATTTTAAATTCTACCAAAAGTTTGTCACTGGCTTCGAAAAAATAAAAATTTTATATCTTTATCATAAATCCCTCTCTTTTTGACAATCTTACTTTAATCTACTGGGGGTGAGTTAAATTCTTTATTTTCATTGACTGTACTACTAGATCTGTATACATATATAATCTTTATTCCCCTGACTCTACTATTAACTTTTACTACATGACACCCATCTCTATAAAAATATCTATCAAAACACTCGAAATTCAATTTACCTCTGGCACCGCTCATCTTTGTACTAGGATGTGTGTTCCCTACCTGGCTATAACCATACGAGCCAATGCCCCTCCAAAATATCGGCAAACACTCACGCGAACTACTCTATTCTCGCCACAACGCCGCATGTTGCTCACACCTTACCACCTCACCCTTACTACAAAATATCATCAACAAATATGTTTAAATCTCATTCCCATTACTCATCTCTACATATACTCACTACTACTGTGTCAACATCAATACTTCTCAAAATACTATAACATGTATAAACCAAAACAACATTACCTTATATCATCTCTACTAATTCAACTTTAACTTTGACAGGTCTATATGTCACCTAAAATATTTATCACCCAAAAACTCTCTTTTATTTGCTTTTACAACTCGTTACTTCATTTCTCATTATCAAATTATTTTTTATCATTACATTAAAACGTCTGTAATACATCAAACATTACATTGAGCATCAATTACTTAAAACATTTATAACTAATATACCAGTGACATGTTATTGCTGATCAGCTGATATCCTAACATAATGAAAACACATCTCAAATTTGAACAACTTATATGAAATATATATTTATTTATCAATACTCACTCCTATTATATTAATTGCCTGCCAGGCGTTTAATGATTGGCTTAATTTAAAGCATACACATATCATGAAAACACATATTCTTATCAATGCCTATACCTAACATACAACAATAAAATAATACATTTAAAATCATAGCATGTAATGAACACCTTATATTACATATCTGACCAGCTAGTTAATTGAACAGAGCATAAGCAGTTTTATTGAATCCAACCTTGAATAAAAAAAAATGTTATGTTATTAAACTTTACATTCGTGACTCCTTTGCGTCACCTCCCAGCCACACACACTATGTCAGATTATGGTGGACTGTGGCGCCCATTCGCTTCCACAGAGACTGTATATTTTGGAGCAGGGTTTACCTCTCCGTGTCTCTGCTTCTGCTACTAAGTTTTAAAGTAGTGAACATCAACATGTTCTTGTTCTATAATCATACACCCTTAAAACGGTTCTACCACCGGTCTTGCTACCCCAAATCGGGCAGAGTGGCAGCCGCTGTTCCATAGTTCCGGAGAGATTTCCTCTAATGTCACCCCCCACTGAATTTCAAATATATACCAATTTCAAGTCAGCTATGGTCAAGGGACTTGATATGACCATAGCTGGCCGCTAGTCAAAACCACGGTTAGTGCTGGTAAGACAGTAACCGCCCGAAAAGTCGAGGAAATCTAAACTTTCATTTCACTGCCTGTTTCACATCAATCTCATTATGTGCGACACGTTATTTAGTATTGTGTGTAACATTTTTTATTTACACGGATAAGGTGTGCCGCACATTTATCGCCAGTTTGGCCTCCGATGGAGGTAACACTCACTGCTACCCCCAACCCATTTCGCTATCTAAGAGAGCACAGGCAACCCCCTCAATAGCCACTTATTAGCTAATTAATTGAATTTTTATATACAACATTCTAATGTGACATCTTCATCCATCATCAATCATTAATCATCCTTCATAACTTTCTACAATTAGATTACTTAAAATTTTCGAATTCATTATTAATATTTATTTTTCATCATATCTCAGTTATTATTACCCTTTAAATCATTATCTCAAATTATTTTCATTACTGAAGTTAAAATTCGTTCCATTAAGTTAAACATTTGTGTACATTTTATTATATTTGACTTGTATCATAAAAATTTCATACTTACAGTCCATAATTCATATACTGACATACACAACTATATACACCATACACCACTACTCCAAGTAACCTCTGAAACATTTAACAAAAAGTTATTTCAAATCAACAATTTATCATTTAATTACCAACTTCACTTCTCGTTAAACCATTTAAATTCATCAGAAAATTCAATTATATAATCTTTGAATTAATCAAAATATTTAAAACATTTCAAATTATTTTAATTAAATTAATTAAACATTTACAATTAGCCAATTAGTTTTCAAAATTAATTCGGTTATTTGTTTAAATTGCAAATATTAATATTAGTATTACAACAATCATCTACACACATATTGTTTACTTAACATTCTACAATACACACAACTAAACTTATTAAACATTTATTTACAAATCTGCATCCTTATTTATTTAGTCATATCACACTTCAATGTTCAAGGTTGCGAGGTCACAAAACCATAAAACAATATATATAAAATTGTCCATTGATTGTTTATAGTTTAGCCTCCATCGTTCCAAATTAACCTTGGTTCTACATAACACTTTTCGATTTCGTTAACACACATACTGATACTTTGTGTGTCATAAACCCAAAAATCAAAGTCATCCGTCTTACCAAAATAATCTTGCAACCAGTCAACACTAAGTATATCTGTTAAGTCTCCGTTAGTAAATTTCTTCAATATCGGGTCAGTTACTTTTGTATTAAAAATCAAATCATTCTTATTTAAATACTCTTCTAATATTTCTTTCAACTCACCATAATCTCTCTTTAATTCTTATAATTCTATCTCTCTCTCAACACACAATTCTCTATTTAAATCTCTCTCATCATAACACCATCTCATACTTATAAAATCATTCCACACAGAGGGCATCATATCATACAAATAAAATAAACAACTCCAATCTTCTACTAGTACGGGACCCTTGCCCTTCAAAAACACTTGTGACCACATTAATTCACCATAAATAATAAAGGGAAAATTTTCCCTCTGTTCCCACTCTACTACAACATTATTTCTTCTCTCTCTCTCTAACTCATAAACATACATTAACGTTTCATTATCAACTTCTACCCTTTCTACAATTACGTTATCACTCTCAACATCTACACCATCATTTTCTAACACCACATTTTTATTTGTATTATCATTGTTATTACTTGTCAACTCATTATTTAAATTATCATTTCCACTACTACTTACTCTGTCATCTTTGTTCGATTTTAATTTGTTTATTACTTTCTCATTTTCTAATTCTATTTCGCCTAACCGCGTCTCTATTTCACTCAATTTCTTATCATAAATACAGCTTTGTTCCTGAATTTCGTTTTTCATTTCATTGAATTTTACGTTAAGATTATTCTGGATTTTTCTAATTTCATTTTTCTGTTCGCTAAATTTTTCATCTAGGTTACTAAATTTCTCATCGAACTTATTATTCTGTGCATTAAAAAGCGCTTGCATCATTCTTATTATTTCGTTATTATCTGCCATTTTAATTTTTTTTTTTAAATATTTCTATTTCTTTCAAAAATGTTTTCGTATAATAAATATTACATATTCATATTATATCTAAAATTATTGTAAAAATTTTCTACCACGTGTAGTTACAACATAACCTTATTTTACGTATTTTGTATTCTTTCGCTACCCACTCTGTTTCTGGGTTCTGGCTTATTTATATAATTATTTTATATAATGTCATTGTTCGGGCCGCCATTTGTATAAAAACTCACTTATTTATACATTTAATTCACTTCTACTTACCTTTGTTCCTAAGGGTCCCCCCAGAGTTCTCCTATAAGCGAGATCAGAAACAGTGTGAGGTTACGAAATAAGTCTGAATACCCATTTTGAATGAAGAGAATTTAACTTTTCCTTTTATTTTAAAATCATTTGACAGATTTGAAATTTTTACTTTTCCTCCAAATATAGATTTTACATACTTTAAAAATAATTAAAATTATGGTTTTACAGGTTGTGTAATCATTACGTCTTACGTAATGATTCTTACTTTCTACTACTTGCATACATTAAACAAGAGAGCCCAGCCTGCCATTTTCACTTAAATTAATTTTAATTTATTTGATACCCCATACCTTTATAAAACCCCAACCCTTACACTTTCAGTAGACGAAATAACCCCCGGCCACGTGGTCTTCGCGCACATCCATTTCTTTTCTAATTTCGTGTGAAATGTCCAAAAGGTGTTTAATGTTGTTTTACATTTTCCCCGACCGCGGTCACATAAACTTTTTCAGCTATTTCACTGTTATATCAGTTTTAACAAAAATTTGTTTCTGAGCCCGGTTGTCGGGCGGCCTGCACAGGCGAGAGTCGACCAAAGACTGCCTGCGTCTCTCAGTTCCCCACTCCGGGAGTATTTTAGTCAAGACGACGGACATCAGTGCCTTGTATGTAGTCGTCACAGTTTCGACTCATGCTAGTCATGTAGTTGTTGGAGTGACGATAGCAGACGATTTCAACTAGGCACTGGCTAATGTCATAAAAGTGGGTGGGACTTAAAACAGCACTTCCGCAAGGTCTTAGAGAAGGCGATGAATATTATTCTCTCTAGCCATCTTGGTTTTTTACCATGGCTTGGGTAGGCGCTCACACTCGAGTAGTGGCGTGTGTGCACTGCCACACCAGTACAGATTTCTGCGAATTTTTAGGGTGGCGCGAATTCTCTGCCGCATTCCTCGACAACAACTGCGCCTTACTGCTTTGTTTCGAACTGTTGCTTAACGCGGGTTCTGGTATACTGACAAATACGTTGCACAATAATACAGTTTTACAATATTTTATACAAGCCCGCCCGAAAATGAAATAAGTAAAAATATAAATGCCCCAAACCGTTAAAATAAAAACACCCAAAATTTGACGCGCTACAATACCCCCTCGATGAGAATTCTGCTGTCCACAACAGAAGAAATCTCATCGATAAACCCCGAAGAGGACCGGTGAGGAACTAGTGCCAACAACCCCCTTGTTCTTAATCTGCATGGGTACACGACCCCCCTGGCTCAGCGACCATGGACTCATCTGAACGAGATCACTGGACTTCTCCGTAAGAGATCCCAACACCGAGAAATCGAACAGACTCGCACCACAGCGCACCTCGCCTTTTAGCATGCTACCCCCAAAAATCCTCAATCCCTGGCTCAGATTATTCCAGATCCTCCACCGATGTGTTCCCTCTTTTATGCAAGCTGGGCTGCCTTTAGCAGATACTGGGCTCACACACACTAACATTAATGTTACCATAACACATTAAAAATAAAAGATTTCTTTTCAAATTTATTAAAAATTTTTAAAAAATCCGAAATTCAAAAAAATATTTTTTCAAAAAAAATTCTCTTCCTTGTTTTTTTTAATTTTTGTTTCAAATGACTTAACCTAGACATTTCTACTAATCTAAACACATCCTTACTCTAACATGAGAACCACTTATAGTCTACCAATACAATGCAATACAATAAAATAAACATGGTTAATGCACACATAATAAAAGAATCATTATCTAAAATATTCATTCGCTGGCAGGCGAAAATTCAAGTTTTTTTGTTTTTTCAAAAAAATTTAAAATTTTCAAAATTTTAAAATTCAAAAAAAAATTTAAATTTATTTAAACGTTTTCTTCATATTTAAAATTATTTCAATATTGGTTTGAATTACTTAAACAAACAAATTAAAATTGACTTCCTACTATACAAGCTTAGTAGGTGTATGACCTCATCAGCTGATCAAAACTAGGTCAAGTCCAAAACCCTTGACCTACATATGTTACATATACTCTCTGCACCTACATTAAACATCTGTAACAATCTAACTCAAAGCACAACACATAAGAAAATAAAATATTTAAAATAAACAAAATATTAATATAATAATCAAATTGACTTTTACATAATAATAAAATAAACAGTTCTTAACTTTACATTATTTTAAATTCTACCAAAAGTTTGTCACTGGCTTCGAAAAAATAAAAATTTTATATCTTTATCATAAATCCCTCTCTTTTTGACAATCTTACTTTAATCTACTGGGGGTGAGTTAAATTCTTTATTTTCATTGACTGTACTACTAGATCTGTATACATATATAATCTTTATTCCCCTGACTCTACTATTAACTTTTACTACATGACACCCATCTCTATAAAAATATCTATCAAAACACTCGAAATTCAATTTACCTCTGGCACCGCTCATCTTTGTACTAGGATGTGTGTTCCCTACCTGGCTATAACCATACGAGCCAATGCCCCTCCAAAATATCGGCAAACACTCACGCGAACTACTCTATTCTCGCCACAACGCCGCATGTTGCTCACACCTTACCACCTCACCCTTACTACAAAATATCATCAACAAATATGTTTAAATCTCATTCCCATTACTCATCTCTACATATACTCACTACTACTGTGTCAACATCAATACTTCTCAAAATACTATAACATGTATAAACCAAAACAACATTACCTTATATCATCTCTACTAATTCAACTTTAACTTTGACAGGTCTATATGTCACCTAAAATATTTATCACCCAAAAACTCTCTTTTATTTGCTTTCACAACTCGTTACTTCATTTCTCATTATCAAATTATTTTTTATCATTACATTAAAACGTCTGTAATACATCAAACATTACATTGAGCATCAATTACTTAAAACATTTATAACTAATATACCAGTGACATGTTATTGCTGATCAGCTGATATCCTAACATAATGAAAACACATCTCAAATTTGAACAACTTATATGAAATATATATTTATTTATCAATACTCACTCCTATTATATTAATTGCCTGCCAGGCGTTTAATGATTGGCTTAATTTAAAGCATACACATATCATGAAAACACATATTCTTATCAATGCCTATACCTAACATACAACAATAAAATAATACATTTAAAATCATAGCATGTAATGAACACCTTATATTACATATCTGACCAGCTAGTTAATTGAACAGAGCATAAGCAGTTTTATTGAATCCAACCTTGAATAAAAAAAAATGTTATGTTATTAAACTTTACATTCGTGACTCCTTTGCGTCACCTCCCAGCCACACACACTATGTCAGATTATGGTGGACTGTGGCGCCCATTCGCTTCCACAGAGACTGTATATTTTGGAGCAGGGTTTACCTCTCCGTGTCTCTGCTTCTGCTACTAAGTTTTAAAGTAGTGAACATCAACATGTTCTTGTTCTATAATCATACACCCTTAAAACGGTTCTACCACCGGTCTTGCTACCCCAAATCGGGCAGAGTGGCAGCCGCTGTTCCATAGTTCCGGAGAGATTTCCTCTAATGTCACCCCCCACTGAATTTCAAATATATACCAATTTCAAGTCAGCTATGGTCAAGGGACTTGATATGACCATAGCTGGCCGCTAGTCAAAACCACGGTTAGTGCTGGTAAGACAGTAACCGCCCGAAAAGTCGAGGAAATCTAAACTTTCATTTCACTGCCTGTTTCACATCAATCTCATTATGTGCGACACGTTATTTAGTATTGTGTGTAACATTTTTTATTTACACGGATAAGGTGTGCCGCACATTTATCGCCAGTTTGGCCTCCGATGGAGGTAACACTCACTGCTACCCCCAACCCATTTTGCTATCTAAGAGAGCACAGGCAACCCCCTCAATAGCCACTTATTAGCTAATTAATTGAATTTTTATATACAACATTCTAATGTGACATCTTCATCCATCATCAATCATTAATCATCCTTCATAACTTTCTACAATTAGATTACTTAAAATTTTCGAATTCATTATTAATATTTATTTTTCATCATATCTCAGTTATTATTACCCTTTAAATCATTATCTCAAATTATTTTCATTACTGAAGTTAAAATTCGTTCCATTAAGTTAAACATTTGTGTACATTTTATTATATTTGACTTGTATCATAAAAATTTCATACTTACAGTCCATAATTCATATACTGACATACACAACTATATACACCATACACCACTACTCCAAGTAACCTCTGAAACATTTAACAAAAAGTTATTTCAAATCAACAATTTATCATTTAATTACCAACTTCACTTCTCGTTAAACCATTTAAATTCATCAGAAAATTCAATTATATAATCTTTGAATTAATCAAAATATTTAAAACATTTCAAATTATTTTAATTAAATTAATTAAACATTTACAATTAGCCAATTAGTTTTCAAAATTAATTCGGTTATTTGTTTAAATTGCAAATATTAATATTAGTATTACAACAATCATCTACACACATATTGTTTACTTAACATTCTACAATACACACAACTAAACTTATTAAACATTTATTTACAAATCTGCATCCTTATTTATTTAGTCATATCACACTTCAATGTTCAAGGTTGCGAGGTCACAAAACCATAAAACAATATATATAAAATTGTCCATTGATTGTTTATAGTTTAGCCTCCATCGTTCCAAATTAACCTTGGTTCTACATAACACTTTTCGATTTCGTTAACACACATACTGATACTTTGTGTGTCATAAACCCAAAAATCAAAGTCATCCGTCTTACCAAAATAATCTTGCAACCAGTCAACACTAAGTATATCTGTTAAGTCTCCGTTAGTAAATTTCTTCAATATCGGGTCAGTTACTTTTGTATTAAAAATCAAATCATTCTTATTTAAATACTCTTCTAATATTTCTTTCAACTCACCATAATCTCTCTTTAATTCTTATAATTCTATCTCTCTCTCAACACACAATTCTCTATTTAAATCTCTCTCATCATAACACCATCTCATACTTATAAAATCATTCCACACAGAGGGCATCATATCATACAAATAAAATAAACAACTCCAATCTTCTACTAGTACGGGACCCTTGCCCTTCAAAAACACTTGTGACCACATTAATTCACCATAAATAATAAAGGGAAAATTTTCCCTCTGTTCCCACTCTACTACAACATTATTTCTTCTCTCTCTCTCTAACTCATAAACATACATTAACGTTTCATTATCAACTTCTACTCTTTCTACAATTACGTTATCACTCTCAACATCTCTACACCATCATTTTCTAACACCACATTTTTATTTGTATTATCATTGTTATTACTTGTCAACTCATTATTTAAATTATCATTTCCACTACTACTTACTCTGTCATCTTTGTTCGATTTTAATTTGTTTATTACTTTCTCATTTTCTAATTCTATTTCGCCTAACCGCGTCTCTATTTCACTCAATTTCTTATCATAAATACAGCTTTGTTCCTGAATTTCGTTTTTCATTTCATTGAATTTTACGTTAAGATTATTCTGGATTTTTCTAATTTCATTTTTCTGTTCGCTAAATTTTTCATCTAGGTTACTAAATTTCTCATCGAACTTATTATTCTGTGCATTAAAAAGCGCTTGCATCATTCTTATTATTTCGTTATTATCTGCCATTTTAATTTTTTTTTTAAATATTTCTATTTCTTTCAAAAATGTTTTCGTATAATAAATATTACATATTCATATTATATCTAAAATTATTGTAAAAATTTTCTACCACGTGTAGTTACAACATAACCTTATTTTACGTATTTTGTATTCTTTCGCTACCCACTCTGTTTCTGGGTTCTGGCTTATTTATATAATTATTTTATATAATGTCATTGTTCGGGCCGCCATTTGTATAAAAACTCACTTATTTATACATTTAATTCACTTCTACTTACCTTTGTTCCTAAGGGTCCCCCCAGAGTTCTCCTATAAGCGAGATCAGAAACAGTGTGAGGTTACGAAATAAGTCTGAATACCCATTTTGAATGAAGAGAATTTAACTTTTCCTTTTATTTTAAAATCATTGACAGATTTGAAATTTTTACTTTTCCTCCAAATATAGATTTTACATACTTTAAAAATAATTAAATTATGGTTTACAGGTTGTGTAATCATTACGTCTTACGTAATGATTCTTACTTTCTACTACTTGCATACATTAAACAAGAGAGCCCAGCCTGCCATTTTCACTTAAATTAATTTTAATTTATTGATACCCCATACCTTTATAAAACCCCAACCCTTACACTTTCAGTAGACGAAATAACCCCCGGCCACGTGGTCTTCGCGCACATCCATTTCTTTTCTAATTTCGTGTGAAATGTCCAAAAGGTGTTTAATGTTGTTTTACATTTTCCCCGACCGCGGTCACATAAACTTTTTCAGCTATTTCACTGTTATATCAGTTTTAACAAAAATTTGTTTCTGAGCCCGGTTGTCGGGCGGCCTGCACAGGCGAGAGTCGACCAAGACTGCCTGCGTCTCTCAGTTCCCCACTCCGGAGTATTTTAGTCAAGACGACGGACATCAGTGCCTTGTATGTAGTCGTCACAGTTTCGACTCATGCTAGTCATGTAGTTGTTGGAGTGACGATAGCAGACGATTTCAACTAGGCACTGGCTAATGTCATAAAAGTGGGTGGGACTTAAAACAGCACTTCCGCAAGGTCTTAGAGAAGGCGATGAATATTATTCTCTCTAGCCATCTTGGTTTTTTTACCATGGCTTGGGTAGGCGCTCACACTCGAGTAGTGGCGTGTGTGCACTGCCACACCAGTACAGATTTCTGCGAATTTTTAGGGTGGCGCGAATTCTCTGCCGCATTCCTCGACAACAACTGCGCCTTACTGCTTTGTTTCGAACTGTTGCTTAACGCGGGTTCTGGTATACTGACAAATACGTTGCACAATAATACAGTTTTACAATATTTTATACAAGCCCGCCCGAAAATGAAATAAGTAAAAATATAAATGCCCCAAACCGTTAAAATAAAAACACCCAAAATTTGACGCGCTACAATACCCCCTCGATGAGAATTCTGCTGTCCACAACAGAAGAAATCTCATCGATAAACCCCGAAGAGGACCGGTGAGGAACTAGTGCCAACAACCCCCTTGTTCTTAATCTGCATGGGTACACGACCCCCCTGGCTCAGCGACCATGGACTCATCTGAACGAGATCACTGGACTTCTCCGTAAGAGATCCCAACACCGAGAAATCGAACAGACTCGCACCACAGCGCACCTCGCCTTTTAGCATGCTACCCCCAAAAATCTCAATCCCTGGCTCAGATTATTCCAGATCCTCCACCGATGTGTTCCCTCTTTTATGCAAGCTGGGCTGCCTTTAGCAGATACTGGGCTCACACACACTAACATTAATGTTACCATAACACATTAAAAATAAAAGATTTCTTTTCAAATTTATTAAAATTTTTAAAAAATCCGAAATTCAAAAAAATATTTTTTCAAAAAAATTCTCTTCCTTGTTTTTTTTAATTTTTGTTTCAAATGACTTAACCTAGACATTTCTACTAATCTAAACACATCCTTACTCTAACATGAGAACCACTTATAGTCTACCAATACAATGCAATACAATAAAATAAACATGGTTAATGCACACATAATAAAAGAATCATTATCTAAAATATTCATTCGCTGGCAGGCGAAAATTCAAGTTTTTTTTTTTTCAAAAAATTTAAAATTTTCAAAATTTTAAAATTCAAAAAAAATTTAAATTTATTTAAACGTTTTCTTCATATTTAAAATTATTTCAATATTGGTTTGAATTACTTAAACAAACAAATTAAAATTGACTTCCTACTATACAAGCTTAGTAGGTGTATGACCTCATCAGCTGATCAAAACTAGGTCAAGTCCAAAACCTTGACCTACATATGTTACATATACTCTCTGCACCTACATTAAACATCTGTAACAATCTAACTCAAAGCACAACACATAAGAAATAAAATATTTAAAATAAACAAAATATTAATATAATAATCAAATTGACTTTTACATAATAATAAAATAAACAGTTCTTAACTTTACATTATTTTAAATTCTACCAAAAGTTTGTCACTGGCTTCGAAAAAATAAAAAATTTTATATCTTTATCATAAATCCCTCTCTTTTTGACAATCTTACTTTAATCTACTGGGGGTGAGTTAAATTCTTTATTTTCATTGACTGTACTACTAGATCTGTATACATATATAATCTTTATTCCCTGACTCTACTATTAACTTTTACTACATGACACCCATCTCTATAAAAATATCTATCAAAACACTCGAAATTCAATTTACCTCTGGCACCCGCTCATCTTTGTACTAGGATGTGTGTTCCCTACCTGGCTATAACCATACGAGCCAATGCCCCTCCAAAATATCGGCAAACACTCACGCGAACTACTCTATTCTCGCCACAAGACGCCGCATGTTGCTCACACCTTACACCTCACCCTTACTACAAAATATCATCAACAAATATGTTTAAATCTCATTCCCATTACTCATCTCTACATATACTCACTACTACTGTGTCAACATCAATACTTCTCAAAATACTATAACATGTATAAACCAAAACAACATTACCTTATATCATCTCTACTAATTCAACTTTAACTTTGACAGGTCTATATGTCACCTAAAATATTTTATCACCCAAAAACTCTCTTTTATTTGCTTTCACAACTCGTTACTTCATTTCTCATTATCAAATTATTTTTTATCATTACATTAAAACGTCTGTAATACATCAAAACATTACATTGAGCATCAATTACTTAAAACATTTATAACTAATATACCAGTGACATGTATTGCTGA